>CM055031.1:1716383-1783204 GCA_029204005.1 Salix udensis | reverse complement strand
TCATTCATTGATTAGCTATGTATTTATACAAGAAATTCTAACAATAAAGTAGCCATGCAAGGCTTGTGTATGAGTCTGTATAATACAAGGTCTGTACTATGTAACTGGATTGCATGATAACGTAAATGCTAACCGATTTACATTTTCTTCAACACTCCCCCTCAAGTTGGAGAGTGGATATCTTGCACTCCCAACTTGCGAATCATAGGAACAAATAAATCTTTTCCTAGAGGTTTTGTCAAGATGTCCGCCAGCTTGGTGTGCGGAATTCACATGCTTCAGTAACTATCGATCCATCTTGGATTTTATCTCCGATGTAGTGACAATCCATTTCTATATGTCTTGTTCGCTCATGAAAAAGCTGGATTAGGCTGCAATGTGTATAGCAGCTCGATTATCACGAGTACAATACAAACGAGGCTCTTCGTGGGAAATACCCAAATCGTCAACGAGAACGAAGCCAAGTTAACTCACGACATGCTCCCGTCATTGCTCGATATTCTCGCCTCGAGTCGAAGAAAGAGAAACTGTTTTCTGTCGTTTCGATCTCCAAGATATTAATGAGGGCCCAAGGAAGATACAATAACCGGTAGTGGATCTCCGAGTAAGTGGGCAACCTGCCCAATCTGAGTCACAATAAGCTCTTAATCTAGCATCATTATTTGAAGAAAAAAATAGACCTTTACCAGGAGCTCCTTTCAAATATCTGATAACTCGAAGTGCTGCTTCCATATGCAATTTCCGAGGCTGATGCATGAATCTACTCAAGACATGTACAGCATATGTTATATCAGGCCTAGAAATAGTCAAGTAAATCAATCTGCCGACTAGCCTTCTATACTGGCTGGAATTCTTAAGTAAATCACTTTCATCTGATAATTTCAATCCTCTCTCCATAGGGGTATCAATCGGGGCTGATCCCAGCAGTCCTGCATCCGCAATTATTTCTAACGCATACTTGCGTTGTGAAATAAATATTCCACTCTTAGAAGTGGACACCTCAATGCCAAGAAAGTATTTCAAATTACCGAGTTCTTTGATGCGAAAATTACTATGCAGAAATTTCTTAGTTGCATCAATACTAGTAATGTCATTTCCAGTAATCAAAATATCATCCACGTATATTAACAGGGCAGTAAATGACTTGCCTTGTTTTCTGGTGAACAAAGAGTAGTCAGCTCGTGACTGTTCAAAACCCGCGGAGCAAATAGCCTCTGAAAACTTGGCAAACCATTGGCGAGAGGCCTGTTTCAAACCGTATAAGGACTTGTGTAGGCGACATACCAGGTCAGTCTCCCCCTGTCGCCGAAGCCCAGGTGGTGGTGACATGTAAATTTCTTCCGTTAAGTCGCCATGTAGAAAGGCATTATTAACATCCAACTGATGTATTGGCCATTTGTGAGAAGCAGCCAGAGCAAGTAAGCAGCGGACAGAAATAATTTTGGCAGTGGGAGAAAAAGTGTCCTGAAAATCAACACCCTCCAACTGAGTGAAGCCCTTGGCGACTAACCGAGCTTTGTACCGCTCAATAGAACCATCTGATTGGTGTTTTATTTTAAACACCCAACGGCAACCAATGGGGAACTTTCCAGCCGGAAGAGGGACGAGAGTCCAAGTACCATTTTCTCGGGAGAGCTTTGAGTTCGGATGCCATTGTCGCTTGCCATTTAGGATTAGAAGCGACCTCCGAATAGGATCGTGGTTCGAGTGGCGGAGCTAATCTGAGCAACAGAAAAAATGAAGAAGCGGTGTATACCGGTGATAAGAGATAAAATTAGCCAGTGGATATTTCGTACCTTTAACCGGACCTGGTAACAAGGATGATGATTGGGATGAGTAAACGGTGGAGCAGAGGTAGTCACGAAGCCTGGCTGGTGGAGCCGTGGGTCGGGTGGAACGCCGAATGGGAGCTAAGTCATGGGATGGTGTTTGAGGTGGGGAAGGTAGAGGTGGATGTTCGAAATCGGAAGGTGGGAGCGGAGTAATGTCTGGTGGAGGTGAGGGTTCGGGTAATGTGTTTGGTGGTGTTGGTGGGTATGTGAAAGAATCATAGTGTTCATGGGCTGGGATGGGTATTGGGCCGAAATTTGATGATGGGTCGGGTTGTGAGTGTGGAGGGGAAGCAAAAGGGAAGACCATCTCATGAAAAATAACATCGCGACTTGTAAAAAATTTTTTATTTGATAAATCATATAATTTATAGGCTTTCCGACCAACAGGATAACCAATAAAAAATTGACGGTATGGAACGATTATCAAATTTATGGGAAGGATGGACATTAGTAGCGTAAGTTAAACAGACCAAAAAACACGTAAATGAGAAAATGAAGGTGGTTTTGAATAAAGAAGTTCGAATGGTGTTTTAAAAAGAAAGAACCCAGGTGAGGGTAGTCGATTTATAATGTGTACAAGCAGTAAGAGCACACTCTCCCCAAAAAATTATTAGGGAGACTAGCCTCGAAATTTTTAATGCTCGAGCTACTTGTAAAATGTGACGGTGTTTACGTTCCACAACCCCGTTTTGTTGGGGTGTATAAAAAACAAGAATGTTGAAAAATAACACCATGATCATTAAAAAAGTGCGAAGAGAAATAAATTCTCCACCATTGTCACTACGAAATATTTTTAATGTGTGTCTCAAATTGGGTAAGAACATAATTAAAGAAATTTTTTCGAAGTGATTGTGCCTCATTTTTTGTGACTCATTAAAAAAATCCATGTAAAACGCGAGTAATCGTCAACAATAGTGAGAAAATAAAAAGCACCGAGAATTGAAGAGTGTCGATAACGACCCCAAATATCACAATGTATTAATTCAAAAGGTTTTACGGAAGAAATAATACTATGACAAAAAGGTAAACGACTCTGTTTAGCTAAAGGACATATAGGACAAGATTTAATTGACTGAACTGGAAAATTTAAAAAAATTCTTTGCGATGAAATTTAAACGAGATAGTGAGACATGACCTAATCGGGTTATGCCAAAGATCGGCGGAGGAAATGGTGAGGTTGCAAGTCGCTTGATGTGTTGGTGAGATATTCGGCCCGGGTTTCTTTGGCGCCAGTGCCACCAGATAATAGAGCCCATCACGTTGTTTACCCAAACCAATCATCCTCCTCGTAGCCAGATCCTGCAAAATACACAAATAAGGGAAAAAGGTTATTGAACAGTTCAATCCTTTCGTCAACCGGCTAACCGACATCAAATCCACTTTGAAAGTAGGCACACATAGCACATTTTTCAAATAATAAACGGAATTAAGAGGCAAAGATCCTTTTGCAATGATTTCCGCTTTTTCTCCGCTCGGGCAACACTACGGGGAGGTAATGAGCAAGCAAAGGTGTCCGTTTTGAACAAAGTGACTTCAAAGATGAAGTAATGTGATCCGTTGCCCCGTCGTCAATAATCCAAGCTGCGTGAGATATTTTTTGACAGACCTGGTTTGGCGGCTGTATGTGCTTGAGAACTGGATGCTTCATTTTTGATGTCAAGCAATGACAGCAGCTGTTTTATCTGCTCCTCCGAAATCCCCATAGCCGAACTGTTATTTTCTTCTTTGGACTGGCTGTATTCGGCTGGCCTGTTATAAAATGGGCTTGGGCCTGTGGACACATTATTGGAGGCTGGCCTGTTGTAGAAGTCTGTGGGCCTGTTAGAAAATGGGCCTGGGCCCGAAAATTTTGCCCTTGGGTGTCCGGCTGGAAAGCCTTTTAGGAGAAAACAGGTCTGGGCCCAATGGCCCATTTGCCCGCAATGTGTACATTGCGGGCGGCCCTTCATGCCAGGCCCAGACGGCCGTTTTTCATAATCTCCAGCCCATCTTCTTCGTTCATCAGCCCGTCTCCTCTCTCTTTCTTCTTCTCCTCTCTGCGGGCGGCCATGGAAGCCGTCTGGAGAAGGGCGCGACCCATATGGTCGTTCGATCCTTCTCCCTTCAACCGTGGCCGTGGGTCTGCTACTCCCACTCCGAACAGCCATGGCAGCTCCACCATGGTTGTCTCCGGTATGGGTTGAGCTGAGGAGGCGCTGCTTCTCCTCCTGAGAAACCGAGGAGTACGCCTGCCGGACTGAAGGAAGAGGATTCATCAAGAGGATTTGGCCACGAACACCACTGTAAGTGTCGTTCAACCCCATCAAAAACTGCATGAGCTTTTGTTGTTCTTGTTGTCCCGTGGGTATAGAGTCACTGTAGGAGCTCAATTCGTCCCATAGTGCCTTCAATCTTGTGTAGTAGAGTGAGACCGAGAGGTGTTCTTGACGTAGATATGAAATTTCTCTTTGAAGTTCAAAAATACGGGGAGCATTACTCTGAGAAAATCTTTCTCGGAGGTCCTCCCAAACTTCAATGGCAGTGTTGTAGTAGATGACACTGTCTGAAATTTCGGGATTAATGGTGTTAATAATCCATGAATGAACCATATCATTGCACCGAGACCAAGAGGCATAGTTCTCAGGGTCTGTTGAAGGTGATGGTGGGGTGATTGAGCCATCTACGAACCCTAATTTGTTCTTAGAATTCAAGGCCAAAGACATGGCCCTTCTCCAGGTAGAATAATTATTCCCATTTAAGGGTTTTGAGATGAGAATCAGACCGGGGTGGTCTGAATGGTGAGAAAAATAGGGGCTTGAGACATTTGAGGATTCTGGGTTTGAATTGGCAATTTCTTTGCCATGGACAGATTGGGTTTGTTGAGTCATTGTGGCTCGATTTTGGGTAGATTTTGGGTATTAGGTTAACTTGAACTTGAACTGGATTTGAGAACTGATTGGGAAAAATTTTTGGGCAGATGAAGGATGATTGATTCTGCTGATTGAAGATGTTGAAGGTGATGAATTTTGAACTTTTTGTGTTGATTTTGGATATTTTGTGACTGGGTTTTCTGGGTTATGAACTGAATGAGTGATTGTGATGAATCTGGGTAATTTTTGTGTAATTGAATGTGTGATTGTAGGTAGATTCTGGGTGTTTTGGATAGATTGAAAAGTCTGAATTTTGCTGACTTGAATTGAACTGGAACTGGATTGGTATGATTTTGAACTCTGTTGAGAATTGATTGAATCTGATGATGGATTCTGGGTGTTTAAGAACTTTGCCGAAAAAGATTAATTTCTACTGATCTTGCTCTGATACCATGTAGAAAATAGAGAAGAATTTTGTATGCTGAATCATTGTATTCATTCATTGATTAGCTATGTATTTATACAAGAAATTCTAACAATAAAGTAGCCATGCAAGGCTTGTGTATGAGCTGTATAATACAAGGCTGTACTATGTAACTGATTGCATGATAACAGAAATGCTAACTGATTTACATTTTCTTCAACACATTTCAGTAAAGTTCTGTAAGATCAGCTAGAATACTATCTTCCCTTCTTTTGATATCACTTGATAGACAAATGTCTGCTTGAATCTTGCCAGATGGCCATGTTGATCAATACAATTCTGAAACACATCTACCAAGGCAAAGTTTTTTAAATGGATATCCTACGTACAAACCATACAATGAAATTGCCAAGATGATACGGGACAAAATAAATAAATCAAAGTCTAATAAAACAGAAAAAAAGAAAGCTAAGAAGAAGAAAAACAGAGAAAGAGAAGAAAGGGCCAGAGAAGAGAAGAATGTGGTTGGAAAAGTCTGCAGATTTTATTGTATCCATCAAAATTGTCTCGTAAGATAGAACAAGATTTATACCAATAACATAACCTTAAAACACTCAAAAAGTGACAGGTTGGGCTACCTTTTAATCTATGGTATTGATTTGGCGTCCCATCACAGAACTTGCTAGCCGTTTTTTCCAAGAAGAGGATTCAGGAAAGTGTAAATGGAGTAGAGCAGCAGAATTATGTAAGTTATGATTGCAATGAAACCAGCAACTAATGCTCCTGTTACTTGGTTGCAGTACTTGGTGACTTGGCCGCAGACAGGCAGCCAACCTGCGCTAGAATTCCCTTTCTTGCCCACCTGAGCCACCGCCAAGGCCGCCGAGATGCTTGAAATGAGCAACATGGTAAACACCTGGTTGAAAAAAGAAGAATATTTATGAGTAAAGTCAGGAAAGATTTCCTGTTTTCTGCTGTGCCTGAAATCTCTGTGTAGTATTTGCTCTGGAGTTCGATATGAACTGAAGCAATCAAGTTAATGAAACAAATCAAAGCTGCGTGCTGCGTAATTACCAAATCCAAGGCCAGAACTAATCCCCATAGCTGACTCTCTGAAGGGATAAACAGAACAAGAAAAGCATAGACAGTAACAATTGCATTTGCTATCACAAAAAACCTGCAGAAACCCTTTTCAGAAACCAATCAAAGATTCAAAAGCAGATAATCCATGGAGGCAGATGGACCCTTTTCAGAAACTTTAATCGAACTTACTTGAAGGCTGGCGTGTCAGAGTATTTTGCTTCATACGATAGTGCGAAGAATGTGCCTTTCTCATGGCTTGTCGCCATGATAATTACTGCTGCAAGTGTAGAACCAAGGACAATAATCCCTTAACAGGAGGCGGAGCAGCCTCTTGGGTTTCACCATTGATGCTAGCTTGAAAGTTTGAGTGCTCGAAAAGTACTGAAATTTGTGATTGTGGACTGGGTTGAAGGCAGGTGTGTTTCTTTATAGGGTAGGGACGTAGGGTTGTTACCTAAGGAGGCAGGTATGGTGGGTGGTGGTGACCGGTGCACTGCCTCAGGTCTTTGCTGGCGTGTTGTTAGTTGAATTTCTCATCTGTCACAGGCACCGTCCAGTTAGGGTTTTTCTACCTCTTCTGCTTCGCAGACTTTTAGGGGGCATGCAAACTATGGGTTATGGGGTTAATTTTTTCTTGATGCAGATGAATTTCACATGGCCATGACGATGATTAAAAGAGGAAGTAAGTATCCACATTGTATCTGTAATCTATCACTTATTATATATGATTTATGATCATCTTCGTAAATGTATATACGATATGATGACAAAGAATTTATAATCTGTATAATAGATTTTAAATTTAAATTAAAAAATATATATTTTTTTAAAAATCTAAAATAATTAAGATTTTATTGGTTCACTGAATCTATAAAATGCAGTTTTATAGCGGATGAAATTTCTTGGAAATAAAAAAAATAGTTCACGTATTTGCTTAAAAAAGCAGCAGCAAGCATGCCATTTTTACCTACGGGATTATATTATTTTTGATTTCAAACTATAATTTTTTAAAAATATATATATAATATATTTTTGAATAATAAAATGCTTAAAAAAATCTGTATTAGTTGGTTGATCCTTGTATAAGTTCATTAACACAAAATAATTAGTAGGGATAAGCAGGCAGATAAACAGCACTGACCACATATATTCTCAATCAACAAGGGCAAAATATAATAAGTGTTTTTTTTATTATAGCTATTTGTTAAAAAGAGGTTGTCTGGCAACGAATAAATTTATAATATTAAAAATAAATAATATTTAAAAAATAAAAATATATTTTGAAAAATCACAACAGTACAAAATAGACTTTATTTTAAATGTTTTTAAAAATAGTTTTGATTTGAAAAAAATATTAAATTACTATATTAAAAATAAAAAATATTTTAAAAGAAGCAACTCTTATCTTTTGTAAGTGAAAGATATATAAATCATGTTTGTTTTTATTATCGAACTGTATTTTAATATTTTGTTTTAAATTATTTTTTTGTATTTTTATATTATATTAATATACTATATAAATTTTAGAAAATAAAATTATATAAATATTTTTTTAATATATATATATATATATATATATATATTTTTTAAAAAATAAAAATAAAATAAAAGCAACTACCACCACCTAAACACTTCCGTATTCACTCGTCTTAAAGTCAAAACTCAAAAGACTCAAACCCTCAAGCTTTTTCTCAGCAACCAAACAGACAGAGAAGAGAATGGGCGCACAATCTTTCTCACTTACTTTTCCCTCCAAAACCCCAAAAATCTCTCCTTCAAAAATCCCGACAGCAAAATTAACAATCCTAAACCTCCTCCCTTACAAACTGCTTAATCTCAACAAATTCTCTACAATCTCAAAACCCAACCCCTTCTCCCTGACCATCACAAAACCCTCAAAACTCCCGAAACCCAAATCCCATTTTCAACCAATAAGGTCCCTTTTCACTGGCATAGTTGAAGAAATGGGCAAAGTGCAAAACTTGGGAGATAACAAAGATGGTGGTGTTGAACTTAAAATAGGGGCAGAAACAGTGCTTGAAGGTGTAAATTTAGGTGACAGTATTGCAGTTAATGGGACTTGCTTAACTGTCACTGACTTCACAAACCAAGATTTCACTGTGGGGTTATCTCCTGAAACCTTGAGAAAAACTTCTCTAATTGAGTTGAAGATTGGATCTTTGGTTAATTTGGAGAGGGCAGTCCAGCCTATTAGTAGGATGGGGGGGCATTTTGTGCAGGGTCACGTGGATGGCACGGGTGTGATTGTGGAGAAGGTGCCAGAAGGTGATTCATTGTGGATTAAAGTGAAAACAGAAAAGGGGTTGTTGAAATACATTGTGCCAAAGGGGTTTATTGCAGTGGATGGGACTAGTTTGACAGTTGTTGATGTATTTGAGGAAGAGGGATGTTTTAATTTTATGTTAGTGTCCTACACACAGCAGAAAATTGTTGTTCCTTTGAAAGAAGTCGGGCAGAAGGTGAATTTGGAGGTGGATATTTTGGGGAAGTATGTCGAGAGGTTACTTAGTAGTCGTTGCTGATTCCTCCAAAAGTTCTTCATCGTACAAAAAGGAGGTAAGGGGCGTAGTTTTCTTTTTTTAAAGAAAAACAACAACTTTGACTGAAAGGAAATTTGAATAAAGATGGATTTTTTGGGTTGATGTTTGATGCTATTTTAAATGATTTATAATATTTGTGAATTTTTCTTTATGTATGTTAACGCCGTTATATCTATTTGTGTGTTTTTGCATTAGAACTGCCTGGATTTTTGTATCAAGTAGGGGATTTCATGTGGGAATATGATTTTGTTTGGAATTTGGTATAGAGTGGAGTTGTGTATGTTTTTGAATTTGTCTTGATGATCCAGAATTATTGACTGTTCCTTCTTGTTGTTCCAACTAGAGAAGAATAAATTTGCCGAAATCCTTTCTTCACTTCATACTTGGTTAATAGCATTTTGGAAGATATAGTTTGCAGGATTGCGTTCTTGGCCTATACTAGCTGAGCAAGAGTGTCTTAAGATTAAGTTTTACCTTTTATCTATCTAGTTTGTGGAAATGGCAATTCTAAACACACCAACATGTTTATTGTGTAACAATGATGTCAGCAACAATCAAAATTTGTTTCTTCGCTTTCCATACTTTTTATTGTCAACTCGAGAACCTTTGTAGATAATGAAAAATAAGGTAGATGATTTGGGGCAACCATGGGACTTTTAAATTGATTGCTGTACTGCTTTAAAAGTAAAAGGAATCAGGCGGGAAAGGTTTGGAATAAAGACCTAGAAGTCTAGAAGGATGACCATGAGGAAATTAATTAAAAGCTGAATGTGTTCAAATTAATCCCTAGAAATTTTTTTAGTAAGGTATGCCAGTCAGTTTAGAGTGGCTGCATAGTAGCCATGTCGATGACCAAGTTAAATATTATCAATGACCTAATTTCAGTCTTACATTTTACACCTTTGGTTTTGTTGCGTTTCTTTTGAAAAGAAAATTATCGTGTCCAGAAATGCTTAATGGTTTCTCAAAGGATTTGTCAATGAACTTGCCAAGTTGAAGAAACAGGTCTCAAGGACCTTATGATAAGATTGGTTATCTGTAACTATCAATCTAAGCACCATCTTTGTTTAGAAAGTTCCAAAAATGCTTTTGTTGATTACCAAAGTCAGCCTTCACTTAATTTTAGAAATAAAAATTGCTTCCTATTTGATGACATTGAAACAGCTGGTCTAATAAGGGATTATGTTGATTAGAAAAACTTTGCAATTTAAGAGGGATATCTTATTTCTGTTCACGCAGTGAGGGGACCTGCTGCCATTTGCATTTTCATGTCTCGGTGAAGGCAATCCGGCAGCTCTTCACCCCCTCAATTGCCAACGCCTAGTGTGTTTTATAAGGGCCATTGGTTTGCCTCTAATATCAAGGGATGGTGTGCTAAAGCTCATTTGAGTGATGGGATTTGAAGTTTGTCATTGCTACATGTTAGTATTTTCGATGGTAGGAGTTTTAGTGTAGATATTGCTCTTTGGGAAATTCAGAAAATGGCTCAAGAGGTGGTAGTGGCATCCACTCTTTTAGACCTCAGAAAGAATCGAGGCTTGTTTGCTGGAGGCCACCTAATCATGATTAACTGCGTGATTCTAGTGGTACCTGGCTTGGAGAATATGTATTTTAGGTAGTCATCAGTTATCGTGGCTGTTCATAACATGTTTGGAGGGGACTTGAGATGGGGTTTTTAAGCAGCTGCGTATAGGGATTGATTCTGCTGTCATAGTGGAGATTTTGCAGGACGAAGTTTGTGCTTCTATTCCCTTACCACTTTGTTTTGCAAGGCAATGGAGCTTCTTAAGCAAAATTGAACCTCCAAAACTTGATATGCCTTGATGGGGCCGGACCAGTGAAAAAGGAATTGAAAAAGAAAGAATGCTTTGTGCAAAGTAGAGGAAAGTGGTCAAATGAAAATGTGTAGGCAGGGAAAAAGCAAAAAGCACATGATTTAGCTGCGCCCCCAAGCATAAACCTCAGAAGCCCGAAGAGCCAAAGCAAAGATAAAGCATTCGAGTAACATCCACGTTCCCTTAAACAACTGCAATTCAAGTAAAATGGATGCTAATTTCACATCAATGTGAGAATTTAGAGTTCAGATTTTACTCTTTTTCTACAATTTATCTGAGATATTTGACTGGGAAGAATGAAATAAAAAACCCGCCTCCAAAGAAGATCCCACCTGCAAGATCTCCTCCGCGTTCTCGGTTTCTCCTGCCTGCAAAAATAACATCAGAAACAAATTTTGGAAAACAATTAGGTTTGAAGTGGAGTTGTCTGTGTTTTTAAAGTTGTCCTGATGATCATGAATGTATGAAAAACAAAATATTGACTGGTCCTTCTTGTTGTTACAGCTAGAGAAGAATAAATTTGCTGAAATCCAATTCTTTTCTTCTTCCTCCCCGTTCCGTTGTAAAATCATCAAGCTGCCTACAGTTGTGGCTACATCACTATTGTTGGAATCAGCGGTGTAACAGATTTGCTGCTGAAAAATATTATTTCTTTCGTAAGAAATGTATTGCTGGCATTACGAACTTCGAGTATGCAACAGGGTTTTTGATTTTTTTTCGATGCGAGGAAACTCTATCTCCCGGACAACGTATTTTATGGGTTCAGGTGAGCAAGTAAAATTCCGGTTATCCTAGATTTTTATAAAAGATACACGTATTAACTTGAACTCGAGACCTATTATGCAGTTCACAAGTTTTTTGTTATCATGTCACGTCCCTCGAGACAGTTTTTGAAGTTATTTGATCTTAAAAGTTTTTTCATTTATTTAACTTTTTAATGAAACGAGATCGGTTACTAAGACATCTAAGGATGTCCATTTAATTATTCGAATATCGAATTGAATTCATTGCAATCGAATGAATTTCTTATATTTTATACATTATATATTAATCCACTATACATATAATATTTATAATTCTATTATTTAATACATGTATATAAACAAAGAAATATTTATATTATATTATTATAATCCATAATAATAATATGTATTTACTGGAGACACAGTATTATTAATCCCTGGTGTTTTTTTTAATAATGGTGGATGAAGCATATTTATAATAAAACCCCGACCGGTGACCATCCTTGAAAGGCATCCCTCTGTTCGGATCGCATTTTATGGATGGTGGTGTCAGGTGGGCGGTGGAAAGTACGGACAGCCAACCAGTGGATGACGTCTGAGTTCATGTGGGGCCAAGACAGTGTGAAAAGCTGAAAACATGGAGGCTGAGAATAGCTCAGAGATGGAGGATCTTGTCTGCCACCGTCACCTGCCAGGCTGACCTCGTCATGTTCTTAATTGTCGGCGCAAATATTTCCTGAAACGGCTTGACATTGAGACCTTGCTGCGTCGCCCATGGACCATCATGACCAGGTTACAAGGAAAATTCTTGGACAGAGAAGAAGAAGAAAGAAGAAAGAACTCATCTTCGGACATGGCGGCTTCTTGATCCAGGACCAGGTTGCAAGCAAGACAGGACTTTTCGCAGATCACTAGGCATGCCAATATGAGTTATACTTTCAGTTTTTGATTTATAAATAAATTTTTTATTTTAAATTAAAAAATATCATGGTTTTAGATAATTTTGATATATTAAAATATTGTTTTAATTTATTTATGAACAAAAAATACTTTTAAAAATAATTTAATTATACTATCAGATAAACACTTATTTATCACCAATACTTAATCTTGATGATGATAAAAAAAACACGCTCTTGGTCTTAAGAGAAAAGGGCTGGTTGCTCTCACCTTTTCGAATTAAAATTTTAATTTTATTTATTTAAGAGAATATCTTTTTAAGAGTTGAATGAAGAAGAAATTTATTTTAATTACCATAGAACCGGGTCCAATATCATCGTCGATATATATTATATATATATATATATATAGGATTCCTTTTAGTGCAAGGATGGCACACAAATTAGAGAAAAAAATATTTAGATAACTTTCAAAGGGTTACGTTGGTGCAACAACTCTTCTTCAATAGCTTAATTACCCATCAAATATATTCTTATGTCAATGTTGACTTTAAACGTTCGAGAAATGTAATATGATTACAGAAAATTTGTGATTTATACAATAGATCTTGAGTTCAAGTTAAAACATTTATTTTTATAAAAAATTTAGACAACTGAGATTTTATTTATTCATTTAGGTCTATAAAATATACTTTCGAGAGATGAAATTTCCTCGTATGAAAAATATTTATAGAATATTTTTGTTTTGTTATCCAATAAAATCATTAAGGTTTTTTAAAAACATTTATAGAATATTTTTTTATAATATTTGCAGATATTTTTTTTAACTAGTAACTATCTTTATAACTAGAATACTAAATTAATCAACCTTATTTTAAAAATCTCGTAACTCTTTTAACAGTGAGCGGTCGGTTTCTCGTGCTAATATGGCAAATATCACACGGGCCTAAAAATCAATTTCATATAATATGTGTCTATATATATATATATATATAGTTTAATTTATGGAATTGGCGACCTTACAGTATACATCACATGGCCATGTTTTGCTTTGTCGGCTCCAGCTTTATTTGGTGCATTGACGTAGATTAAGCTTATAATTAAACTTTATTATATTTTTCTGTCATTTCAAACGGTTCATATGCGTTGACCGGAAAGATTCAACGACTTGGAGATAAATTCTGATGTTTTATTGGCTCGATTATGAATTTGTTGAGCTTTTAGGAAGATGGAATCACTATGTGCATGCTCTCTAGCTAGCTAGGTGGTGGTGGGAATTTTGTTGACTTTTATTCCATGAAGTGATGATGGGTATCATTATGCAGTGTGGTTCCCAGTTTGGGTTAATTTTGGTAATAATTAAGTAGATTTAATAAACTTTTTTATATTATGTTTCAAAACTGTTTTTGAAAAAAAATGATAATTTTTATTTTTTTGTTACAAGTTATTTTTTTAGTATTTTTAAATTATTTAATTGTGATATGTCAAAAACAATTTAAAAAAAATCAAAAAACATCATTTTAATATATTTTTAAGTGAAAAACATATTAAAAAACAATTTCAATTGTACTCTAAAAAAACCCTTAATATTATTGGCATCGTCTTTGATTGGATCTAAGAAAATGTCATTGTAAATAAAATTTTCATGAATATGATAATCCACATGTGTGTGTATGAATTACTAAATAATTAGATAAAAAAATGTAAAAGCTTGATATATAAAAGTTAGTGGAAATACCTTAATTGTAAAAAAATAAATATCTTATAAAAAATTATATATTCTAATAATTCAATTGACCCAACAGAACTTGTACTGATCCTATCAAATTTAATTTAAATTCATTTAAGCTAACATTGAAAAAATAAATTAGCGTTATTTTAATAAAAATAACTAGCTTGGACCATGCCAATAAACCATAAATAACATGATAATAATTTATTGACTTTTTCTTTTCTTTTCTCCGAGGTCGATTCTTCCCGAATCAATGGCACGTGCCACCGAGAGCCAGCTGGATAAAAGCAGTGGTGGACCAAAAACGGTTGGTGTATGGTTGATGATTTTTTTTATGTCAAGCATGGAGAGCCGCAGGAAAAAGAAAAATCATGACATCATGTATCATGCCACCAATCATACTTTGGCAAAATGACTATACTGCCCTTGAAGGCATCGGCAAAATACTGAGGTTTTTTTCTTAACCTTTTCTTTTTCTTGTTTTATTCTGACATTGTGTTTGGCTTTCACATTACGGATGTATTTGAGAGTGTGATTGTGGTTGTTTTTGAAAGTATTTTTTATTTAGAAATATATCAAAATAATATATTTTTATTTTTTAAAAATCATTTTTGATATCATCATATCAAAATAATTTAAAAACATCAAAAATATTTCATTTAAAATGATTTTTTTTTCAAATTTTGAACAAACGGCGGTACAACCGCAGAAACAAACAGGCCCTATGATGTTTTTGAGGTGCTGGTCCGTCAGATATATTGTTTTTTAAATTATTTTTTATTAAAAAATATGCTGAAATATTTTTTTATTATTTAAAATTTATTATTGAGATCATTATATTAAAAAAAATCATAAATATAAAAAAATAATTTTGAGCAAAACAAAATAATTTATTAATCCTTCAAAAAAATAATTTTTTTGATATTTATAGATATTTTAAATTAATGGTAGGCATGTTCGGCATAATAAATTACTTTTAAAAATATTTTTTACTTGAAAAATATTAGAATAATATTTATTTATTTTTTAAAATTTATTTTTAATATCAATGTATTAAACGATTTAAAACCACAAAATAAATAAATAAAAAGAAAATAGGGGAGTAAGATTGAAAACTGGTACCACAACTTCCAAACAAAAATTATGTAATAATATCTTCGCCCCTTCATTTCCAGAACCTATAAATCTTGTCTTTTCCAATACTACCCCTACACAGCCTCTTTTCTTTCTCCAAAACTTTGAGATGGTGACGTGGTCCAACGTGGTCCATGCACGTGTCGACAATTTATGGAGTACTTCCTTGAAAAAATCAGCCAATGAGGGAAGACTAACTCCTGAAGTCATCTCCAAAAAATCAGCCTATGAGGGAAGCCTAACTCCTGAAGTCATCTCGAAAAAATCAACTTCGACGTGCCGCGGAAAACCTTTCTTCATTTTTATTATTACTTAACTGCCCTCCTTCCATTTCATCAGATTCTAGAAGAAAAGCTCCCCTTTTTTACTGGATTGCCCTCCCCAAATTATAATAATACTAATTATTTAATATCCATCGTAAATGAGTTCCAATCAAATCATTTTCTTAAAACATAATCTTTAAAAATAATATACAATTAAATTATTTAATTTACTACAAAGTCAACCTCCCAAATTAATTTTACTAAGATACAATTTACCAGCTACTTCATATTCTAACATTTAGAGGGTGTTTGGGAGTGTGTTTTTTGTTTATAAATATATTAAAATGATATATTTTTTCTATTTTTTAAAAATTATTTTTGACATTAGCACATCAAAATGATATAAATACACCAAATTAATATTTTATTTAAAATGAACAAAAATAAATTTGAATTTTTGATCAAACGCCGAGCTTTGACCGTAGTGTCAAACAAGCTCTTAATTCAACAAAATCTAACTTTTTTAATTAAATCAAAGTATGTATTTCAACAAGTTTGAGAGATTAACCCGAGCTTGTTTTTTTATTTCATCCACCAATATTTTTCTATTTATTTTATTTATATATTTTTTTAAAAGCACTTGGTTTTTATGCTGGCAAAAACTATCTAACTATTTATATATTGTAAAAAATCCTTCCAATCCAACCGAGGGCTAAATAAATTTGACCACTACCTCTTCATGCATCAACGTCATGCGTGATGTCATCATCACACTTGAGGACCATGTATAAATCGTTGGGCCCAAATATTAATTAAAAAATACCTAAAATAACTCCCAAATTAGCAACAAAAATATATTTTCAAGCACAAACTCAAAGTCAAAAATTGAAATTTAATGTCCAAAAATAGGGGAATGGTTGCCGCGTAAAATTTCGAAAGTTACCCTTCACTGACTAGAAAATAGAAATCCCTTCTATAAATCCCATCACTGGCCTCATGTTCTTCACAAATTTCACACTTCTCTTCAATCTCCCTCCATTCCTTATCGTTCTCTCCAAGAAACCAATATCTTGAATTCCAGAGAAATCACCATGCCAAAGAACAAATCAAGTGTTTTTGCTGCTTCGGTTGTTGCAGCTTCTGCTACTGCCCTCTCTGTTTCTTCCTCGTCTCCTGGTTTTAACTCTAATGTTAAGGTATGACAGTTGGCTAAAGAATTCTGGGTTTGTGTCTTTTCTGAAAATATTTCATGGGATTTGGTTTCTTTGTTGTTCCTTTGTTGGCACCTGCCCTGTTTTCTTGAAGTTTATTTGTTGGTAAAGATCTTGCCTTTTATTTTCTCTGTTGCCAAGCCAAATCTCTCTCTCTCTCTCTCTCTCTCTCTCTCTCTCTCTCTCTAACATGAAATCCAATTTCTCAATCTTGGTTTACTTGAAATTCATGGAATTCTAATCCGCCGCCCCTTTTGGTTTTTGATTTTTCTTTTATCGATACATTTCAAGCTTACTTGCTAGTCTGGGTTTGATTTTTGTTTTTATACACTAGTAATCTAAAAGTGGTTCTTTCTTCTTTTTTGCAGGAAGCTGGGCCAAACAAAGATCAACAGGGATCTGCTTCCATGGAAAAATTTGCACCAAGGTTTGATGGGTTAAGGTTTATTGAAACACTGATCACTGCTCACAGATGATGAGATGACAGTGAGAGATAGAGAGTCATCTGGCCTTGATAGCTCCATGGATGATATTGATTAGCAGTACTAATTTTAGCCAATACCCATCTATTCTCTTTGATTCTGAGAAAAAAAAAAAGATAGCATGAAGAAAGTTTGACCCTTTTTTTTTACTTTCTCATGGGGTGTGATGTAATGATCGAGTTGAAAATTTTGTAATCGTATTTTCACTCAAACTGTCTATTCTGTTCTGTTCTGTTCACTATTCATGTTGATTATTCTCTGTGCTATCATTTTCTGGGCTGCCACGAGACAGAAAATGATTGGCTGTCAAAGATTGCCAAAGTCTTGTTCCGACAAATCTCGTGGTGTGTCTGTGTAGATGCCGTTTATTTCAACTTAGGCAGGCTTCATGGGGTTACATCATATATGTGGGTGGCAAAAGTTCTGCAGATCTTAAAGATATGGTTCCATTGGAAGTCCCAAAAAGAAATTCTAAAACTGCAAAGAATATTCTGTAGAGTGTGAAGATGAAATATCAATATCCTTGCCAAGTCTGAGGATGAGAGTCAAATGTCTAATCTTTCCTTTTTTTTTAAAAAAAAAAGAGAATTCGAAGCATTAACATACTATTATCAAACAATAGTCAAGGTCTTGAGATCTCAAATCTTGATCGATTCCACATGAAACACCTTTTTATTCTTAGAATCACAAGGCACAGATAGTAGCTCTTGATTTAAAGTCATTTTGGAAAGGTAAATTGATAAAATAGTTTTTTTAAATAGTATAAATATAGTTTTTTTATGTGTATTTTAATGGTCAAATCAATTTTAAAAAATAATTTTTTGTATATATTTTTAATCTAGTGTGATTTTTTTTTTTGTCAGAGAATCACTTAAATCGAAGGTGCCCTTCGTTTTGTGAACAAATAAGCAAAGTTATCAATTTCATTCTGATCCGGCCGAAATGACCGGAACGTTCCGTGCTTAAAAAAATCGAGAAGTAACGACGTTGTCTCGTTTTATTTCCGGCCGAAACGTCTTTGTACCATTCCGGCCTTAAAATCCTCTTTATTTTGATTAACTTGTGATTTTTTTTTCTAATTTTGAGAATATGTTTGTTTGACTTTATGTTTATATTGTATAATTTAAAGTTAATTTATCTTGAATTTTAATTATGTTTGTTAAATTAATATTATATATATATATATATATAATTAATTATATATGAACAATACAACCCCGAAACGGCACGCCAAAACACTCCGAAACCAGAACGTTCCATTTCAATAGAAAAACCAGAACAACGACCGAAACGGTATTAATAATCTTGCAAATAAGTCATCCTTGACAAGATTTCTCATTCTTTCCCTGCCGAGCCATCTACTGCCTCTGCCTTCCTTTTCTATAACATACCCAGCCACCCTCCTTTCCAATCATAAAGATTAAATCAAAGCCCTATCTAAGTAAAGCTTCGTCTGTTATCTCTCGGCGAGTTTTTCGACCCATTCCCCAGTCTTCCGCGCTGCTCTGGGAAGTGTGCGAGCACAAGCACAGGGATTCTGTACATGACCTTTCTTTTCTCTCCATTTACAAATAGCAACTCAAACACTAACACAAAAAAAGTTATTTTGACTCTTTGGATAACTCCTGAGTTGTAGATGACAAAGTTATTTTACCTTTGACTCTTCTGATAGCTTTCCGGTTGGAGATGCTCTTACCGTCCAGCATTTTGCCAAGCAAAATGAGTGGTAAAAATGGATACCCATCACAAGCATTTTGCGTGAGCCAATCAACTTTTAACATTCATGAACAGAGTAAGATGATAAACTTGCAGATCATGCCACAATTAAAGATATCCCCACCATTCTTGCCACACCATTTTGATATTTCCTTCTTTTTTTCCTTGATGGCGATGTTGATTTTTGCCTTTTCTTCTTTCGGTGAGGTATTGCAGTGAAACAGTGCTTTCGTTGGCCTGAAAGCATGCCTGAGCGTGATGCTGCGACATGCTTTATAGTGGGCTTGATGTGAACTACTAACATGGGTCTAATTCACGCAATTTCATTGCTGGTGGTGCCTCATTTGCCCTTGATGTGTACAGATTTGTTTTAATCCATCAGATTCTTTCTTTTTTATATCCATTATAGGCTTCCTCTTTTAGTCTCCTCCACAAGTAGTCAATGCTCCTTGATTTTTTTCTTTCTTTCACTTTGCCCTTTCATTGAAAGTGTTAAATGGGGGTAGAGATGAAAATGACTTGTTCAAGAAAGCAAATGTTTTTTTTTGGATTTGAAGAAACCCACCCCAGTAAAATATACTTTGGGGGTCCCGGTGAGCGGGTAAAACTCCGGTTATCTCAGACTCTTACAAAAGATGCACGTCCTGACTCGAACTTGCAGATCTCTAGCTCTTTGTATTATGTCAAAATTATTTTAGAGCAATTAGAGCATGTAATGACCTTGCAAGATTAATGATGACATTCTCGTAATATTAAACATGTTCATAATTTTGTTCACAAAAATCATTTTAATTGTCTTTTTTTTAGATAAAATTGAACAATTTCTAAATAATTTTATTTTTGGATTTGAACTAATCTTTTTTTTGAATTAATACACACACATACACATAAACAGTATAACCCTGAAATAGAACGCCGAAACGCTTTGAAAACCAAAACATTCCATTCCAATTAAAAAAACAAAGTACCAACCGAAACGTAATTGACAACCTTGATTCCAAGTGCTCAGGGACAACAGCCATTGACATAATTATATCAGGGGGCAAGTGAACATCTATGATCCGAATAACCCAGGTTGATAGCCTATGGAAACCCTCTCAAAGTCCAACTGCACAAATGAACATTAGAGCTTGATAGCAATGTTACATCCATTAATAATTCAGGAATGTCTTTTGAATGTCAAATAGCTACACAGGTTTACAGCAAAACAGTACAGGATTGGATAGCGGATTATGAACGATTTAATAGTGAAAAAGAATACCAAACTGCAGTACAGAGGTGGGGAAAACAATGGTGGAGAAACCATAATCTGATGAAGCAATACTTAGAGACAGGAAGGTGTATCAGCTAGGAAATCGAACGGCTATCCACTCTGAACAGTCTAGAACAGTCTAGAACAATTGTAACAGCACCGCCATGAGTCCTGCTACGAGCATCAGCAATGAGGAATGAGTAGCTGCAATTCTAACCCCTCCACTCTTTTTAGATTGTTCCACATTTTGGCAATCGAGACCATTCTTATCTTCTCTGCATTCATTGGCGAACAAGCCAGGAGGGTATTTTCCATAGAGGTTTATGAAGCTAAACATGGTTGCAGCGCAGTCAGATTCGAGGTCGTTTATGGCATCGCTGATAAGGGCAAGCAAATTCCTTGAAAGCATCACAGCATGGCTTGGCTGGGTATTGGGGTCCTTTGCACTTGTCTGTGAGTACACTGTAGTCCAGATTTTCAAAACTTATGTTGCATCCTGCAAATAGTGGGAAATATTGAGGGGAAAATGAGAATTCTCCAAGAAAAATAGTCCTTCAGCATGGAAAGATTGGCAAGTGATTCAATGCAAAAATTGTATATTTTGATCACTTTAGCAAATGGGGTTCAACAGTAATGTTCTATCCTCAACATTCATAATCAAGAAAGCTTTCTTGTCGTTGCAAATCGTAGAAATCCCAAACAGATTTCTCCATATAATGTACGTTCATCAGATTACAATTTTCCCAGAAGAAAAAATGGAAAAATAGAATGAAAACCTACCTTTTTTCATCTGAAGGAGGGTTCGGCCGGAACCTCCATGAGCATCAAGTGCATCATCTGCATTTTTCAATTTCAAATAGAGGGAAAGAAAACCAACGTGAGAACTAATGAGATTAAATCCAAAATGTTATGCTAATACATTGCTATGATGCGATATGAATGGTATATGATTCATACAGGAAATGAACGAGGAGGAGGTGACAAGTCCAGCCAGGAAGAAGAAGCAAATGAGATAACACCATGTATTAAAATTACTAGCCATGCTTTTCCTTTTCTTAGCTTCGTTTTTTTTATTAAAAAAAAGTGTTTTTCTGGAGATCTAAATTGATCTCCAACCCTCCTTAGACCAGAAATGATCCTCCTTTCTTTTCTTTTAGCTGCCATAAAAAAGTCTTATCCTACTTTCTCTGTTTTGCTATTTTTAGCCGGGAAGAACATTTGCACGAGTGGTGGTGAAAGAGTTTAGGCAAACAACCATGAACTTGTCATGGTGGCAAGCAACCAGCAGCTTCCTAAAAGTAACACAGGCATATTGCTTAAATTGTTATTATAAATCATTAAATTTAACATGGAATTTTATTAATTCAAATGGTAATAAATTCAACATCCCTCTTTATATTTTTCAAGTACCATTAAATTTCCTTTTGATTTTGGTTCTTGCATTTTTAATATTCTCATAAAAAAAATTCATATATATAATTAATTAATTCATATAAAGACGACAATAGATTTAAAGCAGACAGCTCAACCATTGTAACATGATACGAAGAAGTCATTCAAGCTATCTATATCAGAAACACAGCAGTGCTTAAGGCATTGCTCGTTGCACAATCCATGCCCAGCTGATTGTCTAATTTTACTAAAAGGAAAAATGAAAAGAAAAACATCTCCCTTAATGTGATGTAATAAAAGGAACCGTAAGACTGTTGGATTGCAGCAGTTACAAACATGTTCCTAAGAAAAAACTTTCTTATGTAATTCATGTAATTATAAAAGCCAATTACAGGGAGCCAAAATTGCTGCAATATGCTGTTATCCATTACAGTGTCAAATCAAAGTGAATCAACTCTCAGAAGTACACAAGGGAAGAAAATCCACTACATTATTGTATGTATTTCTGGTTGCAGCTATTCTGCACATTGACTATGATGCCCTCCACCTCTCCCATCATCTTCAAATTTGACACAGGAACTAGGAGTTGATTATATAGTACGCCACTAAATGACTTCAATTAGTTCCAGTGTTCTCAGGTTTATCCAGTATCCCATCATTCTCTGAATTGCAAAGTCAATGAGAGGTTGAAGAGAAACAACCACGTGGTGCAGCTTAGAAGTTACAAAATGCACCCCACAAGCCTGCATCATGGCCAAAAGAGAAATGCAGTAGCCTATAACAGAAGGAACAACTTTAATGTTTAAGGAGATTGTTGCTTGAAGAGAATGCTCGAGAATGCAGCTGGGGGATGAATGGGTACTGAAGAAAAAACCAAAGTTAAATTTTGTGACTAATGAATTCCATTGTGAGAGACATAAAAGCAATCAATAATTGCAGCACTGACAACAGAACTGGAAAGATATGAAAAATCATTCATCTGTTTATAACCACCCTATATGAAAATGATTTCAAATAAATATTTGCAGAATACCTCGGTAGTTTAACATTTTCCCCCGCAGATAAATATTATCAAGTTTAGGTTGGCCTTAGCAGATGTTGCCGCTGGGCCTCAGTCTTCGGGTTATGGAACGGCCCATCCTAAGACGCCGAGCAGTTAGTGCGTCTAATAAAACATCCACAGCATTCTCCAACACTTCACTCTGTTTATCCAATCCATAGGAACTGAACTGTGGAAGTATTTGTAGCTCGGACAGCAGGCCAATGGCTGCTGCAGCTGTACAGGTACGGTCCCATGATGGCTGGGGCCTGCCAATAAAATGCTATTCATGCTTACTTTGTAAGTTTATTATGATGAAAGGGCTTCACAAAAGGCCGAATACAAGAGAAGGAAGTGGTGGGAGTCACTAGGGAGTATGAATACAAATAGTTGATGTGTAGAAGCTCATACAGAAGAGGTCAGGCTATGTTTTATATCTCACCGAAGTTTGTGCATCGTAGATACACCTGCAGAGAGGGATATACAGGGAAGATCCTCCACTCCCCATACCGACTTTGTCTTCTCCTGCACAGAAAACACAGGCCAATGAAATCCCGAAAACAGCTTAAGGTTTATCAATATGAACAACCCCCATATTTATAACATAAGGGTATGGTAGCAAAACCAGCATGCTCTTGTAAAAACTAGTGCCAGCGTTCAGAAATTTATACGCGTACATGTGGGCATAGAGAGGAAGATGAGATGAAGGAAAAAAACATGCACAGTTTTTTCCCTAAGAATTGTCTAACCTGGAATTCAAGTTGCTACACACTAGACAAAAGAAACGGTACAGAGAAGGTGCTTTGAAGTATTACCTTTAAGCGGTTGAACATTGCGGCAGAGTTGCTCCATGTACCATCAATCAAAATGAAATTTAAAGGTTTATATTCATTTTTCTGTGAAAGAGAAGCAATATCAGTATTACAACGTAGTTGAACTGAAAGAAGAGGAGAGATTTCAAACTGAGAACAGATATTTCATCCTGAATTTAAAGGAAATTAATATTTTATGTAGGCTCAGAATAGTCCATATCCTGGGATATGTTTGCTGATTTATTGTCATGATCTTTTAAAACCATCAATGACAAGATATTACCAAATAAACACAACAATTACACTAACTGTGAGAAAAGAGTACCATGGTTGTGTTGCATTCTGGATCAGATGATATTTCCTGACATAGAGCATCCTGCACTGATTTTGTTGCTACATTCTTGTTGGGATAAAGGCACCAAACCCTGTCCTTTCCTGCAATTTGCATCAAGCACTTAAACCAGTGGTTCTGCAAGTTGAATATGTGAAGTTGGGAAGAAGTAAACACCAAGCAGAAAGTTTTTAAATAAGGAAAATTACTTAACTGCATCGCCTTAGCAAAAAAGGGAATGCTAATAAAGTCCCGGCACATAAATATAAAAACCATTTGATCAAATGACCATACATTGAATACATGGTGACTTCGTAAAAGTTCTTCATGGTGAGCTTAAAACACTCAAAGCTTCTATGCATCTTTTTCGGCCAACAGAAATAGATTCTCATAGCAGTCAAAAAAAGTGACAGACAAATGCAGACATAAATGTTGCATTAATGTATTGCAAAACATATATTGAACGCACCTGCAGTCTTACAAGCATTCCACAGTATTTCTTCATCTTCAGCAATCCCATAAAGGCATAAAGTAGCTGATTCAACACCAAATACTTGCCATAACAATTTTCCCGGTGTTGTTTCTGTCGTAGAAAATCCTGCAAAAAAAGTTGATTGAGCATTTGATGGACACAAAGGATGTTACAACATTCAGGACAAGAACTAATGCATGGCATGCTAACCTTTGGATGCATGTACAACCAAAACCTTATGCCATTCCATAGAGAGCTGGGCTTTGACTTTTGAACACATACAATCTTCTTCTAGAGGAAGCCAGCACTGCAAATAAAATATATTAATTCCCATTAAAAGGCCAGACCAACCACCACGAAAATGTCAATGTACCATTGAACATCAATCACATACCTTCTGACAGAGGTAACCTCTACTTCCAAGCAAACGACAAGCTATCTGTCGAGCTGAAAAGAACTGGAGCTTCTTCTCCGAATCACCTAAAGCCTGATATGTTGCTCTATGTTTCTTGTTCTCTTGCATCCCAAAATCCCCCTAATTCACAACACAAAAAACGAGACTTTCAGCCATGTGAAACACACCCACTGGAACTTCACTATGGCTTATCAACACAAAGATTCTCATCATCAAAAAAAATATCTATGAATTCTCAATTGCTCCATTTAAATATATCAAATACCAGGCAAAATAAACAAAAAAGAACCAATCTTTCCTATTCACAGGAACACAAACCTCAGTGAATTGAACCCAAGACAAATGCTATTCACAAAAACTTCGTTTCCATTACAGTACCACGCAGCATAACACAAAAAATCAAATCTTTTCCATCAAATCCCTCCTTTTTGCTCATTATCAAAATTATTACCTCTAGTTTGCCACGATGCCCACTAAAGCTCATTTGGACCTCGGTTGTTTTCTCCAAAAGCTTCAAATCATTAACAATCTCTACAACTTTAGCAGGTAGTGGAGATACTGCACCCCATCCTTGCCATTCCTGTAAAGTTATGGCAAGCCCATCACTAGTGTCTTTAATATCAGCGTTTGTTTGAGGAGAATGTGAAGCAGAGGTGAAGTGGGTTCTTGGTGGAGACTCCATGTGGGTTCTGAGAGAGAAGGCTGGAGGTGGAAGAGAGATTTTGAATGTCAGTGGCCTTGTTGCTGAGACGGAAAGCATGGTGGGTTTTGGTTTTTCGGCTTAGCTTGGTGGTCTCACTTGATACGGCGCGTTTTTCTCAAGCAAATAATATTTCTGACTTTCAATCTATAAGCGTTGGCTTGGTCTTGGGCTTGTTCCTGGGCTTGATCTTGGTCTTGGGCTGCATTGAAATAGAGATGAAAATAATATTTCTGACTTTCAATCTATAAGCTTGGGCTTGGGCTTGGGCTTGTTCCTGGGCTTGATCTTGGTCTTGGGCTGCATTGAAATAGAGATGAAAATGTGGTCAGGTTCCACCATAAAAGGAGAGATCGAGAAGCACTAAATTAAATTAAATTATTATTACTAGTTAAGAAAAATCTACGTACTAATTCTAAAAATAATAATATATTAGAGGTAATATAATTTTTTCTATTAATTATTATCGAATTATTTAGAAACAAATCGATATTTTCATGTTTTTCAAACATACTAAAATAACTTAATTATCTTTAAAAGAAAATATTATTTAATTTTCATTATGATGTTTTTTTTCTATATAATAAAATGATTAAATTATCTTTAAAATAAATAATATTAAACTTATGTCCAGGAATTTTAAAAAAGGAATTAATTTTTATTGGCATGCAAGCTGACTGCAAATACCGTTTTCTCCATCCAGAAAACAAACCTTAAAGAACTCCAAAGTACAAACTACAAACTGCCGTTAGTCGTTAGAAACAGAGAGAGTTTAGCATTTCAAAGCTCTGTCCTGCCGCCTTCTTCCTTCTACTTCTCTCTACCCCTCTCTCTCTCTCTCTCCAGATCTTCCATGCTTCCTCTCCAAATTAGCTTTCCATACAGAAACCGAAGACACACAGAACTCACTTTCACCTAAAAGCTCTCAAAATGGTCTCATCGATGGGGTTCTATCTTCTTACCCTTCTTCACGCCTAAAAAATGCTCCCTCCCCAAACCCCAGTCTATGATTATGATGTCATCACCTCAACCTACGGTGGCGCTTCTTTTCCTCCGCCGCCTTGGTGGGGCAGCTTCCATTGCGGAGTTCAGAGGATTGAGGATCCGGATGGGTTCAAAGATGTCAACTTCGTTGGTTTCAATTAATTCGAGGAGGAACCCTAGGTTTTTTTTCTCGTATTGTGACTGAAGCTCAAGAGACTGTTGTTGATAGTAAAGTTTTTTTTCTCTATTTATTTTATTTTTTTGGTTTTATTATTTTGTTCTTTTGTTTGATTCATTGTTTGTGATTTTGTGCTATCTTGATTTGGATTATTGTGCTATCTTGATTTGGATTATTGCGCCAAGTTGAGTGGGTGTTTTTTAGCTCAAGATTTTGAGTTTTATTTGATACCCTTTGATTATAAACAAGATCAAATCAGTAGTAAACAACATTAACTTCTCAAAGATCAATTTTTTTTTGTAAATGGGGTTTAAGTATCTGTCTCGATACCCGAGAAATGACCTTTGATTGGGGAGAAGGACAATGTTACCCATGGGAGGTTTTAACTAGGTGTTTAGTAATGTATTTCAAAAGTATTTTTATAAATTTTGATTTTATTTTTATTTTAAATTATTTTATTTAGTGATTTTGATGTGTTGATGTTAAAAATAATTTTAAAAAAATAAAAAAAATATTATTTTGATACATTTCTGAATGAAAAACACTTTAAAAAACAATCTCAATCATACTCTCAAACATACACTAAGTAAAGAAATGAATTCAATTATGTTTAAAAGAGAAATCTATCATGATTAAAATAGGAGATTGAATCTTTCTTTTTTAGTTCGTATCAGGGCATGCATAGATGTTCTTTATTATCAAGAAACGAACCTGATCATAAGGCTGTAGGGAGCGATATTCGCAAATGGGGATTGAAGGAAGAACAGGATCAGAGAATTGGAATTCTAAAACCAAAATCGCATCAGAGAATGTTAAACGACACCTTCATGATCAGTAAATTAAATAGGAGATTAAATCTAATGTTTAGCGTGGCAAAAATCTGATGAGGGGAAGCCCGTGTCATTTCCTTTGTCTACGACCCTGCTGAGGCTACTGACAAGTGAGATTTGAACTCGTGATTGCTGCGTCAACAAGACTCTAATACCATGTCAATAAATCATTTCATCTAAAAATTTAAGCTATTAAATTTGATACATAATATAATTTATATTATTATCAGACAGAAATTAAGTAATTATTAGACACAGATACATTAAAAGCTGTTGGAGGCATTTTCTGTTGTTATTTTTGGATTTCATCAAATCCAAAGAGGTTATACATTCAAATCTGGAAAATGGCAAGGTGAACTGTGATCTGATATCCAGCATTTTGATTTTGGTGGTTGATATTTTATTTGAACCCTATTAACTTGGTATTGCTAAAAATGGCAGTGAAGTTTTGTTTAGCTTCACAAAGCCACTATCCTGGCAGCATTAATTTTTTTATTTGGACCTGCATTTCCGATACCAGTTTAGGTCGCAAGTTGGCTTCATTCCAAAGATGTTTGAAAAGTGTTTTTGAAAAAAAATGAATTTTTATTTTTATTTTTAAAAAAATTATTTATTTTTATATTTTTTAAGTTATTTTAATGTGTTGATATCAACAAACTGATTTTTAAAAAAATATCATTTTAATATATTTTTAGATACAAAATACATTTAAAAACAGCCTTAATCATATTTTTAAACAGACAATTCATGGAAGAACTGATGCTCTCATCTTTTTCAGAAAAGTTTTAAAATCTACCAGCTTGCTTTGTGGTTACTTTTTTGTATCCAATTTATTCGTCCTACTTTTATGATAATTTCATAACATTTTTTTATATAAAATAATTTACTGATTTTCAGTTTAATGATTATAAATTAGACAATCATCACATGAGTTTTTTCATAAACACACGTCATCTCTCAATTTAAAATTTTCATGCAAATTAATTTTAGTATATATTTTTTTATAACAAATACCTACATATTAATTCTAAATATACAATATAATTCAGTTAATGAGAGCAATTGTATATTAGTTATAGCTGTTAATTAACTACCTGTCATGTTAAATTATCAAGTTTGACCAACCAAGCAGATTTGTCAGTGCATGGTTTGAAAATTAGGGCTGATTAGACCTGGCAAGGACCGAATCGAGCCTTCATCTGCTCCTGTTTCTTCAAATCTAGAGCTTTTGAATTGTTGACTCGTCGACTCTTCTTCATCTAGACGGAACGGCAAGAATTTCTTTCAGTATCAGGCCAGGAATTGCTCGTGCACATTTTCAAACCTGATCATTTTCTTTCTTTCTTTCTTTCTTTCTTTCTGGGCCATTCTGCTTTCTCCCCCTTTCTTGGTGGGAGAATTTTCTTTCTTGATTTTGATTTTGATAGGTTAGAGTTAGGGCCTGTTTGGGAGTGCGGTTGCGGTAGTTTTTTAAAAGTGCTTTTCGTGCTCGAAATGTATCAAAATGATGTTTTTTTATTTTTTTTAAAATCATTTTTGATATTAACACATCAAAATAATCTAAAAACACTAAAATATATTTATTTAAAATAAAATAAAAATCAAATTTCAACCAAAAACAGATCGGATTGCTCAGCCAAACAAGCTCTTAGAGCAGAGAATCCATGACAGCTTTCTCTAGAGATGATAAAGTTATGGAGCCCATGCGTCGTCCTCTTTGAGTGGGGGTTGAAAAGATTCAACATTACTATAGAAAGCAGAGTAAATATTGATCACGAGATCTTATGACTCGATCGATCGTTGATAAATAAAATAAATAGAAATGCAGTCATGAATCTAGATGGTCAGACCTGGTGTTTTGACAATGATCGGACAAGTTGTTAAATGTCATGGTTAAAACTTAAAAGAATACTTGTTTTTAAGTTTTAAAAATACTTTTGATTTTTTTATATATTTTTTTAAATAATTTTAATATGTTAATATTAAAAATAAATATTTCTCATCTTTTCTCCTTGGATTCAAATCAAATTATTATATAAATAGTTGATTGAGTTTTTAAAAAAGTTGTCCGTACCCGTATTAAC
Source organism: Salix udensis (assembly GCA_029204005.1). Taxonomy (NCBI): domain Eukaryota; kingdom Viridiplantae; phylum Streptophyta; class Magnoliopsida; order Malpighiales; family Salicaceae; genus Salix; species Salix udensis. Next base: position 1,753,951 of record CM055031.1, on the reverse strand, counting down.
ATAATTATAAGATTTCTTTTTTATTTCTAAATGCACATCCTTTCATCTTCCTAGTATATTTAAATAATTTAATAATTCTTAAGGATGTATATTGACTTGTTAAAAAAATGAAGGAAGAGAACATCCTCTTTAACCATTATATCCAGCGTTATCAATACCGTTCCGTTCCGGCCGGAACATTCCGTGTCATTAAAAAAACCACGATAAAATGACATCGTTTTCATCTCGGTTTTAATTTTGATCCGTTCCGGAAATACCGGCCGGAATGTCTCGATACCGTTCTGGCCTTAAAATCCTCCTTATTTTGATTAACTTGTGATTGTGTTTCTAATTTTGAGATTATATTTGTTTGACTTTGTGTTTATATTGTATAATTTAAAGTTAATTTATCTTGAATTTTAATTATGCTTGTTAAATTAATATTTAAATTTTTTTCATATATATATATGAACAGTACAACCCCGAAACGACACGCCGAAATGCTCCGAAACCGAAACGTTCTGTACCAATAGAAAAATCGGAACTGCGACCAGAACGGTATTAACAACCTTGATTGCATCCACTTTTTTTATAGTGTTCAAGGTTATGGCTAGTGGCATTATATTAAATTTATTTTGGAGAAAAAAAACAGATAGAAAGGGACCTAATCCCTCTTTAATTTCATATTAGAAATTAATAATCAAAGGCACTACAATCCTAATTTTGCCACCATCTGCAAAGCAAGTCCCCATGTTTATGGATGCTTTTTGTTTGTCAAACTAAAACCTTGTTTAATTATCCATTGCAGGCCATGGAAGCGGCAGTTTAGCATTCTAAATTCTGATCAATGCATGCTTAATTATTAATAATTATTTATCCTCAATCATTAAGGAGTATTGCATATACCTCCACTACTAAACCTAGGAGATTTATTTATTTATTTATTGTCTAAAATTAAATAATTAAAAAGACGATGAGGAAATCATGCATAGGGGGGCCACCTTGTCCGGCAAAGATCCCATTGATTCTCTTCGTTTTTTCTTTCTTTCAAGATTCGACTTATAGAGGCTTTTGGGTGGTCGAGATTGTATTTTAAAAAAATATTTTTTTTAATTTTTTTTTGTTTTAAATTAATTTTTAAAGGTTTTAGATCGGTTTTATGTATTGATATCAATATTTTTATTAAAAAATATTTTAAATATGTTTTTAATAAAAAACACTATAAAAAATAATTTATACTAACTAAATGTTTTTATAAGCACCTATTATTAAGATTTGGAAATAATAGGTGCTTTTTAAAAAGCATTTAATATATATATTCCATTAAATAAGATGATATTTTTGTTCTGAAGGAAAGGTGATGGCGAATAAATTAATGTTTTAAACAAATTGAAAATGCTTTGACATCTCACATAAATTCACATTAGATTCATACGTCCAAATCAAAACTATAGAGAGATTATTTTCAGAATATGAAAAACAATAATAAAAGTTTACATATTGAGTCAATTATTCACTACTAATCATATATATATGCTTACAATTAAACGTGTGGCACCTTTTAACTCGATATTTCTTCTGCAATTTGAAAAAAATAATTAATTTTAATCTCTCCTTGTTAATTTAACGATCAGATTAATTAGGTAATCCCCTCTTTTTTTTAGTAGTGATAAAAAAGGGAATTACCTAATTAATATGATAGTTAAATTAGTAATTTTTTTATAAAAAAAAAATTAAAAAAAAACATAAAAGAAGAAACAGAAGATCTGTCAGACATCTTGTATCAAAGTATCCAAGCGACATTACAAGGTATTATTTTTCAATAAAACGGGCCGTCCAGAAGCTAGTAGAGGGCACCGGACGACGAACCACTTGGGGTCTGTGGTCAAAACGTTGTCGTCGCCATATCTTTTCCAGTAGAATTCTGCCGCGTTTCAGGTCGTCAACAGACAGATCAATGATCAATGCTCGTATTATTTTCCACGTGTTCTTTCTTCTAGAATTTCAAATGTAAATAAAAAAAGAGCAGAAGACTGCTCGTATTTATCAAGAAAATTCTTCCATCTAGAAGGGGATTATTTTATTTATAAATAGGAATCTAGATACTTATTGGGTTAATATATATATATATATATACTTATTGGGGTGGCGAGACTACTTTCTAAACCTGAACAAAAACTTAAGATGATAAAATGGAGGTAAATTAAAAGGATTGAAAATAATTTACTATACGCAACTGTATGAAATATCACCTTCTAGATGAAACAATAAATCGAGTAATTTAAATCATGGGAGAATAAATAATAAATAGAGTAATTTTCATCTTGCTGATATGAATCATTACAAGTAAAAGTATTCACAAAATGAACCGTTATCACTTGAATATCATCATCCAAACCACGTCGTTTTCCAAATGAAAATGAAAGGGTCGTGTCTATTTGAGGATATGGTTGAGATTGTTTTTGAAAATATTTTTTATTCAAAAATGCATTAAAATATTTTTTTAAGAAAATTATTTTTGATATTATCACATGAAAATGATCTAAAATATATTTTTTAAATATAATGTCAAACAGAAAATGCTTATATGAGACATGAGATAAGGAAATAATTCAGAAAATGGATAGTTAGAGACTATTGTCCATAATTTTTATATAAAACTGAAGGTTTAAAGAGGATCAAGGAACAAAAACTCAACAAACCATCAATATTTGCTTTATAATTGAATCAATTTGATGTTCAAAACCTGCAATTATCAGCAGGCACGTAAACTTTTGAGCTTGCATCTGTATGTATAGACACTGCCACGTGCATGGTTGTCACAGCCACATACACGTGATTGAAGATTAACGATCACTAATTAATTCTATAAATATTTCATTTTACTTTGAAAAATCAAATCTGAGTAGATCCATATTATCCTTGGAATAATCTCTTGACTTTAGCAGTTCATGTATATCCTAGTGCCTGTTTAGTAGTGACGTTGATTTTAAACGTGTTTTTTATATTTAAAAATACATCAAAATATTATTTTTATTATTTTTTAAAAAAATATTTTTGATATCAACATATAAAAATGATCTAAAAATACTAAATTTTTTAAATTTAAAATAAAAAATAAATAATATTCTATTGTTTTAAAATACATTTTTGATAAACACTGCTCTAAGTTAACTGCTAAGCTGTGTACTATACATGGAGTCAACTATATATATACATACATGTGTGTTTGTGTATATGTATATATATATATATATATATATATATATATATATATATATATAGATAGATATAGATACGTATGTATTTAGCAAAGTAATTATTGCGTGGCGCCGGCCATTAATTATATATCATTGACTTCTTGGGTCTAATTTAGTTTCGTCGTGTATCCCTTATCGTTATCCTCCATCATGTCTTCATGATATCTACCTTTGGTGAGTGTATAAAATGAAAATGAAAATGAAAATCGTGGGTGATGATCAATGGAACACACCTCAAAAGTAATATTTAAGAATTCAAATTATGATCTAAACTTCTTATGAAAATATAGTACATAAAGTTTTTTTTTTTTTATTATGAATTCAAATTATGAACTCTATAGATTTGAAAATAAATAAAAAATCAAACAAAATTTATGAACGTACAAGAATAATAAAACTTAATTTATATAATTTTTAAATATAGTGAGGTAAGTTTATGTAAATTAAGGGTTATTCAGAAATATAATAATATTTCAATTTTCTGAGAAAATGGAGTTAGAAAATATTTTCTATTTAAAAAAAGAAAAAACAGTTTCCCACGTTTTCAAACTTGTACTAAATTTGGAAAATGCATTTTAGAGGTTATCCACAATTTTTATTTTCTACACAATTAATTTTTAACAGTGTAAGAGATTATTCTTTTTATATATATGTTTTTATATTTAGTTAGCGTCGTAAATTTAATTTTTATTATAACTATAATATACAGAATTTTAGCTAACAATATATTTTTTTATTATTATAAATGATAGCTTTTAGTTTGAATGAAATATAATTAATATTTTATAATTAGATCACCACAAATACAACAAATTTATCGAAAATGACTACTACAAATTAAAATGACTACTACAAATACAACAAATTTATCGAAAAAGCAATAAATAAATACAAAATAATTAGGACAAGAAATGGGTTGGATTGTGATGTGACTGTTTTGCTTTCATGGTAAGATACAAACTATTCCATCACAAATAACGTACACATCTCTACATGAGGACAAGAAATGTCTCCCGTTCATTTTTGGCTCCTCCGTCTTTTGTTTCAGTCATATAAAAGTACAAATTTAAATGAACACATAGTAATTATAGTTGTGTATATCTTATTAGTGGATTGATCCGATAAACTTAAGGATATGATTCAATCATGTTTATATTGAAATTGAACATAAAAAATCATTATATTTTTAAGTAATTTTTTTTACTTGTCAAGATCATATTTAAATTCGATTAGATTAACATAAAAAAAAAGAACATATCATTGTTATTTTATATATTAGTAGGGGTGTGGTGTGAGTGAAATAACATGGTCTTGATCATATTGGATTTTCCATGAGTGATAAGCCATATTGGATTTTCCATGAGCACTTCATATAATGCTAATCGTTTGAACCATAAAAGCTAGATTTTTTTGGTTTTGTATGTTGTCACCCACTATACAAGGCCATTTATATAATTTAATTAATTCCTTTGGATAATTAGTTTTATTGCAATATTGGTCTACGTTAAACTATTACAACAATTAGAACATAGAAAGAAATGGTTTAGTTCTCTCCAAACTGCCCTTGGCTAAATGGTCAGCTATACTATTTCCTTCCATAAATACATGAGTGAAGCAGAGTGAAGCAAACATCATAGAATGTGGATTAAATAAATTAACTAAGATTAATTATATTTGTTAATAAGTTCAGGGTTTGTGTTTTTGCGAAGAAAAATGGAAAACTTGTTAGCAAAAATACACTGCACATTCTCAAGGCTTTGTGTTTTTGCTTCCAAAAAGAAAAAATATAGTTGGGAAATTGAAGTTTTTCCCTTACCACTACTCAAACACCAGTCTTTTTCCTCTCAATTATGAAGTTTCTACAAAATTATTTCATCACACTAGCAGGCGTTTATGGAACTTATGATCATGACAAAAGGGTTACGTATCTCGTATTAGTTAGTTAATATGCACCATCCCTTGTTGATCTTTCACATGGTTCATGCATATTTAGAGGGTGTTTGAGAGTCCGTTTGGAAAATATTTTTTTGCAAAAATTGAAATTTTTTTATTTTTATTTTTTATATTAAATTAAATTTTTTTAATGTTTTTAGGATATTTTGATGTGTTGATATAAAAAATAAAATAAAAATTATTTTATGTATTTTTAAATAAAAAATATTTTTAAAAACAATCTGAACTAGACTTCCAAAGAATCATTCATGCCAAGTTGATGAAACCATGATTGGTTAATTTGAAATGCTCAATCATTACTCGCTATCAATGCCAATTTGGATTTTGTTTTGCTAATCCTGCCTAAAGTACTAGATTTTCCAAGTTAATTTGGATGGGGCGGTGGAAAAGAGAGTACAATAAATATTATTATTTAATTAATACAAGGCTAATACTAGTCGTTTATGATACTAATTCTTGGCTGATATTTGCTCCCTGAAAGTGCTGGTTGGTTTGACCAGCCAAGCAGATTTGTCAGCGCATGGTTTGAAAATTAGGGCTGATTAGACATAGATGCAGTGGCTTTTCATGTTTTCTTCAAATCTAGAACTATTGAATCGTTGACTCGTCGTCTAGATGGAACGGTATTGCTCTTCATCTAGAATTTCTTTCAGTATCAGGCCATGTATTGCTCTTGCAAATTCAAACCTCATCATCTTTCTTCCTTTCTTTCTTTTCTGGGCCATTCTGCTTTATCTCCCTTCCTTGGTGGACAACTTTCTTTCTTGATTTTGATTGAAAACCGTGTTTTATATTTTTTACTCTATTATCTTCATTTTATGATATGTGTTGTAGATTTAACAAGTTAATTTGAGTTGTTTCAAGTAGTTTTTCTTTTTAAATTTTCTCTTGACATTAAGTTGATGAAGAATTATCCTTCGTAATTTATCTTGATTGATATTCTATACGGTTTCACGGTCTCATAACTCGAGTTGCAAATAGATTTAATATATCATCGTTTAAAAATTTAAAAAACAAATGTCATTCAATATATCACTATATCTTTTTTTTGGATGCGATGAAACCCCATCCCCGGAAAACATACTTTGTAAGCTCAGGTGAGCGAGTAAAACCCCATTTGTTCCAGGTTCTTACAAGGTGTGCACGTCTTGACTTGAACTCGAGATCTGCTGTGCTGATCATTAACTCTTTGTCATCACTTTTTTTTTGGATTCAAAGGAGACTTCACTCCCTTGAAAAAGCACACTTTATAGGTCTAGATGAGCGAATAAAATTCTAATTGTTCCAGATTCTTACAAGAGCACACACCCTAACTCGAACTCAAGATCTCTTGTACAGATCTCAAGCCTTTTGTCATCACGCCAAGCTCCCTTGGAGACAACTTGTATATCACCATATCATTATTTAAAAAATAAATAAATCAAATGAGCATTATATTTTGAATAATTCATTATTATATTTGTTTTATCAGAAAACACATTAATAATACTTAATATTTCTGCTAACAGAGCAATGCAAGTAAATTAATTTAGTTTTCTGACAAACAAACAATTTTTGTTTTCCGTGGTCATGCTATTTGACCTAACTAGTTGTTTTTTTAGATAAGTAGTAATAAACAAAATTTCCCTCTCATCATTGCTCCTTGGATTCAAATTAAATTAATAATTATCTAGCTAATTGAGTTTTAAACGAGTTATCCATATCATTATTAACAAAGTTGTAAGAATTATTTTTTTCTACCTTTCGTCCCGTTCCCTCATAGATCAAGATCCTCTCATGTTCTTTTATATCATATTTCATCACGTTTATTAAATCTATAGATGAACATGATTTAATGTGTAATAAACTTATAAAGTATTTCCCCCCTCTAAACTAATCTAAATCGTCGAATTCAAAATTAATGATTGAAATTAAGAAAGAGAACAAATCTTAGATAAATTCATACGTAAATTCCAAATGAAATATAATAATTAATTCATCTGATAAATAAATTCCATAGCAGCTCCTAAATCTTAGACTAAATTCATATATGATCATAAATGCATGTATCATGCATTGCGTCCATAGTATCTTACGAGTCTATTGGATTATGATTTTTCTTTTTTTTATGCGTGCATATCAGAACTATAGAGAGATTACTCTCAGAATAAGGAAAATAATTTATATATCATAGGTTATTTTTTTTATCCAGTCAATTATTCACTAATAAACGGACCGTGCGGCACCTTTAAATTCGATGTTTCTTCTGCAATTTGAAAATAAAATAAACATAACGTTAATCCTCTTATTTTTCTTAATTCCTAATTAATCCATAGTAAAATTTAAAGTTGTTTTTCCGACCACGAAAGGATCATTAAAAATGTCCAAGGATCATTAAAAATGTCCAGTTGACAGTGAGCTGTCATATATGTGCATGTTTGGGAGTGTGGTCGCGGTTGCTGTTAAAATTGCTTTTTGTTTAAAAATATATTAAAATTATGTTTTTTTATTTTTTAAAAATTATTTTTGACATCAACAAATTAAAATGATCTTAAAACACCAAATTTTATTAATTTAAACTTAAAAATAAAAATAATTTTTTTTTTAAAATTACTTTTAAAAAGCACTCCCGAACACAATCTATATCAACTTGAGAAGTGAGCAAAATCTATATCAACTTGAGAAGTGAGCAAGAAGCCAGCTGTAAGTTATTAATCATTAAATTAATTGGATGTGTGCTTGACCTCGAAGTTTCTCAAGTTGATCAAAGTTAACGAGATCTTGAAACGTTTTTTTCCCTCTCCCCTAATTCATAGGCAATTAGTGATTTAATTGGTATTTTTTTAATCAGTCAACCGTGGAGTAGAGATTTAGTAACGTAACACAGATCTTTCAAAAATAATTAATTACAAAATATTACTTTTCATATATACATATATATAATAAAATCCAAATATAATAAATAAATTAATAAATAAATATTGATCAGTCAAAACATGCTTGTCCCTTTCTTCCATTTCATTATCAATTTTATATTCACCTCTTTGCTGATTGCTACTTGACCTGAGGATTTATTAACATGTTTGTTAGTTTTTTATTTTTATTTTTATTTTTAATTTTTCAATTCGTCTGTCAAAATCTCAATAAAAAATTTTGTAAACATGAAAATGATAATTAATCAATGCGACGTCAGGTATACTTTTCCCGCCCTTCAATTTTTAATGAACTAAACTATAATTATGATATGTTTCGGGCCTGTATTTTTTCTCTCATTTTTTTTTTAAATTCGCAAGCATGTTTTAAAGAAATAAAAATCAATGACTCAAGTTATAGCTTCCACCAAGTCTAACAAGTTGATTTTTATTTATTTATTTAGGCTATTAAGAAAAACAAACATGATAATAAATGGACAAGAATTTAAAATAATAATAATAATGATGATAATTTGGAAAAAAATATATAAAAATAAAAATATATAAAAAAAACCCAACTTGAGGGGTTATTATATGGAGAAGAAAATTGAAAATAAAAAATGAGAAACTAAAGTGAAGAAAAAGAATACATGGAAATTTGGGATGGAATGTTAAAGTGAAAAAGAAAAACTTCTAGAAATAAAAAGGAGACTAAATAAAAAGAAAAATAAATAAATTGAGGGGTTGGTTGAAAATTCATAAGTACATTTGTTGAAACCTAAATGTTTTGTAATATTTTAGAAAAAATATTTGAGCTAGCAGGCAACAATGATTTTTAGTTTTATTTATATTTTTATTTAAAAATACATTAAATAATTTATTATTATTATTATCTATTATCATTAGCAGATTAAAATCATCAAAAGCACTAAAGATAATTTATTACTTTTGTAAAATAAAAAAATTATTTTAAAAAACAAATAAAAGAAGAAACAGAAGATCTTTTAGACATCTTCTATCTAAGCTATCCAAGCAACATTACAAAGGTGTAATTTTTCAATTAAAATGGGCCGTCCAGAAGCTGGTAGAAGCTTTCCGGACTATGACATGGAGGTTGGACTCAAACACTTGGGATCTGTGGTCACAACGTCGTCGTTCCATCTCTTTTCCAGTAGAATTCTGCCGCGTTTCAGGTTGACAAACGCTCATTCTATTTTCCACGTGTTCTTTCTTCTAGAATTTGTGATGAAAGGAAAAAGAAGACTACTCGCATTTATTAAGAAAATTCTTCCATCTAGAAGGGGATTATTTATTTATAAATAGGAATCTAGATATTTTTATTAGCATTGGTGTGCTAATAAAAATTTCCAGTGCTAAGTCCGTATTCTTTATTTAGATGAATTAGGGTTACAAAATGAATGTTAATAAATAAATAAATAAATGAATGATTAAGATATTAAGATTTAAGGAGTAATAAATTCAGTGAAATATTTATTGATAAACTATTTGAGATCAAGTGAGTTGAATTCAATTTATAAGGTTAAATATATTTTAGTGTTTAAAATATTTTTAAGAATATTTATTTAAATTTCAAATGAAATTTAAAACATTAAAAAATTAAATCTTAGAGTAAATTCTCATATTTATTATTATACTAACTGTAATTAAAAAATAAATATTTATTTATACTAATAATAAATAAATAAATGATTAAGATATTAAGATTTAAGGAGTAATAAATTCAGTGAAATATTGAAGGAAATTAAATATTTATTGATAAACTATTTGAGATCAAGTGAGTTGAATTCATTTTATAGGGTTAAATATATTTTAGTGTTTAAAATATTTTTAAGAATATTTGTTTAAATTTCAAATGAAATTTAAAAAATTAAAAAATCAAATCTTAGAGTAAACTCTCATATTTATTATTATACTAACTGTAATTAAAAATTATTTTTGAAAAACATCACGTAACGTAATGCTACTAGGGTAAATAAACTTTTAACTTGAGTTTTTCTATCTTTGGTCATACATTTGAGTTTTAAGTTATAATTAGACAGAAACCTAAATACATTCATAAAACTTAGAAAGGATGTAATATAATTAAATCGATATTAAAAGAGATTTTTTTTAAAAATAAATAAATTAACACCTGCAATAAAAAAAGAAGAAGATAAAAGAACAATTAAAAAGTACTGAAGGAGAAGGAAAAGAAAAAGGAGAAGGAAAAGAAAAAGGAGAAGATGAAAATAAAGGAGTTGGGACCATGAAGAGGTTTTTCTTATCTCAACTCATGTTTTATTTTATTTTAATGCTGGTCTTTAATTTTGATTTAACCTTACTTTATACATCAATATACTTGAAAAATTATTTAATTTACCACTTGCTGTTTTATGATGATGATGATGATAATAATAATAATGGTTTTAGCTTTCTAATTGTTTTTTTTTGACATAATCACATCAAAACAATCCAAAAAATAAAACAAATTAATTTGAAAAAAAATAATTTTGCAAAAATCACGGTGAAAATACATAGACAAACAATGTTGAAATTATGCAAGGTTCATTTTCCTTTTTAATTTTTTTTATTAACGTGAGTGTGCGGATCAGTTTTTACACATATCAAGTAATCCTATAGACCCTGAAAATAATTATGACGATGTAAGCCTCTACTTAGTATCATATTAGCAACTACACTATTTAAACCTGAGACCACATATAAAACAAATTTTTTAATCTCAAACTCTAATCACCGGAACACCTCCTATATTATGATTTTCCTTGATGTAACATCACGTGGAGTACGGGGTGTTTCCCTTATTTTATGGTGTGCTATTAGGTCAATATACACAAACTCATTATTCTACAACGATATGACAATTAGAACAGCAACTCACGACTTCAATTTAATTACATTTGGAGGGTAAACTCTTCATTCCTCTTCTTATAATGGTCAAAATCTTAATTAAAAGAGAAAGTGGGAATGGTGGGATTAAACTTATGATGTTTTGAATTTTATCATATTAATTAGGTCTTCCATTGGTGATCACAAGCTTGCTTCATGCATGGATTCTATGTTTTTCCTTGCTTCGATATTGTGTAGCATCCACGCAGCAGAATCTGCAAATTGCCGAAGTAACAATCACAACAGGATGCTTGTTACTCATCCATGGCAGCTAGGTCAATTTTCATATTGTGTATAACCTTTCATATAGCGTATAACCTTACCCTCTAACGCTTCAATAAACCAAAGGACATGCTAGCATTAGAATTTCTAATTTTTTTTTATACGAGACATTCCCATCTCTGGAAAATATAGTTTGTGAGTTCAGGTGATCGAGTAAAACTTTGTACCTGTTTGGGACGGCTTTTCAACCGCTGTTTTAAAAAAAAATGATTTTTTTTTTCATTTTAAATGAATTTTTTTGGTGTTTTAAAATCATTTTGATGTATTTTTAAATGAAAAGCACTTTCAAAAACAACCGCAACAGCCCTTCCAAACAGACCCTTTTCTATCCCGGCCTCTTGCGATTACAATTTCTAAATCAATAACACACTCGATCGTAATCCAGTTATCACAAATATAAAATTAATCTGGATATTCAATAATTGGAATTATATATCACCAATTAAGTTCTTTCTCGTCTTCTCTTAGTTAGTCTCAACTGTAAAAACGGCTATTTGTGATATGCATGTTTGACTAATTAACGTCGCTTTCAATACAGGTAAAGTCTGCTTAAGACTTTTTTATTTCTTCCCCGAGGTTATAGAAGTTGAAGAAGAAGAGATGGTTGAGGGAGGCGTGCAAGCAAGAACATTGGAAGGACGTAATAAACTTTTGAACTTGCATGCGTAGGTTTAGCCATGCCTCGGATTGGCAGCCACAAAATTAGGGTTCGTTAGTCGCTTCCTTATATTTTCTCACTTGATTAATTATAGCTAAGTCGCTAGTCGCTATTGTGGAAAAAGAAAAAAAATAATTTCTCATAAACACCGCCCATGTTGGGGATTTAAAAGAAAAAAAGAAAATCATATGTACCAGAAGAACCTGTATAATAAATAGAGTGATTGTCATCTTGTTGACAAGTCTTGAAAAATTAAATATGCAACTTTATATTACACTATATTTATTTATTTATTTATTTTAAGAAAAATGGATCCTCGAAATAACTATTCATATTTAATTCTTCGTAAAATACTCAATTTAGATTATACAGTTACATATTTTGCTCAATTTAATTATCTTTTAAATTGTAAAAGATAATTAAAGGAAATATTTAGCTATTCATTTGCTTTCGTTCCTTGAAATATTGAATTTTGCTTTGAAAAATCAAATCTGAGTAGATCGATATTATCTTTGAAATAATCTCTTGACTTTAAAAGTTAATGTATATCATGTTTTGCACAAATTTCAACTTTTAAGCTAACTACTAAGCTGGCTAGCAGCAGTATATATATATATATATAGAGTCAACAATATAGTTACGATAACAAAGAAATTATTGCCATCTGGCCTCTAATTATAATTAATTGACTTTGTGATTTTAATTAGTTGATTGTCACATCCATCTCCTTAAGCTTTGATAGTGTTTGTTGTCATAACTCATTTCTGGGATTATTTTTCAAAATCTACTTTAAATAAAATTAAAATAACAAAAAATAAAATAAAATAAAAGGGGGTTGATGTGGTGAATAATAAGTTGAAAATTTTGGACGGATTCGAGAGCCCGGCCATATCTCTAATGTGCCCAAAAGATAAAGAAAAATATAGGTTTAAGGCTAAAATAAATAATTATTGGATACATCTGTATAAAAATTAAGCTAAAAAGATATAATTATATTTTTTATATGTCAATTTAATTTAATCGGGGGTCAATTTAAAGTATAATTATGTTTAAGAATTAATTTAAGATTTGATAGTGTTTATGATTATTTTTTATATTATGAATATGTTTTTTGACATGATTTATGAATGAATGACCACTTTTAAGAATCAAATCACAAGAAAAAGCTCGTCAACTTGTGTAAATTAGAAGATGCAAGTTATACAAAGAAAAAGCAAAGATGCTATCTCCTTTTTCATGTATTTAAATTTTGATAGTATTTATGATTATTTTTTATATTATGGATATATTTTTGAACATAATTTACGAATGAATGATCATTTTTAAGATTCAAATCATAAAAAAATCTTGTCAACTTAGAGTTTTTTTTAGAAAATACAAGTTATAAACTCAAACAAGTAAGTACATTAAAAAATAAAGTAGCTAGTCGCTCCCTTTGCGTGCTCATGATTCTTCTAATTTTGGTGAGATGTGAATAGAATGACACGATGGATCATAATATCCAAATATTTTGTGTCGGTCAAAAATGAAGAAAGAAAATCGTGGGTGATGAATGTCACACACCTCAAAGGGAGCTGGTCAAGACAAGTTACTCAAAGCAAACCGACATAATTAAACACATCAAAATGCATGAAAATATTTTTTTTCTGTTTTTTTTTTTAAATTAAAAATAATAATTTAATATTTTTTAAACCAAACACACTTTTAAAATCCACGTAAACATAATTTCAAGCTAAAAAACAAATTTTGATTGAAACTTATTAAGAGATATGAGATGAGAGTCTTGGAAACCTAATATACAAACCCATTTATGTAAATTGATTTGTTTGGATCCTTAGTTTTAGTGCATTAATATTCTATTAATTCATTAGCTAAAAGCAATAGTGAAGCTGCCTCTTTTTTGTTTTGTTTTTTATATTTTTTTCCTTGCAATTTTCTCTTGAATCTTTTTTATTGTCTATCTAGATTAATTTTGGATTGGCCAAGTTGAGTACGTCACATTAAGACAATTATACAAGATTTAAATTTAAACCTAAGCTAATTTCATCGTTTTTTTCTTCAATCTAATCATCAAATGTTTTATCGGGCATACACATTGCGTTTGAACATGCCAAGTCGATTAAATCATATTAAGATAACTCTCAAAACATTTAATTTTAAATCTGGACTAGGCAAGAAATGGGTTAAGAATTGAAGGATGTGCTATTGGGTCAACTTTAATAACAATGATAGTCTATACAAACTAGATATTTTTCTCTGTATTTAGATTAAATTAATTATTTTATTGAAGTTATGCATTATAAAACAATAACCTCCTCTTTTATTTTTGTATTTCTCTTTATTTATTTAGATGGTTTAACAACCTATACAACTAAGCATTTAAAACCACATAAATAACATGATCCCCCCCAACAGTGATACCACCAGCCAATCTTGTTCTACTCAGTCATGAAGTTTCTGCATAATTATTTCATCATCACTAATAGGCGTTTCTGGACCCTGTGATCACGACAAAACGTTTACGTTAAAGCTGATGAAGAAATCCCATAATGAGCAGTTAATGTATCAATAATCCTCATCGATCTTTCACATGGATCATGCATTCATGAGTTTGCTTGCGTTTTTGCCCTAGTTTTTCTGTCGCCATTACAAGTTCAAGTCGGTTAATAAAACTATCTCATCTAAAAACTTAAATTTAAGATGAGATTTTAAAATATAATTTATATTATTTTTTAACATACTCTCTTAAGTGAAAGTCACTTGCGCTTGAAACTTGCGCAGACTCATCTTATCCTATGCTTGATTTTTATAAAATAGAATGAAGGTGTTCAGATTTGAATTTGTGACTATTGAATCAACAAGACTTTAATAACATATTAAAAAACAATCTCACCTAAAAATTTAAGGTGAGATCCCAAAATATAACCTATATTATTTTCTAACAAATTGGCCAATCGTTACCCACCGTGCTTTTAACATCTGAGTTGTGAGTTGGAGTTAATTTGATCTCTGAATATTATTTTGAGATAAACCCTAGATTAACAAATCACAGAGATGATACTGAACATGGGGTAGATAGAAGGAAGCATCGGGGTAGTGCCGGTGCAAAGACTTTTTATTGGGAGGCCAGTTATAAATAATAATAATCTATATATGCTCAAGCTTCATTAAATGCTAGGTGTTGAAATTGAAGTTTAAATTGGTCGGCTAGGCATATATATGTATATTTCTAGAAGGTGAAGAGAGTACAATAAATATTTTTTTTTATTAATACAAGGTTAATACTAATCGATCGTAAGCAATTAATTAAGGTTTCACTTGTGTTCTCTAACCTCGCCCATGTCTCTGTCATAATTCATTGTCGTGTTCTCTTCTTCTGCTGCTTTATTTATTGTGCGGCCATGCAAGAAGCTTCGGCTGCTGAAAAATTCCACACCAGATGTGCCAAGAGACACTTTCAAATGATCTAGAAAGCTTGAATTATTTTTATTATATTTTTTTTAGAAAAATCTGGTTAATTCATAGTCGTGTAATTTCTGCACCTTGATTTGTTTTTTCCATGCCAAATAATTTGATTTCAACTTGTTTGAAAGAAAAGAAGAAGAGCTGGAAATGTCAAGATCAAGTTTGCTGGTGATCGACGCTTGGCAAACTTCATGAAAGATCTACTTTGTTTTTTTTTATTCCTGTTTAATAATAGGAGTAAGAGATTTATTAATTTCCAGTAAATTTATTTCTTCGATTGAAATAATAATGATATTAAGATATTACTTAGACTTTTAACCTTTCCCCCGCTTGATGCTATGTTTTAAAAGTTATTTTGAATTTTATTACTTTAAATTATTTTTTTTGATATTTTTAGATCATTTTCATGTGTTGATATCAAAATATTTTTTTAAAATAAAAATAAAAATTATTTTAATATATTTCTTGACGAAAAACACTTCTAAACAATCACCTTATAATTTATGAGATACATAGCCAATAAGAATGGAGATTAAAGAGAAAGGCAATTATTTCACCCTTTTAAAATATACCATAACTATTATTTTTTATTCAAAATTATTCTCTATTAATTAAAAATGAACAAGATTTGATTTCAAATCTCTGCGCATGATGTTCAGAAACTCACCAATCAAGAAAATATATGATTTTATAATCATGTGCCGATCACCTTGCCGTTAATAAGGCAAAATTGAAGATCAATTATTTGTATAAATTAATAAAAAAATCATTATTATATCATGTAAATAACAAATCTATATATAAAGCTAAGTAGTTCTGTCTGTTGGTAACAGTTGGGCATGCAAAAGGGCAAAATTAGGGCGGCAAAGTGTGCGTGAAAATAGTGGTAGATTGCAGCCCAAGTATGTTTTTAGAGTATTTTTTTTAATCAGTGAAAACAATCAAGCTACCAAAAAGATAATCTCATACACCTCATCTAGTCATCAAGCCTCAAGAAAATAAATTATATGAACTATAAAAAATAATAAAAATATCTTAACTTAGAATTTTGAAAGTATTTATGTATCTATGTTTCTCTATTCTAAAATCCTGCTTGATATTATATTTTAATTTTTTTTTATATATTTTTTATTATTTTTTAGATCATTTTTATGTGCTGATGTCATAAATGATTTATAAAAATAAAAAATATATATTATTTTGATGCATTTCTGAACGAATAACACTTAAAAAACAATCCCAATCATACTCCCAAACAAATACTAAAACAGATCATATAGAATACAAAAAAATAAGATGTTATTAATTACTCTTCAAACAGTATAAAATACTTTTCTTTTCTTATATATATAAAATAAAGATAAATATGCTATCTAATAAAACATTATTTATCTCTTCACTTTATCAAAACTATAATTATAAAAATGGAGCTTTATTAGGAATCTTATCTCTTCACTTTATCAAAACTATAATTATAAAAATGGAGCTTTATTAGGAATCTTATCTCTAAAGGAAAATAAAACAAAAAATACATGTCTACTTCCTAAGCTAAAGTTGTGTCTCATCATTGCAAATTGTATAATCAATAACTATTCGATAAAGTGAAGTTAAATGTATTAAAATTAAATGTTAGAAATTTGATATAAATTTGGAATGAAGTTGCTAATTTATAAATTTATTTTTCTTTTTTCTATTATGGTACTCTAATTAATTATAGAATATTTTTGGCTAAATTATTTTTCTGATAATTCTAGACTTTAATTTGATAATCTTCTTTTTGCATTTTAACCCTTATTAGTGTAGACACATTTCCACCTACCATATTTTTAACCTACATAAGTGTGCCTTATAAAATCATGTTCACACAAGTTTATTTATTTAATTATATTTTTCTTTATTTAAGTAAGTATTAACTCAAGCTTAATTTAACTCTCATCTAACCACACATTCACTTTATTTATTTAAAGAAAATCTCTATTTTGTGATATGTTTTCACTTTCTCATCAGTATTTTCAGTCTAATATATCAAGGATTAATATAAAAAAAAATCAAAATGTAATTCAATGATGAAAAACTAGTTAGAAACTCCTTAATTACTTGACTTAGTAAACCACAAGAGTCTAGAACAATTTATTTAAAATTAAATAAAAAGAAGAATTAGTTTCCTAATATTTTTATTTTAATAATAAGTAAAAAAACAAAAACAAAAAATCCATATTGTACGCGCTATCTCAAAGCCACGTCAGGAACAAAATAAGAACACAGGAGCGTCCAAGAAGTGCAGTGCTTATCCTTTTTTTATTATTTGTTTTCCTGTATATTTATTTATGGTTTGCCTCTCCTCTCTGTATCTATAAATACCTCTCCCCATGACTACTTCTCTCTCAATTCTCTCCTCACCATCTTCATATCTGCTTCTCTCATTCACGGCCCAATCTCTGTACCTTCCTGATACCCTTTGAAACTCATCTCTCAACTCTATCCATTGATATAACTTTCTCTCTCTTTTGTTAAAGAAAGCTGTGTTCTTTTTTTGAATTCGCCATTGAAGCTTTGCTTTATCAATAAATAAACTTTGAATCCTTTTTTGGCACAAAGACCCTCAAGAGTGTTTCTTCCTTTGTTAAACAATACCAGACTTGACTGCTCCTGGTATGTGTTTCTTTCTCTCTTTTTTAATGTATTTCATCTGCTTCTTGTTTCTCTGTACCGTTTTTGCTTTTGCTAAGAAACTTTAGATCTCTGTAGTTTGTGTTAATGAGTTAATTCATGTTTTATGGGATCAAGTTGGTTTAGTGATTCATTCTTAAACTTCGGTTTTTGATCTTTTTGGCTTATACAATGTGAGGATTGAGATGGTGTGTCATAATTTGATGAAAACTGTGTTTCAACATAATCTCTCTCTCTCTCTCTCTCTCTGTTTTTTTAAATTCCAATGAGAGATGTGATTCATGCTATGTTTGTTTAGAAAGGAATCACTTGAAGTAATTGGTTTCGTAAGAAAGTTTTGTCTCGAACTTCATTTATGAAACCCGAGGACAATAATATACAAGGCCCCCTTGTTGCTTTTTATTGAGGTTGGCTTTGTTCTTGGGGAAAGAATAATCCATTTCGTTGATGTTATGTTTTTTTCTTTCTAGGGATGAAAAGTTAAATTTCTTCTAAGGTGGTTTCGGTTTTTTTTTGTCTATACCATTCTTGTTGGCCACCTTCCTTCTTAGATCTTATCCTCTTTGTACTTTTCGTTGATCTTGTGTTTCTATCATCCGATGGTTATAAAGTAATCTGAAAAATGGCTGAGAAATCTTGTGTGTTTGTGACTAGATTCTGTTTGCAGTTATAAAACCATGCACAACTGTTTTCTTGTCTTTTTAAGAATTATGGTTGCTCGAGGCTCTGTCTTTGTCAGACATGGGCTGGCCTAGTTCTGGCTTTTTTTCTTAGTTGAGCTAAAGCTGGATTGAGTGGTGGTGGGAGTTAATTCAAGATCTAGGTGCAGTTAATTCAGGATCTAGGTTCAAATAATATGGCAACGATACATATTGAGTGTAGGTGGAGTCAATTCAGGATCTTGGTTCAAATAATTAGGCCACGTTTCCAGTCATTCGATTGATCATAAGAACAAGTAAAGTCATGTAATCATGGATCTGGTTCCTTTCCTTGCTTAGTATTGAAAGGTGGATTCTTTACCATATCATCCACTGTTGTATATCGCAAGGATAACTCGAAATTATGAGTGATAAAAGTTCTCATCTCATGTATTTTTGGATAATGAAACCAGATAGAAAATTCAATCTGTCCATGGAGTAGAACTTTTCCCAGCTAGATGTGATTGATGTTCTTGAGGAAAGACACTTTCACATCAAGGGGTTAATCTTTGATGATTTATCAGTTGTGCTATCCTCTAATGATAGGTGAAATAGGAAGGTAGTTGGATGGCTGATAATCACATCGGTTGGATGTCAGCTTTTGTGAAATCTGGTTAGGTGATCTTGTTCTGGCATAATTCTCACCTAACAGTTTTTTGCAGATCTCATCCAAGCTTGAAATCTATAAAATATAAGGTTCTTTAAAGGACAAGAACAGCCTACCCACCTCGCGCTAACTCTTTAATATATTCTTATACTTTAATTTGCTTATAAGGCTTTGGTTTCTTTGATCTTCTGTTTTTTATCACTTCGTAGAACAACTGTATTACCCTTGTAGCAGAGATAACTGTTATTCTGATCATCTGATTTATGCCTAACCCTGTTGCTTTGGCATATTTTCAGATCCAAGTCTGCAAAAACTTTCCGACTTGAACCACACCATGGCGTTAGAGCAATACTTGGAAGAAACTGTGGATCAAAATGACTATAACAGAGAAGATAAACCTTCACTGTCAAGATGGAAATCTGTTTCTGATACAGTCATGGATTCTGATGATAGCCCCTCCAGTGGTTTTGATTGCAATATTTGCCTAGACTCCGTGCAGGATCCAGTGGTTACTCTCTGTGGCCACCTCTACTGCTGGCCCTGCATATACAAATGGCTTCATTTTCAGAGCATCTCGGCTGAAAAACAAGATCATCAGCCACAACAGCAATGTCCTGTATGCAAATCAGAAGTTTCCCAATCTACAATAGTTCCACTCTTTGGCCGGGGCCAATCCACAAAACACTCCAAGATCAAAGCCCCCAGTCTCGGTATAATCATTCCACGAAGACCTCCTGGCCGTGCATGTGGTTTTGACTCGCCGAGATCACCTATTGCCACCACCAGTCCTCGCGAAACACCGCAAACTCATCATCGGCGTAATTATTCGCATCAGTCACCACACCACTATTCTCAGCCAGGGGAGTAACTCTGCTTCCCTGATGGTTAGCCCAGGGGGCACTACATTAAACATGCCTGATCCTGTGGTCGGGATGTTTGGTGAAATTGATTTATGAAAGAGTTTTCGGTAACTCGATAACAAACATCCATAGTTGCCCAAATTCTTATCATCTTGCTGGAAGCGCCAGCCCAAGAGTGAGAAGGCATGTAATGCAAGCTGATAGGTCGCTCAGCAGAATCTGCTTCTTCCTCTTTTGCTGTGTGTTTTTGTGTTTTCTCTCTTTCTGATCAGAGCGTTTATGTTTTATCGACGTCGCGATACCTGTAAAAATTACAAGCACATGATCATACAGATTCAGCTGGTTGTGCTGCTAGATGCTAAGAGATTTTAATTATCCCGTGCTGCGATATATGTAATTATGAGTCCTTTTTCATGAGTTTTATCTTGAAACTTGGAGAAAAATCTTGCTGTTACTGTTTTGGCCACATGAATGATCAAAGATTTCGGAATCTCTCAATTTCTGAGGAAAGTTCAGAACTATCAGTCGAGCATTTTTTAGGTTGGAGTTACCAATGGGATGAACTAAAATCCAAGCTGACCCCACGTTAACTCCATCCTGGGAAGCTCACGTTGTCAGGAATAGCATATTTCCTGCACACAAACATGAACCACTTTGTTCTATTCTATTCTCTGCATCAAATCCAACTACAGACAGTGATCCGCGTTGGCTGGATGAGAATGAATGCGCACGCTAGATCTTATCTAGAACAAAATTTAGTTGCACTGTTACTGACATGGATTATCTGATTAGCTACTCTCCACGAGTAAATCTGTAGTGGGGTTCACGTCTGTATGAATTTGACACCCGAAATTACAAGACGACAAAAACTAATCTACTAAGCTTTTGCCCTGTGGAGTAGTAGTGATGGCTGATTAAGGTCTCATGATTGTAGCAAAGGATAAGATCTCATGATTGTAGCAAAGGATAAGATCTTTGAACCTTATTTGACATGTGGGAGTTTTTTTTTTTTTTTTTGAGATTATCTTAGTGATTACAGAAACAAACCTAGAAATAAGTGCCTAGATGTACTTAATCAAAGCATTTCCACTCATAAACTAAATATATTATTAAGAAAAAAAGGGTTTGTCGAGGTCCATGTTCTTAATATTTTTTTTTAAAAAGCAAATATAAGTGATGATGGTGTCTATACATGGTGGGCATGGTAAACAATAGAGAGTGGCGTATAGCTTGAAATTATAGAAAAATCGAGAGAGAACTATGATGTTTTCTGAAAAAAATAATTAAAATTCAATAATTAAGAGAGCTCTGATATTTATATTAGTTTTAAAATCTTTATTAAAAAAACACATGGATAATATAATCTAACTAGCTAAACCAATCAAATCCTTGTAAATATTATCATAAAGATAATACTAATCCAAGAAAATGGGTCATTTTAGCCTTGTAAATCTGAAAGCTGATCAAATTTGACTGATTATCTAGGCGTGGGAAGGAGCCAAAAGAGGTCGCTACCACCATTGAAATGAGGTCACTTCTCTCCTTATTTAACTCCGAAAGGTTGCAGCCAGGTTTGAATGGAGTTTCTGCCTCTCTAAAGCCAAAATAGCTCACATCCACCCCGAATGGATGCATGAAAAAAAAAAAAAATGTGTTCAAGAAAAGATAATCTCAAGGTACAGCACAAGGATCTCACCTTGTTTTACATTTTAGCAATTTCAAATTCAATGATTTCACTTTTACAATATATAGAGAGAAGTAATACTAGATTATGAGGTTTGGTGGTCATAATAAGAAAAGGGTCCTCAAGGTGGGTGGCGTGATGATAAAAAGGACCGGAGATTTGTATATCAGGTCTCGAGTTCGAGTCAGAGCGTGCATCTCTTGTAAGAGTTTAAGACAATCAAATGTTTTACTCTTTCACTATGAGTCCCATAAAATACACTTTTTCAGGGGTGAAGTTTGCTCAAATAAAATAAAAAATCATAAGAAGAGGGAATTTACTTTTTATGTGGTCCTTAAAGGTTTTTGATTTTGTCCATTTTCATCCCCTTACTAAGAGTGTTTTTTTTTTTTTTTTTTTTTTAAGAGTGTGGTTACTTCCACCCATTTACTTCAAATTTGTGATTGTTTGGGTGCTTCTTTAAGAATTAATCTTTGTTGATAATGACGGAAACGTGTTCACGGATTTTCAAGTAAAGGGTTGGTGTTCCCAAGTAGTTTTAGTATAAGGGATTAAAGTGAAAATAGTTAGAAACTTAAGAGACCATGTGTTGCAATTTTCCCTAGTGCAAACGGCTCACAAAATTCCTGAGGAGCTAATTAAAAGATCAAGTTGTCTCGTCAATTTTCAGTTAGATCATGGCAGGGATTTTATATTCACAAAAAAATATTGTTGGGTGGCAAACAAGGATGATGATTTAATTTTAATGACATGATATTGATTTGACTTGATTTGAATGAATGATTTTTTGAATATTATAAATAATAAATAGAATATAAATATTATTAAACCCGATATGAATTTTTCTAAATTTAATCTAATATATATATATATATATATATTATATAAATATATTTGTAGAATATTTTCTTAATACAGTATAATATATACATTGAAATTAACATACATCATATATGTATATTAAATGATGTATATTCACACACGTCTGTATATATATTAACTTATTTTTTACTGATTAATGTATAATAACAGATGCATATTGAATAGTTAAAAGTCAATGAATAATTTATAAATATCTAATTTTTTTTACTATGAATAATAAATAAGATATGAATATAAAAAAATCCATCTTGAAATACTTATAACTTGATAAATAGTTTATAATAAATATCTAAATATTCGATGAATGATGAATAATAGATAGGTATTCAGGCCATGATCAATGGCTAATTGTTGGCACTACTCCGTGTTGTTCTTTAATCTTTTTTCTTAACTAATAAAATTGTCAACAATATCAATCTATAGGGGTAATTTTCTTCTTTCCAAATCTCTAAAACTGAAGTGATTGATGGGAGATAGATGCTAAACGTATATCGTAATTGACAGGTTAGTGTTTGGTGAAAAGATTTTGAGGAATTTTCCACCAATATTATCGTTGTTTCTTGACGCAGGGCCTTCACAAACTTGGAGATGGTAGAAATTTCCTGGAGATGTCTCTGGAATTTTCCCCCGCTGAAAAATCTCGTTTGAATGTGAGCATATTTGAAGGCCGGTGATTTCTTAAATTCCGCCGTTGTAGAGAGAAAATCGAGTCAGATTTCAGGCTAGTTTTATGAAGCTTTTACACATGATGGAAATAAATAAAGATCCAAACCCTACCGAAACAAACTATTCGATCTTATCTTTCTGAGGTTTGAGAACAGTTCCAGTAAAACAAAACATGATCATATGATGATCTGCGATAAATAATGGAAGTGGAGGTGGGGGGTAAGGTTGTCTTGCACCTCCAACCATTATAAGAACACAAGCAGCAGCAGCAGCAGGAGCAGCTTCTGTACCCTTCCTCGTTTACTTCAGTAAAAGATTTGTGTAGTATATGTGTAGCGTAAACTAGATGATTAGAGCCTGTTTGTTAGGACGGTTGCGGTTGTTTTTGAAAGTGTTTTTCGTTTAGAAACACATCAAAATCATATTTTTTTTTATCTTTAAAAATTATTTTTGACATCAGCA
Organism: Salix udensis; assembly: GCA_029204005.1. Lineage (NCBI taxonomy): Eukaryota > Viridiplantae > Streptophyta > Magnoliopsida > Malpighiales > Salicaceae > Salix > Salix udensis. The sequence goes on along the minus strand of CM055031.1, from coordinate 1,730,027 downwards.
CATCAAAATATCTAAAAACACCAAAAAATTTTCATTTAAAATGATTTTTTTTTTTGAATTTTGGGCAACCGGAGGTACAACCGCGGTGCCAAATGAGATCTAAGAGGAGAGTACACCATCTCAGAAAATCCCCAACAAGCTTGAAAGGCAATGCCAATCCCAATCCCAATTTATTTCCATGCTCTTTCGAAGTTTCAAATCCATAAGAGAGCTTAAATTTTCAAAACCCATATTTTAGAAAGCTTCACTGCTCGAAGTTTTGAGATTCTTTTCTAAGAACATTGATTGATCAGAATTGAAATTTTGCATCAGTTATTGTAGCCCATCAAGTTTGACAGGAAGAAAGGTATATATAGAAAAAAATTCGACAGTTGTTTCTGACAAAAGTTTGAGAATCTTGAAACCTTCAAAATGATGCATAAAAATAGCTTTCCCTAATGCTTATCATGAGTATCGTGTTTTTATTGATGAAATTACCGGGTGTAATAAGATCTTTTAAAAGTATTTTTATTAGAAAATAATATAGATTATATTCTTGTGTCTTACTTAACAGTTTAAATTTTTAGGCGAGATAGTTTCTTAACATGGTATTTGAACCTTGTTAAATCAGCGGTCACGAGTTCGAATCTCACCATCCTCATTCTATTTGATAAAAAAATAAAGTACAAGTTAGTATGAATCTGTGCAAGTTTCAAGCCTAAAGAGCTTTCATTTGAGCGATTATCAGAGCTTTGTTGACTCGATAGTTACGAGTTCGAATCTCATCACTCTTATTCGATTTGATAAAAATTAAACATAAAATATTATAGGCTCGTGTTCAAGCTCAAAAAACTTTCATTTAAGGAGATATATTAGAGAATAATATAAATTATATTCTGGAATATTATCTTATAACTTAAATTTTTATTTTCAGGGAGATAACACTTGTGTTACATTGTCTGCCCACGAGTTCACTTCCTTTCTCACTGCTTGATCACCCTTTGAAAAAAAAAAAAATGAACAGCAATAGTTTAATTTTACTTCGTACATTCTACTGATCACATAGAGGTTAATGGATATAATCTTATTTTATTTTTTAGCATGCGGGAATGAAGGTTGCATAGAATCGAAAGCTCGACTGTGTTGGCTTCTGCTTTCGTAAACATCCTTCGTTATCTGCTGGAATCAAGGTTTTACAGGGGAAGCTGTGATCAATCCAAATTCCAAATCCCACCAACAAAACTCAATTCCTGTCCTTTCTGTCTGCTGGATTATATTAAGGAACAATCTCACCTAAAAACTTAAACTTGTAAGTGAGGCCTTATAATATGATTTATATTATTCTCTAACACACCTCTCAAATAAAAGCTATCTGAGCTTGAAACTTGCACAGGCTCATATCATATTGTGTTTAGTTTTTATCACATAGAATGAGAGTAGTGAGATTCGAATTCGTAACCGCTGGGTCAACAAGACTCTGATATCATGTTAAGAAATCATCTTATCTAAAAGCTTAAGCTTGTAAATAAGGCTCCATAATATGATTTATATTATTATCTAACAGATTCATCCATGAGCTCTCCAGGAACTGGAGTTTCTTCCCACATGTAATATTCTTCATTCATTAGTGCAGGAGGCATCGTTTTCCCCAAGCCTAGGCGATTGGTGGTCCCATTCTGGAATATCTGTAACTTGTTGCAGAGATTTTCTTCTGTCCTGCTGGGTTCTTCATTCATTGTTGCTAAACGAACTATCCGCGAAGATTTCTCATTGATATCAGCAACATTTTCAGATTCAAGAAAATTCAGCATATTAAGCTAACAGTACAATGAAAGTGGAGACATAACGAAGTTATTTGTTAGGGTTTTCTTTGATTTCATTTATGATGACTTCACTAGCAAGATGCATGCAAAAATCCATGTTTTACTCGGAAGGACCAGGGTTTTTTTATTCAACAAACAACATAACGCTGCTGGTTTTAGACTCGAGTTTTTTTTTGTTTTTTTTTTTTTAGCAATGGCTTTTATAGTATACAAACCCTAGTCCTTAAATATCACTTAGGACTGACAATAGAACGGCTTGTGTTTTTTTTTTTTTAGGGAATAAAAACAAAACAAATAAATCAGGGGATAGACTGGTCCCATCCATATAACTCCCACCAATTCAATTTGAAAGCAAGCTTGAGACAGGGCAGGTCGGTGGGTCAACAACACTCCTTAGCCTTGCCTCCATTCACACAGTTCTTCTCTCTTTCTCCATGATTGTCCTTGAAGGTGACATAACCAAGGATGATTGAGAGGGTCTTCCCTTTTGTGGAATAGCCTCAAAGCGGAATCTCGCACCAGTCTCGGTTGTCGATCTCATCAAATTTGGGTGGCGAGACTCTGTTTTGTATGATTCGGGCTGGCATGTTTGCAAAGCATGGGCTGACCTATTTCAAATTCCAAGTTTCATAGACGCACACCTACGTCTTTCAGATTGTGGCCTCGTCATCCAAAATCTTTTCACACCAGCAAGGCTCGTTTATGCTTGTTTCAGTGAGTGAAATTTCAAAGTGACAGTCTTGGATAATCAGTTTCCCGGATGTGTAATGGATAGTAATGATGATGACAGTGTTCTTATAAGTGCAAATGTGTAATGGATTTCTTTATTGGGCCGATGAGCATTTAGTCGTCCTTATTCGGTGTTGTTACTGGTGTCCCTTAAGAGCTTGTCTTTCAATTGCTTTCGTAAAAAGAAAAAATGATCAGAGCTGCTCCATAGCATGTCATTGCTTTATTAAAATTCATAAAATTTCAAGAAAGTACAATAAATTTCAAGTGGATGGAAATATAAAATGAAAGAAATAAAATCAACCCACCCTAAGCACTTTGATCGACAAACTTCACTGTCTTCATTTCTTCGGAGGGGAATTGCTCAAGGATTCCAGCATGGAGAAGCATAGCTGGATCATGGCATTTTAGCCGAAAATCATAAGCCAGCAATCACATCAAATAACTTCCCTTCAAATTTAACACACATCTTTCTGAATCATATTTAAGAGAACAAAGCCGCAAAAGGAAATTTGATTTTAATCTTTATACATAAAATGTGCGGTTAACCTCAACCAACCCTTCATTTAATATGTAGCAAGAAGAGAAATTGTCCCACATATATAGCATCGATAGTCAGATATCATATGACAAGAAAAAAAGGGAAACTTTAGGCTTTACCAAAGACTAATTTACATACCTCAACTGCAAGGGTAAAAGGATGTCCACTAGGAGATATTCAGCTTACAAGAATATATAATAGAAACCAATCACGTAATTCTTAGGCAATTTTAGTTAGTTCTCCTCTCAAAACAGCATAAGTCAGCGATGTCCTCATCCTTGACCTCCATAAATGAAGAAATGTTTGTCCGTTTAAGGTTAGATCATCAACTTTCCATCTGACAAAAGGTTCTCTGGCAATGATGTTTCATCAGTCAACAGTGTCCTTTAATATGTCATTCTTACCTGGCGAGACAGGATGATATTCACTGACTAACTTCAAAAAGCTCTTCAGCTGCCTCTTCGTCTCCCTTACCTTCCAAATACGTAAGACATGTTTTCAAAGTATAAGGATTTGGCTTCCATCCTGGTTTGCCTATTGAAATTGCTTTCTTTAATGTTTCTACTGCCTTTTCCATCTGACCACCAAAGTGATACCCCGTTGCCAAATGATCCCATGAGCTTGCTTCAAGCTGCATCCCACTCCCAACAATCTTGTTTACATATTCCTCAGCCTTTTCCCAAAGGCCTTTTCTGGAATAAGCTCTAATCATTGAATTTGGTACTCTAACGTCATAAAGTGTCTTCCGTGATGCCCACTCTTCTGAAATCCACTCAGCCCCATCAATATCATCCAAACTCATCAATGAGTTTATCATACATATATATGTTGAGTTGAAAATCCTCCCTGTATTCTTATACAAATTCCATACGCGATATACTCCATCTTTATTCCCAGCAGAACCATATAAAGTGAGGAGCATTTCATAAGCATGTGCTTTTGTGGTGCCGACCATTGGAACAGTTAATTCTTCTGCTCTCTTCAACATTGATATAGATTTTTCTAATAGGCCAGCTTTTAAGTAACCATTTGCCACAGAAAAAATAAGTATGGAAGTCGATATTGATGAGAGAGTCTGTTTCCATCTTCATTAGAAGTTTCTCCATTTCCTCAAAGTTGGAGGTGGCTACATATGCATGCAATCTGATGTTGTAAGTGTAAATGTCACTACTAACCCCCTTTTCTTCCATCTCTTTCACTAGGGCCTCTAGTTTCTCATATCTTCCCATATGAGAATAGAGGCTTAGCATTACATTGTAAGAAAGAATTCGTACAAGCCCCAACTCCCTCATCTTTTGCATCGTGGCCTCTGCTTTTTCCATGTGCCTTTTGTGGGCATAGCAGTTCAAAAGGGCACCATAAACTTGGATGCCTTTCAAATGGTCAGGGATACTGTTATAATATTCCTCTGCTTGTTCTAAGCCATGAACCTTTGAAATCAAATCCAGCTGAACTGCAAAGTCTCCAGGTGATAGTTCATGGCCCCTTTCATCACTCATCCATTGTGAAATCTAACACAAAATGGAATGAAGTTTCAAAATAAAGATTATACAATCATATCTCACTTATCAAAGAGAAACCAAAAAGCCAATTAAATCACTAATCAGTCTTGCTAAGCTTTATTTTGTCCCCATTTAGCATATAATTTTTTTCAGAACTCAATATATTGTACATGCATGAAAAGCATCAATTGAAGGTAAACAAATCGATATCATTAACGTCATTTACAACAAAAATCTTATCTCTTTATTCTACTTTTTCCCACAACTGATAATTGTGTTTATATTCGACCATATTAACTTATTATTTTATGCACACCCAATGAGTGACTTTTAGATACCACAGTATTAGTGTAACCTCAAAAACTTTGAAAGTTATAGTCTTTATACATACCCAAACCAAGTAATTCATGAAGCTATACCAAACCTTCCACAAGCTCTCACATGAGCCTATCAGTGAGCCCTTATACAGGTATATCCACAAGCTTCAAAGGAAGCAACTCATGTCCTTAAGTGAGTAGAGCTTTTATCTAACACAAGCTAAGCTCATTTATCAAGCTTGGCTCCTACTACTTCAAATTACAGACATGATAAGCATAGTTGTTTGATTAAATCAAATATCAAGAACCATCAATATTATTTGCCAAAAATATCATAACATCCATGAAATCATTTTATTTAACAAAGAAAAAAAAGCCCTTCAACAAAATCCCCTAGACAAGTACTACATCAACACAGAAGAAGAAGAAAAAAAAGAAATTTACCATTTTCATTAAGACCCAAAATCTCAATCTTTCTGGCCTACGTAAAAGAAAAATGCAATTGGATTGTTAATTAATGAAAGACCTGAAGGGCATGGCTGAAGCGGCGATGTCTGCGAAATAGCTTGATAAAGTTTTGAAGATCAGGCTTTTTTAATGGAATTGCCTTCCTCAAGCCATTGCTCTATAACTGGAATTATGGAGACCTTTGGATTTCCAGCCCTTGAAATCCTAAGTTTCAAAGAGTCTCTCGGTTGTGTACTTGTAGAGAAAGAGAGAACCCTTAAAACTTTATAGAGGAAATAATAATCTTGGCAAATGCTGCTGCTGCAGCCATGGCCTAGGGTTTGATCTCCAGAGAGGATTCATAATCATAAGAGATAAATGGGAGAGAGGAGATGATTGATTGCTTTCAGGGGTTCTTTCAGGGTTTAAGAGGCCATTTTTAGTTTTAGTTTTATGGTTAATGGATTGGACTTTAGGACATTGTTAAAAGGCTTTAGTACATGGTGAGGTTTGGGTAAAAGGCCCATTTATCATTTCTTTCTTTTCTTTTTTATATATATATAGTAATTTTTTTCTCTTGATCTTTTTTTTATTGAATTGTAAACGTCTTTACTCTTCCATCCTTTTTTTTTGAAAAGAAAAAATATTCAACCCTCCTCACTTTTTTTCTTTTCTTTTCTACTTTCCCGCATTTGTATTTGTATTTTTATTTTTATACTTTTATCTTTTATTGTTATCCAAAGTTCTCTTTAAATCTATCAAGATCAATTGAATCACGTAAGAGACAATTCATATAGTTTAATTTTAAACTCATGCTTTTTAAAATAAGTTTCAATCAAGAAGTTTTTTACTATGGCAAATTCATCCTCAAATGAGTAATTTTTAGAGCAGTTAAATCATTTGAAGCATTGTTGACAATCAAACTAAAAGAGCAAGAAAAAAGATACCTTTAAGGAAAAAAAATGCATGACTAGCACAAAAAGTTTTGAACTAGAACAACCAAGTGAAAAACTATTGGGATCAAAAATGATTTTTGCCGAATCAATAAGGCAAAAAATTTCAAAAAGAAAGCTGGACAAATAAAGCATTTTTAAAAAAATTCATCCTTGCCTCATTCTCCAATCTGGTCCCCTTTTTCTCGTACATTGTTTTTTCAAAATCAAGAATTGATCAAACACCACAATTACCATATGAAAAACAAATTAAAATATATATATATATATATATATATATATATATATATATATATATATATATATATATATATATATATTTGCCTCAAACACAATACAAAAATTTATCAAAGGACAAAATTGAAAAATAAAATTGAGGGACTGAATTAAAAAACATCAAACTCTATTTTTTTATTTTTTTATTTTTTTATTGTGATACTAATTTTGTGAGAGAGTCTGATGAGAAAATGACATGCCCGTTATATTTCAAACTTGACCTCAAACTAAAAGAATCTTCTCTTACCTTCTACACCAATTCTTCAGGACACATACGTAGCAACAATGCTTTCAGAAATTACTCTGAAAACCAATGTTTTACCTGTTCCTGTGTGCTACTACAAGTTGCACCCTTGACTTTTTTGTAGAGCACAGGTTGGAGTAAGGTTGGAGTAAGCCATCATCCATCTTTGCTCACCTTGCAACGTATCATCGCATGACACGTTAACAAAGCAGAAAGCACAGGATGAGAAATCACAACCGGATATTCAGACAGCTTCATGGGAATCCATCTCATGTTGGGGACAAATATGATGGTCCAAATCTCATTACTTCAATCTATGATTCCAAATAAAGCTACTCTTCTACAGCTGAAATTAGTATTGTTCATGTTTTAGAGGAAGTGTATTAAAAATTTACAATCCAGACAATAGCATCTAAAACCACTTCAAATGATAAGTACTATCTTCTGTACTAAGATGGTGGCGAGAACACAATGTGTGCAGCATAAAGAAGCATGGTTGGATTGGTCAGTGCTGTTTTATCTAAAATCAGAAGCCAGCAATTCCAGCAGATATATAGCTTTGAATTGAGGATCTTGGTTTATGTACAGGTCTACAAGAGCAAGTCAAATGACAAATGCTGAAAAAATTACATAAAAATGGTCATCCCAAGGAGGGACTGGCCTCGATATGCTCTGCTTTCACTAACATGTGTGAAGAAGATGGGTAATCTTATCCCTTTTATATGCTTGCGCGCCTTAATGACCACAACAAAAAATGAAAAAAAAACCAAGATGAAACTTCACTTTCACAAATGACATACCATTCTTTCAGTCAGTTTACTACTCAAAGCATCATATTTCAGCACTATCTTTTTCTTCGAACTCTGTCGCAGCAGGTGTTTCTCCATTAAGAGCCTGGTCTTCACCATCCATATGATCAAGGGCTCTGGCACACAAGTTTTCTTTGTCAATGATATTGCAGTTTAACCTATCATAAGAAACTGATGATAGATGACAATGTTCCTTAAGTATCTTCAGAAGGTCTTCTGTCTTTTTCACATCTCCCTGACCTTCCAAATACTCAAGACATGCAGCCAAAGTATACATATTTGGCTTCCAACCTGGTTGACTAATTGAAATTGCTTTCTTTATTGTTTCCGATGCCTTCAGCATCTGACCTCCTACGTGATATCCAGTTGCTAGACGATCCAATGTGCTTTGCTTCAATCTTGATCCCACTCGCTACAATCTTGCCTACAAATGCCTCAGCCTTTTCCCATAGGCCCCTTTTGGAATAAGTACTGACCATCACATTTGGGATTTGAATATCAAAAAATTTCACAATGGAAACCCACTCTTCCCAAATCCTCTCAGCACCATCAACATCATCCAACTTCAGTAATGAGTTTATCATGCAAAGATAGCTCGAGTTCAAGGACCTCCCTTTAGTCTTGTACAAATTCCACACACGATACAATTGTTCTTTATTCCCAACAGAAGTATATAAAGAGAGAAGAGTTTTGCAAGCAAACCTTGCTGACTTACCACTGATTAGTTGTTCTGATCTCCACAACATTGTCAAAGTTTTATCAATTAGGCCAGCTTTCAAGTAACCATTCGCTGCAACAACATAAGCATACCAGTCAATGCTGACGAGAGGATCTGCTTCCATCTTCATCATAATTTTCTTGATTTCCTCGATGTTGGAAGTGACTGCATAAGCATTAAACAAAATCTTGTATGTGATATTGCTAAAACAAATACCCCACTTTTCCATCTCTTGCATTAATACCTCTAGTTTCTCATATTTCCCCATCTGATAATAGAGGTTTAGCATTACATTATAAGACAGCACATTTCTTACAAACCCCATTTCCCTCATTTTTCGCATTGTGGCCTCTGCTTCCTCCAATCGCTTGTAATGCGCATAGCAGTTTAAAAGAGCACCATAAACCTCCAAGCCTCTCAAACTCTCAGGAACGCTATTAAAATATGTCACAGCTTGTTCTAAGCCATGAACTTTCGAGATTAAATCCAGTCGAACTGCAACATCTCCAGGTGATAAATTATGGCCCCCTTTGGTCACTCATCCATTGTGATATCTAACACAAAACAAAATACTTTAACAAATTCCAAGGGAACCATAAACTTTTGGGTGTTATACTAAATATCAAACATTGAGATACTTGATTCAGTGGAAAAAACAGTTTCAAAATACTACCATGGCCTGCACAGAACTTTCAGCTAAAGCTACAAGGCTACTCAACAGAGTACTGATCTTTTCAACAAAAACTAAAACAATTACCAATTTGCAATGAAACTCAGAAATCCAATAGCCATAAAAGATAGAATGAATCTATACAAAGCATCAAATGGAGATTTAGCAATCAATACCTAAATGGGCACAAGCAAAAACACTAAAATAAGAATATAAAAGTGAGAGGGACCTGAAGAGCGTGGCTAAAACGATGGACTTTTACGGAGTTTTCTGATCAAGTGTTTGAGGTCACTATTTATAACCACCTGACCTTCTTGAATCCATTTTTCTATAACTGGAATAATAGGGACCATCGGATCTTCCACCATGGAGATCCTACGTTTCAGAGAGTGGGATATAGCGGTGGTGTCTGTGGAAAAGCAAAGAGCTCTTAAAACGCCATGAATGTAAAGGCATAAACTTGGGTTTGATCGAACAAAGAGGTTCATTTCATTGAGCAAAAACAAAGAGAAATCTTGGAGCCCCTGAGTTGTGGAAGGTTTTTGTTGTGGGTTTTAGAAAGGGTTTTATTTCAGTAAATTATATTGTGGTCCCTATTTATTGAATACATTATCAATTAGTCCTCCATTTTGATAACTCTATAATTTAATTCATTTAATCTTGTTTACTGTTGTAGTATTTAAAATATATAAATTACAATAATAAAAAGGGGACATTTAGGATTTAGAAAACAATTAAATGTTTTTTTTTTCAAGAGACTAAGATATAGCCTTGTAGGTTTAAAAAGGAGTGAATTTTAATTGAATTGACAATGCAGGGACCAACGAATCAAAACTATAAAAATACTCAAAAACAAGTCAATTAAGGCCAACAGTTAAGATTTCAAAAAATAATAAAATTATATCAAAACTATATATGAAGTTCCTAGTATAACTTCGCAAATAACTCGATAGAGGATCTTCCATGAAGTGGTGACGAAAGCTTGTACAAATCCTTCCATTTTCCAATTCAATCCAATCCACTCATTTATAGAGCTATTTATTCTAAAGAAGACCTCAGCCAGAAAGCTAATAAGCTAGTTGTTTGATAACAGATTCTTTTCTTTGTTTTGTTTATGATAAATCAAGATTCAGAAATTGAAGTAATCAGTAAAGATTTTCATGTTACAAAGATCAAGGAGTACAAATTGCCATTACAGCAGAGCAGCTTCACACTCATGGTCTATAAAGGGCGTGGCGTAATAACAAAAGAGCTTGTGATCTGTACAATAAGTCAGATCATACGATGTTCGAGCTCTGAAAGGCTCGCTTCCACTCCCCTTTGTATAAGAATCCCCTAGGGATAAAGCCAAAGCTTTAGTATCCAAAACCAGCTGAATTCTTAAAGAAATTCCAAAAACGATATAGTTCATCCTTATTACCACTATCATAGTTTTAAATCCTCATTAAAAATCTCACGAAGAATAAAATTAGAAATTAGGAACAAAAACAAAGCTCTTGATTATCTTCTTTGCTCTGTACAATATTTTTGCGAACTTAATCAATCGATTCTCTTCTCCTTATTCTTTTCCTACCTCCATTGTTATTCCGAAAGAAGAAACCAAAATCACGAGGGACAAGAAACCCAGCACAGACTGGCTCCTGCTTATCGAATCCCATGCCATGCATCATCTCACACTCATTTCTCAAACATGAGACTTCACTAGAAAAGAAAAACAAACCTGTTCAAGATCAAGACCAAAGCAATGCCAACTTCATCCATGGCTGATGATCTAGACCAAGAATCCAAAAGGGTTCAACTCTTATACCCAACATACCGACATGCATAGAAAATCTTGGAAGAGATTGGTGGCGGAAGTGCTGGTGCCACAATTCTCAAAGCAAATGTGTCCACAACCCGTGGAAATCAAGTTTGGTTGCAATCATAATCATTGATCTTGAACAATGTCCAGCCGATTTTCATAGCCACTTCATTCACACCCTAACCTCGTTCTTGCAACCCGTTGTTCTTTGCATAATCAATGCTTCTATGCTTTCAATGTTGATATTGGATCACTCAAGCTGTTAGTTATAGACTTTGCAAAACTGAGATTCTTGAGAATTCAGTTCAGAATCCCAGAAATCATTTGACCTTTGCAGCAATTGGGGTCTGAAGGGCTGTTAGCTTTGTATTAGGCCTTGGCCTTTCCAGATCCTGAGTGTTCCATTAATTATACTATAAGTCCAATTATTTGTTATAATTACGATTTTCATGATTTAATAAAAATAAAAGAATATTCCTCAAATTCTCTCTTCTTCCTAGCTTTTCAATTCTTTCTCTTTCTTTTTTCTTTTGTTTTGCATCAATATGAAAAAGAGGAGGGTATAAGCAAATAAAATTATCATGTACAGGACCTCAATTCCAATCCCATACAAAAAGATGAACTCAGCATATTAAAAAAAAAGAGTTGTCCAGAAGTTAATCGTTCAAGGTGTGATCCTAATGCATAATTCTGTCAGATCGTCTATTTAAAGCCCCAGGGTCATTGGTTACAGCTTCAAAATTTACCTGTCCAGCGAGTTGCATGATGCTATAAACTTGGCAACTGGTTTTCATGATCAAAGTCCCAAGTATCTTTAGTGTTTCTTCGTCAGCAGCAATACCATCCATTTTCAACTGGTAAAGAACATCGTTTACTGATTTTCCAGCTGCTATAAAGTTCCTACTTTTTCACCATCCGGATGAATTCCTTCATCTCTTCAGTATCTCCTTGACCTTCCAAGTATTCCAAACAGGTATTCACAAGGATGGGATCTGGTTTCCAGCCTCTTCCAACATTGACGGCCCTCTTCAACATCTCAACAGCCTTGGGGATTTGATCATGTTCCGCATACCCCTTTGCCATTACATGCCATGTGCTCGCATAAGGTGTTCTTCCTTGCACTGCCTTTTCTATGGCTGCTTCAGCCTTCTCCAAAAGTCCCCTACTGCAATAAGCAACAAGAAGCCCATTCAATACACGGAAGTCATACATGGTGCACTGGGATTCCCACTCTTCAAAGATCTTTTCTGCTCCCTCGATGTCATCCAGCTTCGTAAGAGAGTCTATCATGCAACGATATGATGTTTCCATGGATTCACTCGAGGGCTTGTACAAATTCCAAATTCGATAAAGCTCATGCTTATTCCCTGTTTTTGCATAGAGGCTCAAAAGAAAATTAAATACTGCTTTCTTCTTTCTGAAGGCCATCAGTTTCTCCAGCTTCATCAACATTGTCAAAGCTGTATCAATGGACCCAATCTTCAGATACGCATCAGCAGCCATTGCATACAATTTCCAATCTAGACCAAGCTCTGGATTCTCCTCCGTCAATTTCAAAATTCTTTCCACCCCGGAAATGTCAGATGCAGCAACTGAAGCAGCAACTAGATTTCTCAGTGTATATTTATCTCGATCAATTCCATTCCTTTCCATTTCCTTCACCAATGGGGGGATTTTGTCCAAGTCTCCAGTTTTAGAGTAAAGGATGATCAAGATGTTGTACGGAAAAGATGATGTTGCCATGTCCCCTTCTCTCATTTCCTGCATAACTGCTTCTGCTTTCTGCACAGATTTCTCTCGCACACAGCCATTAAGAATTGCACCATATGTGTACTTAGTTTTTAACTTAACCGAAAGTTTATTGAAGTAGTTCTCTGCCTCCTCTAATCCACGAACTCTATGAATTAATTCCAATCTGACTGCTGCATCTTCCGTTGTAAATGTAAGGAACCGCCGGCCTGTCATCCATTCTGATACCTGGATTAATCATGCTCTCTATCAAGTTCCAATTTTACAGGAAGCATGTACATTAAACTCATCAAACTACAACTAAGCTGCCCAGCACAGAGGTGCATCTAGCCAAATCTGGAATCATGATATGGTCCAAGCTTCATCACGACAAAAATAATCGCCCTCGTGCTGACTTTCTAATTACATGTCAGATCTTAATTATCTAATCTCTTACATCTAGATATATGAAAAATTCTCAAACTTTTGAATCATATTGAGACTGACACAAATCCAATAAATGACATGTCGTCCAAAAACTGAAACTTTACCCCAAATTCAGTTCCACCATGAACAATTAAACAAACTCCCACAACAATCTCTATATTTCACTCAAAGGGTACACATAAGACAATCTATAATGAAGAAAAAGAAGTAAAAAAATGATGGGGTGGAGAAATAAAGACCTCTAAAGCATGGTTGAACCGTTTATAATCTTTCATGAGACGAACCAAGGACACAAGCTGGTATTTGTCAACATTGTTGCCTTCTTTGACCCATTGATCAAGCACTGGTACGATGGAGGCCCTAGGATCTCTTATGGCTTCAATTCTTCTGCATAATGTACACGAATCTGAAGAAGATAATGGTTTAGTTGGGGTTTTAGTAGAGAAGAGTAAGGAAGCTAAAACCCTTGTGGAGGAGATGGAGACTTGATAGTTTTGAGGAAGCAAGGAAAATAATTTTCTAGAGAAATGAAGATTCATTATTGTTTCTCGAAGTGAATGTATTTGAAAGATTTGATGTTTGTGTATGCAGTCTATGGACAAAGGGAATGAATGGAAATAGAGACTGGGCTTTGAGTTAGGGTTTAAGGTAAGTATTATT
>CM055031.1:1699541-1715883 GCA_029204005.1 Salix udensis | reverse complement strand
TGGTTGTGGTTAAAAAATAATTTTGTTTTTTAAAATTATTTTTTTATAATTTTAATGTGTTGATATTTTAAATAAAATTTTAAAAGTGGACCAGGGTTTTTCTAGTGGCCAAAGTTGATTTCCAAATCCCACTCTCCTGATTTTGAGATGGTAATTAATATATATATTCTTTTCCCTTGCATGACAAATTCTACAACAGTGGTTCGAGGAAAATGCTGCAAGCTGCAAGCAATCGTGAGGGAGGGACCCTCTGTTTTAAAGCTAAAGACAATATCATTAGAAAACTATATATATTTTAATATTGGCACACTTCAAATGAAAACAATTGAATAAAATTTATAACCCAACATTTATTAGCCACGTTTACAGGCTTATATGGATCTGGACACACAGGATAAGAAGAAAAGGTCCTTGTCTTGGCCTCAGCATGCCAAGTTTGAACATAGATGCTAGTGGAAGATGCTGCAATCAATCAACTAATAATACAGCCAGGGAGGAAGGGACACTTCATCTCATCCCTAGCTGTTTCACATTTTTCAGACCATTCTTCTCTCTCTTTTGCTCAATCTTTCTTCTTTGATTTCCCAAAGAAAACAAGAGAATATGGCAGCAGAGCTTTTTCTTACCTTTGCCATGCAGGAGACCTTGACAAGGGTCAGTTCCATAGCTGCTGAAGGGATCGGACTTGCCTGGGGATTGAAAGGACAGCTGCGAAAGCTCGATGAGTCTTTGACCATGATCCAAGCCGTGCTCCAAGAGGCAGCCAGAAGGCCCGTAACAGACAAACCAGTGAAGCTTTTGCTGGAGAAGCTACAAGATGTAGCTTATAATGCTGAAGATGCTCTGGACGATTTTGCTTATGAGATTCTCCGAAAAGACCAAAAGAAGGGAAAGGTACGTGACTGCTTTTCACACCACAACCCGATTGCTTTCCATCTAAGTATGGGTCAAAAAATTAAGGAGATCAATGGATCTCTAGATGAGATTCAAAGACTTGCAACTCGTTGTGGGCTTGGATTGATAGCTCCACAACATGCAAATGGAGCTCCTGAAATCAGCATGGACCGACAGACAGAGTCCTCATCAGAAGTTGTAGTAGGAAGAGACGGTGATGTCTTTAAAATCTTGAATTTGCTGACTGGCTCGATCGATCAACAAGTTCTGTCTGTTGTCCCTATTGTGGGAATGGCAGGTCTTGGAAAGACTACCATAGCAAAGAAAATTTGTGAATTAGCGACAGAGAAAAACCATTTTGATGCCACTCTATGGGTTTGTGCCTCTAATCATTTCAATAAAGGGAGGATTTTAGGTGAGATGTTGCAAAAGATTGATAAATATACTGGTGGGTTGAGCAATCTAGATGCAATTCTTGAAAAACTTCAGCAAGAACTGGAAAACAAAACATTTCTTCTTGTTCTTGATGATGTGTGGAATGAAGACCATCGTATGTGGGATGATTTGAAGGATCTACTGTTAAAAATTAACAAGAAGAATGGGAATGCTGTTGTTGTTACAACTCGCAGTAAGCAAGTAGCAGGCATGATGGAGACTTCTCCAGGGAGTCAGCACGAGCCAGGGAAACTATCAGATGATCAATGCTGGTGCATTATCAAGCAAAAGGTGAGCAGGGGTGGAGGAGCAACAATAGCTTCAGACTTGGAGTCTATTGGGAACGAGATTGCAAAGAAATGTGGAGGGCTTCCATTGCTTGCTAAAGTTTTGGGAGGAACTCTTCACGGAAAGCAGGCACAGGAGTGGCAGTCAATTCTAAACAGTAGAATTTGGGATACAGAGGATGGTAATCAAGCTTTGCGCGTATTGAGATTGAGTTTTGATTACTTGTCATCACCAACATTGAAAAAATGTTTTGCATACTGTTCCATTTTTCCTAAAGATTTTGAAATTGAAAGGGAAGAGCTAATTCAACTGTGGATGGCTGAAGGTATTCTCAGGCCATCAAATCGGAGGACGGAAGACATAGGCAACAAGTGTTTCAATGACTTGCTTGCAAATTCTTTTTTCCAGGATGTTGCAAGGAACAAGGATGGGATCATAACAAGTTGCAAGATGCATGATCTTGTGCATGATCTTGCACTACAGGTCTCAAAATCAGAAACGTTAAATATGGAGGGTAGGTCGGAAGTAGATGGTGCATCTCATATTCGTCATCTAAATCTCGTTTCTTGTGGGGATGTTGAGTCAATTTTTGGAGTTGTTGATGCTAGAAAACTGCGTACCGTTTTCTCAATGGTTGATGTATTCAATCGGCCTCGCAAATTCAAAAGCTTGAGAACTCTCAAATTACGATCATCTGGTATCACTGAGTTACCAGATTCAATTTGCAAGCTGAGACATTTGAGATATCTTGATGTCTCAGATACTGCTATTAGAGCATTGCCAGAATCCATCACAAAGCTCTACCATTTGGAAACATTAAGATTAAAAAATTGTAGTGAGTGCAAACAACTCTCAACACTTGGAAGTCTTCCTCTCCTTAAGATTCTAGAGATAGGTGGAATGGGTACAGTAAAATGTATAGACAATGAGTTCTATAGTAGCGGTGGCAGGGCAGGAGTACTGTTTCCAGCACTAAAAGAACTCACTCTATTGGATATGGGTGGTCTTGAAGAATGGATGGTACCATGTGGAGAAGCTGATCAAGTATTTCCTTGTCTTGAAAAGTTGAGCATTGAGAGATGTGGCAAGTTGAACAGCGTTCCGATATGTGGTCTTTCATCTCTTGTAGAATTTGGAATTAAAAGATGCCATGAACTGAGATATTTATCTGGTGAATTTCATGGCTTCACGTCTCTTCAGTTTTTGAGGATTGAGGATTGTGAAAAGCTAGAATCCATTCCAAGCATACAACACTGCACATCTCTGGTGGAATTGAATGTACAGTGTTGGAGTGAGTTGATTACAATTCCTGGTGATTTCCGAGAATTGAAATCTTCTTTGAAGAAATTGATTATTAGCAATTGTAAATTGGGAGCTCTTCCAAGCGGATTACAATGTTGCACATCTCTAGAGGAATTGTCTATAATGGATTGGGGAGAGCTTATCCATATTAATGATTTGCAAGAATTGTCTTCGCTTTGAAAATTACGGATTGAAGGTTGTGATAAGCTCATCAGTATTGATTGGCTCGGTTTACGACAATTGTGTTCTCTTGTTACATTAAAAATCATTGGGTGTCCAAGTTTAAGCAATTTTCCAGAGGAGGATTGCATGAGCAGCCTCAGCCAACTAAGAGAATTGAATATCGGTGCTTTCTCAAAGGAGTTGGAGGCTTTTCCTGCAGGACTTGTAAACTCATTCCAACACCCCATCTTGAGTGGGTCCCTTGAATCCCTGCGGATATATGGATGGGATAAACTGAAGAGTATACCGTATCAACTTCAACACCTCACTGCCCTCAAGTCACTAGTTATATGGGGTTTCAATGGCGAGGAATTTGAGGAAGCTTTGCCAAATTGGTTGGCCAACCTTTCTTCTCTTCGAAGTCTTTCCATTGGATTTTGCCAGAATCTCAAGCATCTGCCAAGTTCAACAACCATTAAACGCCTCTCCAAATTAGAGACATTGTGGATCTATGGATGTCCACTTCTTTATGAAAATTGTAGAAAGGAGAATGGTTGTGAGTGGCCTAAGATTTCTCATATCCCATCAATCATAATACATTAGAGGGTACTTTGTTTGTATGCAGATCGAAGTTTACAAATTATTTGTTTTTTTTTCTCATAGGACATGAACGTTTTATAAATTAGAGCTTTTTAAATGGTTTTGTTTAATTTAATTTCAGTTAAATCTTTTTATAAAATAAATGATTATTTGTTGGGATTTAAAATTATTAGATTTCTCTTGTCTAATCAATCTGTACAGTAGTGCAGGTAAGTTGGGATTTAAATTTATTTGTTTTATTACTAAATTTAAAATTACACAGAGGAGAACCATTTAAAGTTTTCAAATTATTAGACTTCTTTAATTTTGTGGATGGTAAATATCTTATTAGCTTTATTATGTATGAATGTGTGAGCAAAATATATACTTATCAACGATAAAAACCAATAGCCATCCAACATTTTTTTCAATCATTATTTTAATATTGTTTTTCCAAAATAATTTAACTTGGATTTTGCATTCAACGCGCGCTCAAAACCGTTCTCGAAATATGTATATAGTTGAAATTACAAATTGACCGACAAGTCATGATTCGAAGCCCCAGGCTTTGATGAACTTTAAAAACCAACGAGCAATTGGCCAGCGCTTCCACACATGGAGAATTTTTTTTTGTCTCATTTTAAAATATGTAATTTTTTGTTTTATATTTTAGTTTTTATTTTTTGATTTAGTTTCAATCCTGTTATTTTTTCGATCCTTTTGGGATAATTTTTTATTTGTATTTATGTATTTATACTCTTAGTTTTGACTTTTAATTTTTATTGTAATTTATTTTTGTATTAAATACAGTTTGCGTTAAAAAACAAAGTTAGTTAAACTTTGGTGGTGTGAAATGAGACTGAAACTCTCTCTTATGCATGTATAGTGAATCTTCTATTACTAGTGATTTATTATCTTTGTGTTTTTTTGCATTTGTTTTGTTTATGTGTGGCTTGATATATATTTAGTTTAAAGTGATTTTTATTTAAAAAAAAATTAAATTATTTTTTATTTTTAAGATTTATTCTTCATATTATTATATCAAAAGTTGAGATTAAATTTATTTGAGATTTAAAAAAAAAAACTTAGTTCATTTGTTTTATATATTTTAAGCTGTTAATATTAAATAAATATTAAAATAAATAATTATTTTTAAGAGAATAAACCTTAAAAATAACCATTCTCATTATTTTAAACGCCTTATCTATAATAAAATAAATATATAAAAAAACTAAATAAATGAAATGTTTATAGGCTGATTATTTCTCTTAGGTGTATATCATCATAAAAAAAAAATAGGACCATTAATATTTTTTTACATGTAAAAAAAAATTGGTTCTAGCTGCGGCGAAGTGTAGGGCAAGTCACTCATATATTTTTTACTGTAGAAAATTTGACCTAATTTTTCTACCCGTTTTATCTACGTGTGGCTTCGTATATTTTTTGTTTATATGATATTAGATATGAAATATCATATATAAAAAAGCTTGTTTATATGATATTAGATATGGAATATCATATATAAAAAAGCTTGTTTATATGATATTAGATATGGAATATCATATATAAAAAAGCTACAAAAGTTATTTTTTAGCAAAAACAACATGAACCGAAGAATTATTTGGATTATTATTCTCATTGTTATTATCATGATTGTTAAATTGTCATAAATATTATATCTGCAATCATAACTATTATTGTAAATAATTAATAATCTAATTATTACTGACAATACTATTGTTGCCACCAGTATTATTGCCATAAAAAAAATTCAATTATTTTTTTTATTTTCTAATATTTATTTTTCATATTATTATTAAATTCTGATGCTAGTAGTATTGTTAAAAGTGTTTATAAAACAATGAAATAAAAAGAAAGCAAAAGGAAAAAAACAAACAGTATTGTTAAAAGTATTATCTGATCTGCTCGGATGAGTTTACATGGTACAAGATTATTGCAGGAGGATTTGGATGATCCTCTTTAAACTCGTTGTGATATTTGAAATCTTTTAAACTTATAATCTGTGTGGCATTGTTGTATACAACTCTTTGTAGCAGGAACATTTCCTGTTTTTGATTATCTTTTGAAAATGAATTAAAACCTTTCGATCATCAAAAAATAAAAGATAAAGATGACTGGACTAGTCTACTGTATTTAATTGGATCAAATATTTGTCATTGTTTTTGCAAAAGTGATGAATTTAAAGGCTTTTCCGAGGAGGCTTTGACAATCCAAAACCTTGACCATATCCTCATCATTAAAGGCAATTCATATATGTAGATAGATGTTTTTCAAAGCTGGATTTTCTAAATGTAGAATGACCATTGTTGTCGATGGATAGATGGTTATGCTGATGTACATTTCTGAAGATTTATTCTACCTTCTGTCTTGTAATCCTTCCTTCTATTTCTGTCTATTTTTTCTCTTTTAGGAATTTAAACGGCTGAAAAAAATCATAGAGGCTATCATAAGAAAAATGGTTCACTCCACAAAGTCTATTCAAAATTGATTAGCGACGGAAATTTCAAAGTGAAAGCACATTGAAAGGATTCTGACGTCCGAATATATATCAAATGGAAACCTCTGGCTTCCTCTGTCCAGCTGGTATCAAGACACAGAAGAGACAGAGGCTCTTGCAATTAGGAAAGATTTGGAAATAGTTGCATCTTGTTCCTTATCTCAGGTTTGATTATTAACATGTTTTTCATTGACAACAAATGAAAAGACACCTTCAGGAATTAAGATTGTTTCGAGAATTCACAAGGTAGGGGACCTGACCTGTTCAGGCATGTCCAGAAATCTTTTTCATGGATACAATGAACTGCTATCACTGTAATGAAAATAATATTTCATTTTTCCTTTTACTCCTTGAACTGGGCAACGAGTCTCATGAGAAAAACTTCTTTCACTTTCTTCTTTCTCACCAATCAATTCCTAAAAATCTGCAATCTTAAATTTATTGTAAAGTATATCTAGACTTTTTTAATTTTGACAGTAGTGTTTGTAATGAAAATAATATATTGTAAAGTATATCTAGACTTTTGAAGATGACTATAGTTTTCTAACGAGATGCCTTCGGCTTTAAAACAGAGGGTCCCTCCCTCACGATTGATTGCAGCTGGCACCATTTTCCTCGAACCACTACTGTCAAAAAAACTTTTCCAATGAGATGCCTTCAGCTTTAAACCACAGGGTCCCTTCCTCACGATTGATTGCAGCATTTTCCACGAACCACTGCTGTCAAAAAAAACTTTTCTAATGAAATCCCACCAGCTTTAAAACAGAGGGTCCCTCCCTCACGATTGATTGCAGCTGGCAGCATTTTCCTGGATGGATCGAGGGAATTTGATGGAAAATGCAAGTTAGGCCTTTGCTAGATGCTCTGTGGATAAAAATATTGTAAGAATTTTGCGAAAAAAGTGCAAGATGTTATTCTAAATACATGATGCCAACACAGGCATGACAAATTGACGGTGGTGGTTCGTCGAAGATGTTGTCAACTAGGGTTAGGGTTATTTAAAAAAACAATTCTAAAAATATATTAAAATAATTATACAGTGTCAAAAGAATATTGGTACACTTCAAATGAAAACAATTTCTTAAAATTTATAACCCAACATTTATTAGCCACGTTTACAGGCTTAGATGGACCTGGACACACAGGATAAGAAGGAAAGGTCCTTGTCTTGGCCCCAGCATGCCAAGTTTGAACATAGTTGTTCGTGGAAGATGCTGCCCTGCTGCAATCGAACAACTAATAATACAGCCAGGGAGGGAGGGACCCTCATCGTTCCAAAACTCAATTCTTTCTTCTCTCTCTTTTCACATTTTTCAGACCATTATTCTCTCTCTTTAGCTCAATCTTTCTTCTTTAATTTCACAAAGAAAACAAGAGAATATGGCAGCCGAGTTTTTTCTTACGTTTGCCATGCAGGAGACCTTGACAAGGGTCAGTTCCATAGCTGCTGAAGGGATCGGACTTGCCTGGGGATTGAAAGGACAGCTCCGAAAGCTCGATGAGTCTTTGACCATGATCCAAGCCGTGCTCCAAGAGGCAGCCACAAGGCCCGTAACAGACAAGGCAGTGAAGCTTTTGCTGGAGAAGCTACAAGATGTAGCTTATAATGCTGAAGATGTTCTGGACGATTTTGCTTATGAGATTCTCCGAAAAGGCCAAAAGAAGGGTAAGGTACGTGACTGCTTTTCATTCCACAACCCGATTGCTTTCCATCTGAGCATGGGTCAAAAAATTAAGGAAATCAATGGATCTCTAGATGAGATTAAAAGTCTTGCAAGTCTCTATGGGCTTCGAGTGACAGCTCCAGCTCCAGCTCCACAACTAGCAGATGGAGCTCCTGAAATCAGCTTGGACCGAGAGACAGAGTCCTCTCTTGAAAGATCAGAAGTTGTAGTAGGAAGAGACGGTGATGTCTTTAAAATCATGAATTTGCTGACTGGCTCGATCGATCAACAAGTTCTGCCTGTTGTCCCTATTGTGGGGATGGCAGGTCTTGGAAAGACTTTCATAGCAAAGAAAATTTGTGAATTAGCGACGGAGAAAAAACATTTTGATGTGACTCTATGGGTTTGTGCCTATAATAATTTCAATAAAAGGAAGATTTTAGAAGAGATGTTGCAAAAGATTGATGAACATACTGGTGCGTTTACCAATCTAGATGCAATTCTTCAAAAACTTCAGCAAAAGCTGGAAAACAAAACATTTCTTCTTGTTCTTGATGATGTGTGGAGTGAAGACCCTCTTAAGTGGGGTGGTTTGAAGGATCTACTGGTAAAAATTAACAACAACAAGGGGAATGCTGTTGTTGTTACAACCCGCAGTAAAAAAGTAGCATGCATGATGGAGACTTCTCCAGGGAGTCAGCACGAGCCAGGGAAACTATCAGATGACCAATGCTGGTCCATTATCAAGCAAAAGGTGAGTGGGGGTGGCAGAGCAACAATAGCTTCAGACTTGGAGTCTATTGGGAACAGGATTGCAAAGAAATGTGGAGGGCTTCCATTACTTGCTAAAGTTTTGGGAGGAACTCTTCACGGAAAGCAGGCACGGGAGTGGCAGTCAATTCTAAACAGTAGAATTTGGGACACAGAGGATGGAAATCAAGCTTTGCGCGTATTGAGATTAAGTTTTGATTACTTGTCATCGCCAACCTTGAAAAAATGTTTTGCATATTGTTCCATTTTTCCTAAAGATTTTGAAATTCAAAGGGAAGAGCTCATTCAACTATGGATGGCTGAAGGTTTTCTCAGGCCATCAAATCGGAGGATGGAAGACATCGGCAACAAGTGTTTCAATGACTTGCTTGCAAATTCTTTTTTCCATGAGAGGAAGGAAGACATAGGCAACGAGTGTTTCAATGGCTTGCTTGCAAATTGTTTTTTCCAAGATGTTGAAAGGAACACGTATGGGATCATAACAAGTTGCAAGATGCATGATCTTGTGCATGATCTTGCATTACAGGTCTCAAAATCAGAAACGCTAAATGTGGAGGCGGGTTTGGCAGTAGATGGTGCATCTCATATTCGTCATGTAAATCTCATTTCTTGTGGGGATGTTGAGTCAGTATTTAGATCGGTTGATGCTACAAAACTACGAACCGTTTTCTCAATGGTTGATGTATTCAATCAGCCTCGCAAATTCAAAAGCTTGAGAACTCTTAATTTGCGATCGTCTGGTATCACTGAGTTACCAGATTCAATTTGCAAGTTGAGACATTTGAGATATCTTGATGTCTCGGATACTGCTATTAGAGCATTGCCAGAATCCATCACAAAGCTCTATCATTTGGAAACACTACGATTAAAAAATTGTAGTGACTGCAGACAACTCTCAACACTTGGATGTCTTCCTCACCTTGAGATTCTAGAGATAGGTGGAATGTGTACAGTAAAATGTATAGACAACAAGTTCTATAGTAGCGGTGGCAGGGCAGGAGTATTGTTTCCAGCACTAAAAGAACTCTCTCTGTGGGGTATGCGTGGTCTTGAAGAATGGATGGTACCGGGTGGAAAAGGTGATCAAGTATTTCCTTGTCTTGAAAAGTTAAGCATTCAGTGGTGTGACAAGTTGAAAAGCATTCGGGTACTGTTTCCAGCACTAAAAGAACTCACTCTGTCGGATATGGGTGTTCTTGAAGAATGGAAGGTACCAGGTGGAGAAGGTGATCAAGTATTTCCTTATCTTGAAAAGTTAAGCATTCAGTGGTGTGGCAAGCTGAAAAGCATTCGGGTACTGTTTCCAGCACTAAAAGAACTCACTC
Source organism: Salix udensis (assembly GCA_029204005.1). Taxonomy (NCBI): domain Eukaryota; kingdom Viridiplantae; phylum Streptophyta; class Magnoliopsida; order Malpighiales; family Salicaceae; genus Salix; species Salix udensis. The sequence goes on along the minus strand of CM055031.1, from coordinate 1,705,945 downwards.
TGTCGGATATGGGTGGTCTTGAAGAATGGAAGGTACCGGGTGGAGAAGGTGATCAAGTATTTCCTTGTCTTGAAACGTTAAGCATTGAGGGATGTGACAAGTTGAAAAGCATTCAGATACTGTTTCCAGCACTAAAAGAACTCTCTCTGTGGGATATGCGTGGTCTTGAAGAATGGATGGTACCGGGTGGAAAAGATGATCAAGTATTTCCTTGTCTTGAAAAGTTAAGCATTCAGTGGTGTGACAAGTTGAAAAGCATTCGGGTACTGTTTCCAGCACTAAAAGAACTCACTCTGTCGGATATGGGTGGTCTTGAAGAATGGAAGGTACCAGGTGGAGAAGGTGATCAAGTATTTCCTTGTCTTGAAAAGTTAAGCATTAAGAGTTGTGGCAAGTTGAAAAGCATTTCGATACTGTTTCCAGCACTAAAAGAACTCAGTCTGTCGGGTATGGGTGGTCTTGAAGAATGGATGGTACCGGGTGGACAAGGTGATCAAGTATTTCCTTGTCTTGAAAAGTTAAGCATCGAGAGGTGTGGCAAGTTGAAAAGCATTCGCGTACTGTTTCCAGCACTAAAAGAACTCACTCTGTCGATTATGGTTGGTCTTGAAGAATGGAAGGTACCAGGTGGAGAAGGTGATAAAGTATTTCCTTGTCTTGAAAAGTTAAGCATTGAGCGATGTGACAAGTTGAAAAGCATTCCGGTACTGTTTCCAACACTAAAAGAACTCACTCTGTCGTATATGGGTGGTCTTGAAGAATGGAAGGTACCAGGTGGAGAAGGTGATCAAGTATTTTCTTGTCTTGAAAAGTTAAGCATTAAGAGTTGTGGCAAGTTGAAAAGCATTTCGATACTGTTTCCAGCACTAAAAGAACTCACTCTGTCGGATATGGGTGGTCTTGAAGAATGGAAGGTACCAGGTGGAGAAGGTGATCAAGTATTTCCTTGTCTTCAAAAGTTAAGCATCGAGTGGTGTGGCAAGCTGAAAAGCATTCGGGTACTGTTTCCAGCACTAAAAGAACTCACTCTATGGGGTATGGGTTGTCTTGAAGAATGGATGGTACCGGGTGGAAAAGGTGATCAAGTATTTCCTTGTCTTGAAAAGTTAAGCATTGAGAGATGTGGCAAGTTGAAAAGCATTCCGATACTGTTTCCAGCACTAAAAGAACTCACTCTGTCGGATATGGGTGGTCTTGACAAATGGAAGGTACCAGGTGGAGAAGGTGATCAAGTATTTCCTTTTCTTGAAAAGTTAATGATTAAGAGATGTGACAAGTTGAAAAGCATTCTGATACTGTTTCCAGCACTAAAAGAACTCACTCTGTGGGGTATGGGTGGTCTTGAGGAATGGAAGGTACCAGGTGGAGAAGGTGATCAAGTATTTCCTTGTCTTGAAAAGTTAAGCATTCAGTGGTGTGGCAAGCTGAAAAGCATTCAGATACTGTTTCCAGCACTAAAAAATCTCACTCTGTCGGATATGGGTGGTCTTGAGGAATGGAAGGTACCAGGCGGAGAAGGTGATCAAGTATTTCCTTGTCTTCAATGGTTAAGCATCGAGAGATGTGACAAGTTGAAAAGCATTCCGATACTGTTTCCAGCACTAAAAGAACTCACTCTGTGGGGTATGGGTGGTCTTGAAGAATGGAAGGTACCAGGTGGAGAAGGTGATCAAGTATTTTCTTTTCTTGAAAAGTTAAGCATTGAGAGTTGTGGCAAATTGAAAAGCATTCGGATACTGTTTCCAGCACTAAAAGAACTCACTGTGTCGAATATGAGTGGTCTTGAAGAATGGAAGGTACCATGTGGAGAAGGTGATCAAGTATTTCCTTGTCTTGAAAAGTTAAGCATTCAGTGGTGTGGCAAGCTGAAAAGCATTTGGGTACTGTTTCCAGCACTAAAAGAACTCAGTCTGTGGGGTATAGATGATCTTGAAGAATGGAAGGTACCAGGTGGAGAAGGTGATCAAGTATTTTCTTTTCTTGAAATATTAAGCATTAAGAATTGTGGCAAGTTGAAAAGCATTCAGATACTGTTTCCAACACTAAAAAAACTCACTCTGTCAAAAATGGATGGTCTTGAGGAATGGAAAGTACCAGGTGGAGAAGGTGATCAAGTATTTCCTTGTCTTGAAAAGTTAAGCATCGAGAGATGTGACAAGTTGAAAAGCATTCCGTTACTGTTTCCAGCACTAAAAGAACTCACTCTGTGGGGTATGGGTGGTCTTGAAGAATGGAAGGTACTAGGTGGAGAAGGTGATCAAGTATTTTCTTTTCTTGAAAAGTTAAGCATTAAGAGTTGTAGCAAATTAAAAACCATTCGGGTACTGTTTCCAGCACTACAAGATCTCACTCTGTCGGGTATGGATGGTCTTGAGGAATGGAAGGTACCAGGTGGAGAAGGTGATCAAGTATTTCCTTGTCTTCAATGGTTAACCATCGAGAGATGTGACAAGTTGAAAAGCATTTCGATACTGTTTCCAGCACTAAAAAGTCTCACTCTGTGGGGTATGGGTGGTCTTGAAGAATGGAAGGTACCAGGTGGAGAAGGTGATCAAGTATTTTCTTTTCTTGAAAAGTTAAGCATTGAGAGTTGTGGCAAATTGAAAAGCATTCGGGTACTGTTTCCAGCACTAAAAGAACTCACTCTGTCGGATATGAGTGGTCTTGAAGAATGGAAGGTACCAGGTGGAGAAGGTGATCAAGTATTTCCTTGTCTTCAAAAGTTAAGCATTCAGTGGTGTGGCAAGCTGAAAAGCATCCGGGTACTCTTTCCAGCACTAAAAGAACTCACTCTGTGGGGTATGGGTTGTCTTGAAGAATGGATGGTACCGGGTGGAAAAGGTGATCAAGTATTTCCTTGTCTTGAAAAGTTAAGCATTGAGGGATGTGACAAGTTGAAAAGCATTCGGGTACTGTTTCCAGCACTAAAAGAACTCACTCTGTCGGATATGGGTGGTCTTGAAGAATGGAAGGTACCAGGTGGAGAAGGTGATCAAGTATTTTCTTTTCTTGAAAAGTTAAGCATTAAGAGTTGTGGCAAGTTGAAAAGCATTCAGATACTGTTTCCAGCACTAAAAAAACTCACTCTGTCGGGTATGGATGGTCTTGAAGAATGGAAGGTACCAGGTGGAGAAGGTGATCAAGTATTTCCTTTTCTTGAAAAGTTAAGCATTAGGAGTTGTGGCAAGTTGAAAAGCATTTCGATACTGTTTCCAGCACTAAAAGAAGTCACTCTGTCGGATATGGGTGGTCTTGAAGAATGGATGGTACCGGGTGGAAAAGGTAATCAAGTATTTCCTTGTCTTGAAACGTTAAGCATTGAGGGATGTGACAAGTTGAAAAGCATTTGGGTACTGTTTCCAGCACTAAAAGAACTCACTCTGTCGGATATGGGTGGTCTTGAAGAATGGAAGGTACCAGGTGGAGAAGGTGATCAAGTATTTCCTTTTCTTGAAAAGTTAAGCATTAGGAGTTGTGGCAAGTTGAAAAGCATTTCGATACTGTTTCCAGCACTAAAAGAACTCACTCTGTCGGATATGGGTGGTCTTGAAGAATGGATGGTATCGGGTGGAAAAGGTGATCAAGTATTTCCTTGTCTTGAAAAGTTAAGCATTGAGGGATGTGACAAGTTGAAAAGCATTCGGATACTGTTTCCAGCACTAAAAGAACTCACTCTGTCGGATATGGGTGGTCTTGAAGAATGGAAGGTACCAGGTGGAGAAGGTGATCAAGTATTTCCTTTTCTTGAAAAGTTAAGCATTAAGAGTTGTGGCAAGTTAAAAAGCATTCAGATACTGTTTCCAGCACTAAAAAAACTCACTCTATCAGAAATGGATGGTCTTGAGGAATGGAAGGTACCAGGTGGAGAAGGTGATCAAGTATTTCCTTGTCTTGAAAAGTTAAGCATCGAGAGATGTGACAAGTTGAAAAGCATTCCGATACTGTTTCCAGCACTAAAAGAACTCACTCTGTGGGGTATGGGTGGTCTTGAAGAATGGATGGTACCGGGTGGAAAAGGTGATCAAGTATTTCCTTGTCTTGAAAAGTTAAGCATTCAGTGGTGTGGCACGTTGAAAAGCATTCGGATATTGTTTCCAGCACTAAAAAAATTCACTCTGTCGGATATGGGTGGTCTTGAGGAATGGAAGGTACCAGGTGGAGAAGGTGATCAAGTATTTCCTTGTCTTGAAAAGTTAAGTATCGAGAGATGTGACAAGTTGAAAAGCATTCCGATATTGTTTCCAGCACTAAAAAAACTCACTCTATCGGATATGGGTGGTCTTGAGGAATGGAAGGTACCAGGTGGAGAAGGTGATCAAGTATTTTCTTGTCTTGAAAAGTTAAGTATCGAGAGATGTGACAAGTTGAAAAGCATTCCGATATGTGGTCTTTCATCTATTGTAAAATGAGATTTGTAGTGCGTCTGGTGATGAACTGAGATATTTATCTGGTGAATTTCATGGCTCCACGTCTCTTCAGTTATTGAGGATTAATGATTGTAAAAAGCTGGAATCCATTCCAAGCGTACAACACTGCACATCGCTGGTGGAATTGAACATATGGAATTGTAGTGCGTTGATTACAATTCCTGGTGATTTCTGAGAAATGAAATCTTCTTTGAGGAAATTGATTATTAGAAATTTAAAATTGGGAGCTCTTCCAAGCGGATTACAATGTTGCGCATCTCTAGAGGAATTGGTGATATGGTCTTGGGGAGAGCTTATCCATATTAATAATTTACAAGAATTGTCTTCGCTTCGAATATTACGGATTGAAGGTTATGATATGCTCATCAGTATTGATTGGCTCGGTTTACAACAATTGCTCTCTCTTGTTGAATTAAGAATCGGGGGGTGTCGATGTTTGAGCGATTTCCCAGAGGAGGATTGCATGGGCAACCTCACCCAACTAAGGAAATTGGATATCGGTGATTTCTCAGAGGAGCTGGAGGCTTTTCCTGGAGGACTTGTAAACTCATTCCAACACCCCAACTTGAGTGGGTCCCTTGAAACCCCCGTGTATACATGGATGGGATAAATCGAAGAGTGTACCGCATCAACTTCAACACCTCATTGCCCTCAAGAAACCGCAGATAAGGGTTTCGAGTGGAGAGGAATTTAAAGAAGCTTTGCCGATTGGTTGGCCAACCTTTCTTCTCTTCGAAGTCTTTATATTGGATCTTGCAAGAATCGAAGCATCCGCCAAGTTCAACAGCCATTCAATGCCTCTCCAAATTAGAGACATTGTATATTAATGGATGTCCACTTCTTGAAGAAAATTGTAAAAAGGAGAAGAATGGGTGTGAGTGGCCCAAGATTTCTCATATCCCAACAATCATAATAGATTAGAGGGTACTTTGTTTGTATGCAGACTAAAGTTTACAAATTATTTGTTTTTTTTCTCGTAGGACATGAACGTTTTATAAATTAGAGCTTTTTAAATGGTTTTGTTTAATTTAATTTCTGTTAAATCTTTTTATAAAATAAATGATTATTGGAATTTCTGTATTTACAAATAGACCGAATGACATCAAATACTTAACTAATGCAATCTAAGTTTGGCTGTTATTTTTTACAGGAATTTCTTTAATTTTGTGGATGGTAAATATCTTATTAGCTTTATTATGTATGCATATGTGAACAAAATATATACTTATCAATGATAAAAACCAATAGCCATCCAACATTTTTTTCAATCATTATTTTAATATTGTTTTTCCAAAATAATTTAACTTGGATTTTGCATTCAACGCGCGCTCAAAACCGTTCTCGAAATATATACTTATCAATGATGCTAGTAGTATTGTTAAAAGTCTTTATCAAAAAATGAAATAAAAAGAAAGCAAAAGGAAAAAACAAACAGTATTGTTAAAAGTATTATCTGATCTGTTCAGATGAGTTTACATGGTACAAGATTATTGCAGGAGGATATGGATGATCCTCTTTAAACTTCTTGTGATATTTGAAATCTTTTAAACTTATAATCTGTGTTGCATGTTGTTGTATACAACTCTTTGTAGCAGGAACACTTCCTGTTTTTGATTATCTTTTGAAAATGAATTAAAACCTTTCGATCATCAAAAAATAAAAGAAAAAAAGAATTCAACAAACAACATCGAGGTAATTCAAGTATTAACAAATAACTAAAAGAATACGAAAATCACTATTCATTACTGTTCACACACTCTAAAATCACTGTGGACGCGAGCTTTTTCATCCGTGTGTCGCGCGAGTTCGTCCACCCTATTTTTTTTTTGTTTTTTCCGCCTGTGAACAGTGCATTACCGATTAAAGCCCCCGAAAACGACAAAATAGTGCACAGTTGCAGGGGCTCTCTCGGGTTTTCCCGCTTTTTTGGCACAGTGCGCTGACGAAAATGGGCACGCAAAACGACAAAAATGCTAA
>CM055031.1:1322041-1697041 GCA_029204005.1 Salix udensis | reverse complement strand
GACCTAGGATTTTTTTAATATAAAAAATTAATATAAGTACTCTGAGATACATTTAATATAGTTATATAATAGTAAATGATCGGCCACACAATTACAAATAACCGATTAAAACACATTCACCAATTGATCAATAAACTACAACAAAAAAATATCACACCAAACAATCAAATAATTCACCATACAAATGGATACAAAAAATATTTTCATAACCAGTAAACACAATTGAATAAAGAAAAATTAGATGATCGGCCACACAATTACAACAAAACCAACCACCAACAAATTCTCAATTGACTACAGCAAACAAAAATCTCTAATCAATATAATCTATTACATTTTTTCGACCAATTGATTATATAATTATCAATCCAATTAAAACACACCAGATAATCAAAACATTGAAATTTTGCAATCTATGAGTTAATTAAATCAACACATAATTCACATCCAAACTGTGATTAAATTATTCTCCAAGCCAGTAAAATAATGTCAACAACCAACCAGATCAATGCAAACAAAAAATAATCTATCTTTAATAGATTTCAGCGATTACAATATTGCTATCAACCGGGTTAACTACTTAGTAGCTTGTTAAAAAAATATTTAACCATCAACACATTCGGTTCAAGAAAAAAAAATCATCTTTCATTCATTTTATTGATTACAGATTTACATCAACCAATTAAATAACCATCAAAACAATTAATACATACTAAATAATTAATCAATTATGGTCTTGCAATACTCAAATTACAATTCATTGATCTTTTATAAATTTTATCGCTTATAATTTTTAAATTTCTAAATTGAATTATTATCTGAGTATTTGAGCTTATAACAATAATCAACTAATTCAATACATAAAAAAAATTATAGCATAATTTAAAATTTACAATTCTCTATTTATCAACTAAAAAATTCTTTGTTTACCATATAAATAATCAGTTTGCTATATATAAAAAGCCTGGCACAACGCGCGGGCTAATTTTGCTAGTTATGTACCTAAAACCATTCATGCCCGCTTAAATGGTAATTCTTTGCTGCACTTAATCAGAAGCAGATTTTCAGTACACAGTCCTGCTTATACAAAGCTCATCAACTACTTGTTTCTCAGTCATTGTATCTCAGGAAGAAAAAAGTCACTTATGAATTTAAATCAATTATGATTCATTAAAGAAAGTTTGGCTTTTAATCTTTCATATCATGTCATGGTGGCAACGCCTAGCCTTTTCAAATTGGCCTCTCTTGGCATTTTAAATAGACTCTCTACAGCCGAACCAAATGGAGATTACACTATAATATACTGTCTTAAGTAAAACAAATCTCGGTTTATATTATTAATTAAGAGACAGCTATGCACAAAAGTAAATGAGCTAATAAAACCTATTTCTACTACCTGAAGAGTTTATTTGTAGTTTTGAAAGGATCATAGCAGTTACCTTTACAGCAGGTTATAGACCTTTGTTAAGAGTAAAATCTACATCCTACAACTGAGACTAAAGTCAATTGAAAGGTTCGGCTGCTCAAACTTGTGTGTCCAACTCTACTCTTCAGGTCTATAGAAATGCAGCACCTTCAGCGGCAACACCTTCTCCTATAAAAAAAACAGAGAGAAAAAGAACATGGAGAATAAGGTTTAGTATTAGAATTCCAATTCATCACCAAAAAAGTTGCAAGCACAGAATAGAATACCTCAACTGGTTCTCCAGACTGTGAAGGGAAATGAAAACCTGTTGAGCAATTCTCCAAGATCTCAGGATTTTTCATCCATCCGCTATGTCCCTCACTCACTTTGATCTTGTACTTGAACATCTATAGCTGAGAGCACTTACAAATTTCTCACTGCTTTCATTTCCCAAAGGGTTTTCCAGTAAAAGAAAACCTTTTTTATTGAGGGACCTACAGATTAAAAGCCAGTTAATCTTTCCTTCAAATTCACTCCATAAAAACTAAACAAACATTGATTGTTTAACTGAAAAATAATTCTGGAATTCACTATTACTGGGAAAGTGCAGGGAAAAAACATATAAAAAAAAAAAAACAGCACAATGGCATGGACAAATGACAGAAACCATACCTCTGAAAGCGGGGTAAGTGGCTTCTCAAACTCATCTCCCTCAATGTTCACACCGGTGCCTTGGCAGTCTGGACAGAACACGGAAACAATTGGGTTTGGCAAAACATTCACTGTTCCATCCTTTCCTGTTGTATTTGATTTGGTTCCATTCTGTTTCCTAGATCTTCGTCTTCCATCTCCTGCATCAGAATATCTACATCCTCATATTTTCCCATCTTGGAATTGAGGCTTAGCATCAAATTGTAAGATAATGATTTTGCTAACCCTAGTTCCTTCATTGTCTGCATCATGGCCTCTGCTTTTTTTCAAATGTTACTGATCCACATGATAGTTTAAAAGAGTATCATTAAGGTGCATTCTCCGAATGTCAGAGATGCTGTAAGAATATTTCTCTGCTTCTTCAAAGCCATGGAATTTAGATATCAAGCCCAGCTGAACCAACATGTCTCCCATTGTTTGTTCATAGCCTCTTTGCCTCATCCTTTCTGAAATCTAGCACAAAAATGGGATGCAAGAGTTCCAGTTACGTACTCACATTACTCTGATCAGGGTTCATATAATCAAGTTGATCGATTCCCTCCTACAATTATTAGATTCACATTTATAATTCTAACACATCAGTATTTAAAACTGGTGGTATTCTTCCTTTCACATCCATTTTCATATGGGGAATGCTAACATCACCGAATTATCAATCCTTTAAATATATATATCCACTGAGAACAAAATCCTCTGTACAGGACCACAAGAACAACACTGGGCAGTCATGAATCATGATCAAGACCAAAAAGGTACATCATATTCAAGCAATCCATAAGAAAGGGTGCGGGAAAAAATCTAAAACAAGAATGAGCTCAAATATTTCAGGATCGTGAAAAAAAGTAGATAAAAAACTCAATTTCTTGAAACCCAGCAACCAAGAATCACTGCCACCTTCATCTACCAAACGCCAATTGAGTTTTCCTGTATTTCCCTATGGAACCAGTTGGAAGACGCAAAATGATGAGTTTATGTTCGAACAGGTGCATGTCTATCTCGTTTTTATTTTTTTCCTTTCAATTTTTAAATATAATTAAAGTGTTCAAGTATTATTATTATTATTATTATTATTTTGATTAATGTAGTTGTCCGGGCCAGCTTCCATGTACTTTGACTAATCCCACGAGCCCTAAAGTTAACAACCATTTAATCTCCAATAACTATCATATTAACAACCACAAGGAGAGCAAACCCTTTAATCCCACACTTTTACCATTGTGCCAACCTGCTAGATGGTTAGTATTCAAGTATTATTATATCAACGTTCAAGTGTCAAATGTTGCTCGGATATAATTCACATGTTACACGACTTAATTCACAAGTTATAAAAAAAAAATGTTGTTTTAACTAATATATATATATATATATATATATATTCCTCCTTAAATAAAAATAAAAATAAAAGAATATTCCTCCTTAAAGTCTCTCTTCTTCCTAGCTTTTCAATTCTCTCTTTCTTTTTTCTTTTGTTTTGCATCAATATGAAATAGAGGAGGGTATAAACAAATAAAATTATCATCATTTACAGGACCTCAATTCCAATCCCATACAAAAAGATGAGCTTAGCAAATTAAAAAAAAAAAAAAAAGAGTTGTCCAGAAGTTAATCGTTCAAGGTGTGATCCTAATGCATTATACTGTCAGATCGTCTATTTAAAGCCCCAGGGTCATTGGTTACAGCTTTAAAATTTACCTGTCCAGCGAGTTGCATGATGCTATAAACTTGACAACTGATTTTCATGATCAAAGTCCCAAGTATCTTTAGTGTTTCTTCGTCAGCAGCAATACCATCCATTTTCAACTGGTAAAGAACATCGTTTACTGATTTTCCAGCTGCTATAAAGTTCCTACTTTTTCACCATCCGGATGAATTCCTTCATCTCTTCAGTATCTCCTTGGCCTTCCAAGTATTCCAAACAGGTATTCACAAGGATGGGATCTGGTTTCCAGCCTCTTCGAACATTGACGGTCCTCTTCAACATCTCAACAGCCTTGGGGATTTGATCATGTTCCGCATACCCCTTTGCCATTACATGCCATGTGCTCGCATAAGGTGTTCTTCCTTGCACTGCCTTTTCTATGGCTGCTTCAGCCTTCTCCAAAAGTCCCCTATTGCAATAAGCAACAAGAAGCCCATTCAATACACGGAAGTCATACATGGTGCACTGGGATTCCCACTCTTCAAAGATCTTTTCTGCTCCCTCGATATCATCCAGCTTCGTAAGAGAGTCTATCATGCAACGATATGATGTTTCCATGGATTCACTCGAGGGCTTGTACAAATTCCAAATTCGATAAAGCTCATGCTTATTCCCTGTTTTTGCATAGAGACTCAAAAGAAAATTAAATACTGTTTTCTTCTTTCTGAAGGCCATCCATTTCTCCAGCTTCAGCAACATTGTCAAAGCTGTATCAATGGACCCAATCTTCAGATACGCATCAGCAGCCATTGCATACAATTTCCAATCTAGACCAAGCTCTGGATTCTCCTCCGTCAATTTCAAAATTCTTTCCACCCCGGAAATGTCAGATGCAGCAACTGAAGCAACAACTAGATTTCTCAGTGTATATTTATCTCGATCAATTCCATTCCTTTCCATTTCCTTCACCAATGGGGGGATTTTGTCCAAGTCTCCAGTTTTAGAGTAAAGGATGATCAAGATGTTGTACGGAAAAGATGATGTTGCCATGCCCCCTTCTCTCATTTCCTGCATAACTGCTTCTGCTTTCTGCACAGATTTCTCTCGCACACAGCCATTAAGAATTGCACCATATGTGTACTTAGTTTTTAACTTAACCGAAAGTTTATTGAAGTAGTTCTCTGCCTCCTCTAATCCACGAACTCTATGAATTAATTCCAATCTGACTGCTGCATCTTCCGTTGTAAATGTAAGGAACCGCCGGCCTGTCATCCATTCTGATACCTGGATTAATCATGCTATCTATCAAGTTCCAATTTTACAGGAAGCATGTACATTAAACTCATCAAATTACAACTAAGCTGCCCAGCACAGAGGTGCATCTAGCCATATCTGGAATCATGATATGGTCCAAGCTTCATCACGACAAAAATAATCGCCCTCGTGCTGACTTTCTAATTACATGTCAGATCTTAATTATCTAATCTCTTACATCTAGATATATGAAAAATTCTCAAACTTTTGAATCATATTGAGACTGACACAAATCCAATAAATGACATGTCGTCCAAAAACTGAAACTTTACCCCAAATTCAGTTCCACCATGAACAATTAAACAAACTCCCACAACAATCTCTATATTTCACTCAAAGGGTACACATAAGACAATCTATAATGAAGAAAAAGAAGTAAAAAAATGATGGGGTGGAGAAATAAAGACCTCTAAAGCATGGTTGAACCGTTTATAATCTTTCATGAGACGAACCAAGGACACAAGCTGGTATTTGTCAACATTGTTGCCTTCCTTGACCCATTGATCAAGCACTGGTACGATGGAGGCCCTAGGATCTCTTATGGCTTCAATTCTTCTGCATAATGTAGAAGAATCTGAAGAAGATAATGGTTTAGTTGGGGTTTTAGTAGAGAAGAGTAAGGAAGCTAGAACCCTTGTGGAGGAGATGGAGACTTGATAGTTTTGAGGAAGCAAGGAAAATAATTTTCTAGAGAAATGAAGATTCATTATTGTTTCTCTAAGTGAATGTATTTGAAAGATTTGATGTTTGTGTATGAACAAAGGGAATGAATGGAAATAGAGACTGGGCTTTAAGTTAGGGTTTAAGGTAAGTATTATCTATCTTGTTGTGGTTAAAAAATAATTTTGTTTTTTAAAATTATTTTTTTATAATTTTATTATGTTAATATTATAAATAAATTTTTTAAAGTGGACCAGGGTTTTTCTAGTGGCCAAAGTTGATTTCCAAATCCCACTCCCCTGATTTTCAGATGGTAATTAATATATATATATTCTTTTCCCTTGCATGACAAATTCTACAGCAGTGGTTCGAGGAAAATGCTGCAAGCTGCAAGCAATCGTGAGGGAGGGACCCTCTGTTTTAAAGCTAAAGGCAATCTCATTAGAAAACTATATATATTTTAATATTGGCACACTTCAAATGAAAACAATTTCTTAAAATTTATAACCCAACATTTATTAGCCACGTTTACATGCTTAGATGGATCTGGACACACAGGATAAGAAGGAAAGGTCCTTGTCTTGGCCTCAGCATGCCAAGTTTGAACATTGTTGGTCGTGGAAGATGCTGCCAGCTGCAATCAATCAACTAATAATACAGCTAGGTAGGGAGGGACCCTCATCGTTCCCAAACGCACTTCATCTCATCCCAATTTCACATTTTTCAGACCATTCTTCTCTCTCTTTTGCTCAATCCTTCTTCTTTGATTTCCCAAAGAATATGGCAGCAGAGTTTTTTCTTACGTTTGCCATTCAGGAGACCTTGACAAGGGTCAGTTCCATAGCTGCTGAAGGGATCCGACTTGCCTGGGGATTGAAAGGAGAGCTGCGAAAGCTCGATGAGTCTTTGACCATGATCCAAGCCGTGCTCCAAGATGCAGCCAGAAGGCCCGTAACAGACAAGCCAGTGAATCTTTTGCTGGAGAAGCTACAAGATGTAGCTTATAATGCTGAAGATGTTCTGGATGATTTTGCTTATGAGATTCTCCGGAAAGACCAAAAGAAGGGAGAGGTACGTGACTGGTTTTCACTCCACAATCCGGTTGCTTTCCATCTTAGTATGGGTCAAAAAATTAAGGAGATCAATGGATCTCTAGATGAGATTGAAAGACTTGCAACTCGTTGTGGGCTTGGATTGATAGCCCCACAACATGCATATGGAGCTCCTGAAATCAGCTTGGACCGACAGACAGAGTCCTCATCAGAAGTTGTAGTAGGAAGAGACGGTGATGTCTTTAAAATCTTGAATTTGCTGACTGGCTCGATCGATCAACAAGTTCTGTCTGTTGTCCCTATTGTGGGAATGGCAGGTCTTGGAAAGACTACCATAGCGAAGAAAATTTGTGAATTAGTGACGAAGAAAACGCATTTTGATGCGACTCTATGGGTTTGTGCTTCTAATCATTTCAATAAAGGGAGGATTTTAGGTGAGATGTTGCAAAAGATTGATAAATATACTGGTGGGTTGAGCAATCTAGATGCAATTCTTGAAAAACTTCAGCAAGAACTGGAAAACAAAACATTTCTTCTTGTTCTTGATGATGTGTGGAATGAAGACCATGGTATGTGGGATGATTTGAAGGATCTCCTGTTAAAAATTAACAAAAAGAATGGGAATGCTGTTGTTGTTACAACCCGCAGTAAGCAAGTAGCAGGCATGATGGAGACTTCTCCAGGGAGTCAGCACGAGCCAGGGAAACTATCAGATGATCAATGCTGGTGCATTATCAAGCAAAAAGTGAGCAGGGGTGGAGGAGCAACAATAGCTTCAGACTTGGAGTCTATTGGGAACGAGATTGCAAAGAAATGTGGAGGGCTTCCATTGCTTGCTAAAGTTTTGGGAGGAACTCTTCATGGAAAGCAGGCACAGGAGTGGCAGTCAATTCTAAACAGTAGAATTTGGGACACGGAGGATGGAAATCAAGCTTTGCGCGTATTGAGATTAAGTTTTGATTACTTGTCATCGCCAACATTGAAAAAATGTTTTGCATACTGTTCCATTTTTCCTAAAGATTTTAAAATTGAAAAGGAAGAGCTAATTCGACTGTGGATGGCTGAAGGTTTTCTTAGACCATCAAATGAGAGGAAGGAAGACATAGGCAACAAGTGCTTCAATGACTTGCTTGCAAATTCTTTTTTCCAAGATGTTAAAAGGAACGAGTATGGGATCATAACAAGTTGCAAGATGCATGATCTCGTGCATGATCTTGCGTTACAGGTCTCAAAATCAGAAACGTTAAATGTGGAGGCGAGTTCGGCACTAGATGGTGCATCTCATATTCGTCATCTAAATCTCATTTCTTGTGGGGATGTTGAGTCAATATTTGGAGCGGTTGATGCTAGAAAACTACGTACCGTTTTCTCAATGGTTGATGTATTCAATAGGCCTCGCAAATTCAAAAGCTTGAGAACGCTCAAATTGCGATCGTCTGGTATCACTGAATTACCAGATTCAATTTGCAAGCTGAGACATTTGAGATATCTTGATGTCTCGAATACTTCTATTAGAGCATTGCCAGAATCCATCACAAAGCTCTACCATTTGGAAACACTACGATTAAAAAATTGTAGTGAGTGCGGACAACTCTCAACACTTGGATGTCTTCCTCGCCTTGAGATTCTAGAGATAGGTGGAATGGGTACAGTAAAATGTATAGACAATGAGTTCTATAGTAGCGGTGACAGGGCAGGAGTACCTTTTCCAGCACTAAAAGAACTCACTCTGTCGAATATGAGTGGTCTTGAAGAATGGATGGTACCTGGTGGAGAAGGTGATCAAGTATTTTCTTGTCTTGAAAAGTTAAGCATTGAGAGATGTGGCAAGTTGAAAAGCATTCCTATATGTGGTTTTTCATCTCTTGTAGAATTTGGAATTAAAGGATGTGATGAACTGAAATATTTATCTGGTGAATTTCATGGCTTCACGTCTCTTCAACTGTTAAGGATTGAGGATTGTAAAAAGCTAGAATCCATTCCAAGCATACAGCATTGCACATCTCTGGTGGAATTGAACATATGGTGTTGCAGTAAGCTGATTACAATTCCTGGTGATTTTCGAGAATTGAAATCTTCTTTGAAGAAATTGATTATTTGCAATTGTAAATTAGGAGCTCTTCCAAGCGGATTGCAATGTTGCGCATCTCTAGAGGAATTGTGGATAATAGATTGTGGAGAGCTTATCCATATTAATGATTTACAAGAATTGTCTTCGCTTCAAAGATTATCCATTGAATCATGTGATAAGCTCATCAATATTGATTGGCTCGGTATACGACAATTGGGCTCTCTGGTTGAATTAACAATCACTGGGTGTCGGAGTTTGAGTGATTTCCCAGAGGAGGATTGCATGAGCAGCCTCACCCAGCTAAGAGAATTGGATATCGGTAATTTCTCAAAGGAGTTGGAGGCTTTTCCTGCAGGACTTGTAAACTCATTTCAACACCCCAACTTGAGTGGGTCCCTTGAATCCCTGAGAATACGTGGATGGGATAAACTAAAGAGTATACCGCATCAACTTCAACACCTCACTGCCCTCAAGACACTAGGTATATACGATTTCAACGGAGAGGAATTTGAGGAAGCTTTGGCAGATTGGTTGGCCAACCTTTCTTCTCTTCGAATTCTTTATATTACATGTTGCATGAATCTCAAGCATCTGCCAAGTTCAACAGTCATTCATCGCCTCTCCAAATTAGAGACATTGTGGATCTATGGATGTCCACTTCTTTATGAAAATTGTAGAAAGGAGAAGAATGGTTGTGAGTGGCCCAAGATTTCTCATATCCCAACAATCTTACTAATGTAGAAGGTACTTTGTTTGTATGCAGATTGAAGTTTACAAATTAATGAAAGCAATTATAAGACTTTTTTTTTAAAAAAAAAAAAAACTAATTATTTGCTTTTTTTTTCTCATAGGACATGGAGGTTTATAAATGGTTTTGTTTAATTTAATTTCAGTTAAATCTTTTTTATAAAATAAATGATTATTTGTTGGGATTTAAGATTATTAGAATCAATCCATATAGACAGTACAGGTAAGTTGGGATTTAAAATTATTTATTTTATTACTAGATTTTAAATTAAGCAGAGGAGAACCATTTAAAGTTTTCAAATTATTAGACTTTTTTATTTTAAAAATTGTTTTATTAAATTTAATCTCATTTAAATCTTTTTATAAAATAAATGATGATTTGTTTTTCTATATTTACAAATAGACCGAATGACATCAAATACTTAACTAATCCAATCCAAGTATTTGGCTGATATGCCTTTTATCAATACACAGCCCCATCCAAAATTAAAAAAGAAAGAAAAAAAGAAAAAGAAAAAGAAAAAGAGAGAAGAAGAAGGATTTTGCATCAGAGAAATAGACAGCAGTTGGGTGCCCCTACTCGGTTTACCAATGCACGCCACGGATTTTGCATTCAACGCGCGCTCAAAATCTGTTCTTGAAATATGTATATAGTTGAAATTATGAATTGACCGACATTGTTTTCATATTGGAAATTCAATTGTGTTTTTAAGTTTATTTTTCATATTATTATATTATAAGTATTTCAAAACACTAAAATTAAATTAATTTGAGATTTCTTTCAAAAAAAAATTAGTTCATTTGCTTATATATATATTTTAAAGCGTTAATATTAAATAAAACATAAAAATATATAATTAGCATCACATATTTTTTTTTAAAAAATACCTTTAAAATAATCATTATCATTATTTTAAATGTTATGTTAAAAGATTACGGCGAAATGCAGGCAAATGTTCTTTGATTTACTTTATGTGGAAGTAATGCAATCGAAGACCTCATGATACTGTAAATTCTGATGCTAGTAGTATTGTTAAAAGTCTATCAAAAAATGAAATAAAAAGAAAGCAAAAGGAAAAAACAAACAGCATTGTTAAGAGTATTATCTGATCTGTTCAGATACATGGTACAAGATTATTGCAGGAGGATTTGGATGATCCTCTTTAAACTCCTTGTGATATTTGAATTGTTAAAAGAATTATTAATTAAGTTGATATCATGTGAAAAAGTCATCTTAATTTAAAATATAAATTTGATTTGAGGTTATAATAAATAGATTATATTATTCTCTAACATTTTTGTGTGAATCATGCAAGTAATGTAGACATAAAAATATTTTTCTCCATGTATGCTCTCTTTCAAAACAACTAGGAGAAATATTATTATTTAAATGAATAGTGGGTCTGCTAGGACTATTCCCATTAACTATATAACATTCAGCTTTGATACAAATGGAGGCCAACCATCAAAATTCAAGATGTGATGACGATAAATAATTCTTCATTCAAGAACAGATTGGCGCGATGAAATAAGACGCTTAAAATTGATCGACAGCGTAATAGCTAACCAATTTAAATTTAAATTCAAATTCACAATTGGCTGCCATACCAATTCATTTACATACAGAGCAGGAATGTCAGCCATGCACAACCATGTATGTATTAATCCTGCTAGACAACAGGTGTATGCATTGTTTTATGAGACAGCTATGCACAAAAGTAAATGAGCTAATAAAACCTATTTGAAGAGTTTATTTGTAGTTTTGAAAGGATCATAGCAGTTACCTTTACAGTAGGTTATAGACCTTTGTTAAGAGTAAAATCTACATCCTACAACTGAAACTAAAGTCAATTGAAAGGTTCGGCTACTCAAACTTGTGTGCCCAACTCTACTCTTCAGGTCTGTAGAAATGCAGCACCTTCAGAGGCAGCACCTTTTCCTATAAAAAAACAGAGAAAAAGAACATGGAGAGTAAGGTTCAGTATTAGAATTCCAATTCATCACCAAAAAAGTTGCAAACACAGAATAGAATACCTCAACTGGTTCTCCAGATTGTGAAGGGAAATGAAATCCTGTTGAACAATTCTCCAAGATCTCAGGATTTTTCATCCATCCTCTATGTCCCTCACTCACTTTGATCTTGTACTTGAACATCTGAAAGCAGGGAAGAAAATGATTATATTATAGCTGAGAGCACTTACAAATTTCTCACTAATTTAATATCCCAAAGGTTATTCCAGTTAAAGAAAACCTTTTTCATTGAGGGAAAACGAATAACAACTTTAGATTAAAAGCCAGTTAATCTTTCCTTCAAATTCACTCCATAAAAACTAAACAAACATTTGACAGTATAATTGATTATTTAACTGAAAAATAATTCTGGAATTCACTATTACTGGGAAAGTGCAAGGAAAAAACATAAAAAAAACAGCACAATGGCATGGACAAATGACAGAAACCATACCTCTGAAAGCGGGGTAAGTGGCTTCTCAAACTCATCTCCCTCAATGTTCACACCGGTGCCTTGGCAGTCTGGACAGAACACAGAAACAATTGGGTTTGGCAAAACATTCACTGTTCCATCCTTTCCTGTTGTATTTGATTTGGTTCCATTCTTTTTCCTAGATCTTCTTCCCCCTTTGGTACTGACCGTCTGATTTCTAACAATTTCAAACTCGCAGTAGAGTATCCAGTGTATAAGGCAAGAAGTGTGAAATACATGAAACGCCTGCATGCACAAAATATTTTTTTCATAAGATACTCAACAAATTCTTAACATTTCACATCAAACCAAATCAATAGAAACAAATTAGTATATGCCACAACAAGTACCACAATGCATTTTGAAGGTACTAGATAAAACATGATATTTGAGAAATGACAGGTGAGGTAGAGAATGTTATACCCCATACACGTTTCTGCTACTGCAAGCAAGTTTTCCAGTCTTCCTGTTCCAAAGCGTTGCTACATCTTTCTCAGGAAGCATCTTTTGCTGACAGATATCACACATTTTTTCTGCTGCTATGCGCTGTTGCTTTCTTACCTCTCGCCTTACTGTCTTGCTTGATATAAATCTGGCGTGTATAAGCTGATCATCATATCGATCCAGCACCAAATTAGAAGAGGCACAAGTTGTCTTTGAAGATTCTTCCTCGCATAAGCCATACTGATTAGTCAAAGATCTACTAACATCCTCTGGCTCAGAAACAGATCGCCTCCTTTTCCTATTACCCCCCTCATCATTTTCTGTCAGTGCTGCAGCACTAGAAGAGAGCAATAGCTTCATATCATCAAACAATCCGCTCTTTCCCAATTCGTAATCGTAAGCAAAAGTTACAACACCAAAGTCATGATCCAAAACCTTGAACTTATCCTCATCATTAGAGCACTTTTTCCCCAGCCATTCACACCATATTCTACTAATCTCATTTGAACCATCATTCTTCTCATACATCCTGGCAGCAATCTGTCCAGAACCCACAAACCTTGCTTTCAAATCAGAAACTTCTTCTT
Source organism: Salix udensis (assembly GCA_029204005.1). Classification (NCBI taxonomy): domain Eukaryota; kingdom Viridiplantae; phylum Streptophyta; class Magnoliopsida; order Malpighiales; family Salicaceae; genus Salix; species Salix udensis. The sequence continues at coordinate 1,683,929 of CM055031.1, read as the reverse complement.
TAAGACGCACACTAGGAATAACCAGATCAGAACCCTCATCATTACCACTTAAATTCTCATCAACAACCATATCACAGCCAGGTTTAAGATTTTCAACATATTTAACAATTGCAAGATTATCACTGTTCTCTCCGAACTTCAACAACCTACTACTCTCTTTACCATTATTGATTGCTAACTGTTTCTCATTCCCACTCGAAGCATCAAAGAAATGAATCCCATCACTGAAGGGCCATGGGTTCGGTTTCAAAAGAGTAGCTTTCGCAGCAGATAACCTCTCCGTATGAAGATTACCCCTCAAGTGATCAAGCAAAATGGTATCACTATAGCACGGGGAAAGACACAAAGTACAAAAGAATATGAACCGCTTGCCATCCTCGCGAAGCTCCAAATAAGGGTGTCCTCGTGCTCTCACTCTACTAAGCGTAGTTCTTGCTAACTGTTCCCTTAAACTACTCGTAGTTGTCTTCGGGAACCCAACTTCACGATTTCCAGCCATGGCCACAATTTTCCCGCCAAAAATCAAAATTCAAATCAGCGAACTTCAAAAGGCCAAAATATCCCTACCAAGGCTTCCAATCTTACACACGGTTCTTGACGTCCTTCCTCCAATTATTATAAGCAGAAAACTCCAAAAAGCCAGAAATACCCCTATCGAGACTCCAAATTTCTACAAGAACCTCCAGAGTTCTTGCTGTTTGTCATTCAGTTCCTTAACGCAGGGAGAGGTTTAAATGACCGAAATAACCCCAGAAAGACTTTGAATTTACACAAAGAGCCTCTTGAAACCCTAAATCTCAATGAATCTTGAGATTCTACCAAACCGACACTAGAATTAGCCAAATTTGCACAGTATCCCTAACAAATCTTCACTTCAAACCCTCAAATTACAGAAAAGACAACAGAGAAAGAAAGACCTGGAAAAGAAAATCGAGCAGAAAACTATACCGTTTTAATAACCAATAAATGTACATATTCGTTGTTGAGGGAGCGTGAAACGTATAGGAAAAGAAACCGTTTGAGACCGTCGAGTCCGTACAGCAATTGAGATCGAAACGGTGCGGGCCATTGAAAGAAGAAGATTTGCATGCGAGCGTGAATCCTCCACTGACAACATCTTCATTTGCGAGATCTTGCAGTGATTTAAGGGAGAATTTCTGGTTTCACAGGCTGTTTGGAAGGGGAGAAAATGAAGGAGGGAGGATACGAGGAGGTGTTTGATGGAGAGGAAAGGTTTTTTTGGTGAAGAAGAAATTTTATTGGCCGATGGATGAGTAGCTTAGTTTTTAAGATAATTTATGTTTTGATTGATTGGAGGGCTGTGTGTGGGGTCTGGTAGATTCCCATTTTTTATTCTAGATGCCGAAATATCGGCGGGGGGGAGTTTACATTATAAAGTGTATGCTTGGTGTTACGCTTAATTATTGTTTTAATATTTTTAAATTAGTTAATTAATTTTTGCACATAATTTGGAACGACATGTTTGTTTATAATGACTTTGTAAATTATGTATGATATTTTTGTAAAAATAATTTTTAATTTTTTTTTAGTTTTAACAACATCAGCACATAAAATAATAGCTATTTTTTTTTTAATTTTTCATCCTAAAACAGTTTTAAAAGCATATAAATAAGCTGGCTGAACACAACCTAATTGATTCATTTTTTATTTTTTTCATTTGATTGCCCTACTAATCAAGGTTGTCAATACCGTTTCGGTCGTCATTCCGATTTTTCTATTAGAACTGAATATTTTAGTTTCGGAGTATTTCCGCGTGCAGTTTTGGGGTTTGTACTGTTCATATATAATTAATTATATATATATATGAAAAAAAATAAAATATTAATTTAACAAGTATAATTTAAATTCAAGATAAATTAACTTTAAATTATACAATACAAACACAAAGTCAAACAAACATAATCTCAAAATTAGAAAAATCTCTAAAATTCCAAAATATTATGATTTTGAGTCGGAACGGTACCGAGGCGTTCTGACCGGAATTTAGCAGGAATTTCCGGAATTAAAACCGAGAAGAAAACAACGCCGTTTCATCTCGGTTTTTTTAATGGCACGGAACGTTCCGGCCATTTCGGCAGGAACGAAACGGAATTAATAAGCCTGCTACTAACCTTAATTCTACCGGTGTGCTCCTGGTAATATTCTCCAATGATGAAGCCAATCAACTTCTGTCCCCTTCTCGAGCTCATAAAAAATTCTCAAAAACTTATCTAGTACGTGACTTAATAATACAAGCTTAAAACTTGGAAAATTCTTGTGGTTTTAAGTTTGAGCTATGTGGTTGTTAAAATGATGATCACTAGAGACTTACATGATCGTTAATTTTAAGGTCTATAAAATTAATTGAGGTGCGCGCAAGCTAGCCCGATAATCCACATTAATAATAATAAAAAAAAAATCCCAAAAGCATGATTTGTCCAAGAGGAAAATAGTAGCAAAACATCGGCATACAATAGGATCCTATGCATGAAATTGACAGGTGGCCAAATGCTAGGAGATAATTATACAAAAAAGTAAGCTTAACTTAATTTTATTATGAACTCATCATAAATCTCAAACAATTTCCTTCTCAACTATGCATCCTCAGCATCATTCACACACTTATAATCCAGGGATTTCCTCGTTAATTATAAGATCCAACGTTAACCATGACATGATCCTCCATTGCTACAATATTCCCATGCTGTCGTCCTTCTACTTGGGCAGTTTTTAAATAATATGTTATCTGATTGAAGACAGAAGCTGCTACGATGCTCATAAGTGCAAATAGAACTATGAACATTACAGTTCTGGTTAATGATCTAGCATCCAAAGCAAGACAGCCGGAGCTGATATGACAAAGAGTTTGAGATCTGCATAACAGGTTTCGAGTTTGAGTCATGATGTATATTTTTTATAAAAGATTGGGACAATTAAGGTTTTACTTGCTCACTTTAACCTACAAAATGTGTTTTATAAGGGAGTGAGGTTTTCTCGAATAAAAAAAAATCCAAAGCAAGATCATGAAAGAGCTAGACGAAGACAAACAAGGTAGCAGAGTACGTAGAGTCAAGGAATTTACATAAATCAACAAATTAATCTCATTAGAACACCATCAGCACCAGCTCAAAAAACAATTTAAGAAAAAGCAAGCCCTATAATGTTCTAGACAAGATAAGAACAGCCAATTACAGCCACATGAGATCCTTTTTCATATAAATAGGTAGTGGGAGATCATCAAACAATGGGATTGGGATTTGAACGTTGGCATTAATAAAAATATTAATAACAAAATTAATCAACGTTTCTTCAGTTTCTTGACCTTCTTCCACCCTTTCTTGCATGACTTCTCCACAATCTTGACTCCTTTCTTGAACAAAACCTTGAGCTCCTTGGCTCTCTCCTTCACCTGCTTCTCAAAATCACCCATGGCTAGAGATAGAGAGAAGGAGAGAAGGAGAAAATAAGTAATACAAGAGAAGGAATAACATTTTAGCAGAGAATCTAGAGGTATATATAGATGAAGAAGTATGATTATTATTATTATTTTAACGTTGTCTTCCTGTTATAGATAGTAGCTTCGCTGGCCTAGCAAAACCCTAAAGAAAGAAGTTGCAGCAATTCTTGGTTGGATCCTCCTAAGATAGAGTAATAACATGGGATCCAAAACATGAACGACATGTGGCGAACGTATTATTATTATTATTATTATTATTATTATTATTATTATTATTATTATTATTATTTCTCCTGTGATTAATTAGGTTTCTAAATTCTATTGATAGTTTGTTGAAATTTTCTGTTACTATTTCTTTGAAGAACTGTGTTGAATTTAGAATTTTTAATTATTTCTACTTAAAATAGAATTTTCTGAAACTATAAATCTAATGACTTTTTTTTATTCTCCCCTTTGAGAGAGAAAACAAAATGATTATGCTTTGAAGATATATTCTTGTTTGAGAGTGTGGTTGCGGTTGTTTTTTAAAGTGTTTTTCGTTTAAAAATAGATCAAAATAATTTTTTTTTTATTTTTTTAAAATTATTTTTGACATCAACACATGAAAATGATCTAAAATAATTAAAAATTTTAATTTAAAATAAAAATAAAATTTAATTTTTTTTCATAAACACTTTTGAGACGCAATATTAAACACCCTACTAGTTCTTGTAGTACTATTGAGATTTTTTTTTTAGAAAGATTGACAAAGTAATGAAATTTAATGATTATTCTTAACTCTTTAGTTTAGTATTTTATTTTATTTTTCATTTCTGCTTACAATATTGAGCATACTTGTTTTTCATTTTCGAGGCAATTAATTTAGATTATTATTCTAAAAAGAGAGAGAAGATTATTGCTCCAAAATTAAAAGGATAGGGAAGACTAACTTATTTAATAGAATGGAGAAGGATTAAAAAAAAATTGAAACCTAATTTATATAATTCAAAAAATAAAAGATAGGAAAAGAAAAATTATAAAACCTCATCTTGTCCAAGATCGATCTAAGTTACGGGTTCACCTTGTTAACACATGTTAATCTAATATGATATTATTTGAATTTTTTTTTAAAATGTTAAAATCATGTTAATTTATTTTATTTAAAAAAAAAAGTCAAATCATTTTATTAATTTAAAACATAACCTAGCCATTAGATCATCAAGTTGACCAATCAAATCATATTATATTGAAAAAAAAACACATTTACTAGAAAAAGAAGTAAAAGAATTGATGAGGAATTACTTTTCACATCTCAAGATTTAAATTCTGACATCCAAGAGACAGCATAGCCGCAACCCAACATCTAAGTTTAAGATTACTCATGAGAACTCACCACATCTCTCTTTATTTCCTCGATTCGATTCAGTAATGTCTCCACATGAAATGATATAAGTTTTCAAATTTATTCTCAATATATAATTTGATTAATTATATCTCTCTTTCAAAATAAATAGGTTTCTACATTTCTTCACAAGAAGCAAAGTAATAAATAACATTATGATAAATATTTATTATGATAAATATTTATAAATTCAGTGGTAGATGAGCATGAATCGAGGGGAACAAAAGACAGATGCAATTTTTTTGAAGGAGAATGAATGATTTTACATGAACCATTTCTTCCAATCATGATAACTTGGTCGAAACTCGATACGATGAATATAAGTCATGTTTTCTTGAGTGTAAAAATACCAGCGATCGAATGCACAATTTTATTATAAATAAACTCGATAAAAGACAAATATTTTCCTAACTTTTTAAATTCTTTTAAATTACAACACGTAAAAATTAAGATAATATAATTAGAATAATATTCTATTCACTTCCCAATACTTTTATAAATTGGGTTTCAAATTAACTTTGTGGGAATTGCCACCACTTCACTAATTCAATCTCACATGGACAAAAGCAAAGCGAATGATTGATATTCAAAAAAAAAAAAATCAATATTTATTTTCTTGTTTTAATATTGAATTAGATATATATCAAATCACCTGATTAATATAGTTTAAACACAAAAATGGTCATGGGCATGATAACCTAACCTTATCAATCAACTTATTTTTATTTTCCTTTCCTTTATTATCTATTCGGCTAGGCGTTTATTAGGCTTCGAGTTCAAGAATAAACTAAACACTTATCAAATATTTAGTGCGAATCCAAAATTCTTCTGGTTATTAAAGTTTGACTTTTTATTTATTGCATTTCTTTAATCTAACTTCTTCTGGTTATTAAAGTTTGACTTTTTAAGTTGAAAGTTAACGTATTTATTGCTTTTTCCCCATGGTTAGCGTAGAAATAAACATAGAAAACCCGATTCCGATAGATCACATGCATTATTTGTACTACATCTATTTTTTCTTGTTTGTCTACGGTAAGTGGTGGCTGACTCAAACTTTAAGAAAGCACAGTCGTTAATTATGAAGAACTTGGACTGTGTGTGTCTCCAGAGATCAGGTTTTGGAATCAATATCATCTTGGATTGTTTGAGTCTAGCGATTGTCATAATGATTTGAGATTGTAATAATTTTTTATTATTATTAATGAACAACAATATTATTCTCACTCACCTTATTAAAATGAACAACAATATTGTCCACCTTTCTGATCTTGTTTGTCCCAAAACCGTTGTTCATTATCAAAATTTCAAATTATTAATTTTGCAGATTTTCCTGTTATATTCTTATCACAACCCGGTGAAATTCTTTTAATCCAACCATTACTTCCCTTATTTATATTAAATAATCCATACTTTAATCAAATAAAAAGAAAAAAAAAGATATGAATAATGATAATGTCATTTAAGAGATTTAAATTGAGAAAAATAATGGATAAAAAAACACTATTGTAGTTCACAATGCAAATGTATTTGTGCTCCCCATGAATCTCACACTTTGATGTGACTCACCTTCATTAATAATTGCTCAACATATAAGAATTTGTGTTCAATCCAACGTTAGAAGCTATAATCATATCTGTTAGGAACAATCCACGATATCAAAGCCGTCCTTCCTTCTATTTTGGTATTCGTCAGAACTATATATAGGTGGTGCCTTCGCTGCTGTTATAGAAATAAGGGAAAATCTTCAATACATTTAATCTAAAAATTTCAAATATTTAATAAAACCCCAAAAAATAATTTATATTACTCTCTAACAGTTTTTCAAGTGAAAATCTTTGGAGCTTGAAAGGTCCACAGATCCACAATATATTGTGCTTAATTTTTTTTATCAAATATTAAAAGTAATGAGATTCGAACTCATGACATTTGTGATTGCGGGGGGGTGTTAGGGTATAGTATGTCGTATGCATACGTGTGAGTATGCATACACAAGGTCTCTTGGGTATAAATAAGAGGCATGCGTATTGTATGTGTTAAGCTGAAAAATAGTAAAAACAAACAATTTGAAAATTTTCTTTTCCCTCCGAACACTCTGCCTCCCTCTCTGCTCAATTCTCTCCTCTTCTTCCCTGTGAACAACACTTCACACTTATGGATTTATCTTGATTGCACAACTCAAGGTGCAAGGTTTATAGGTTGTTAAGGAACCATCTTACCTAAAAGTTTAAGCTGTTAGGTGAGGTCCAGAATATGATTTATATTATTTTCTAACACATACCTCAAGTGAAAGCCCTTTGAGCTTGAAACTTGTGTACAGGCCCATACTACCTTGTGTTTAATTTTTATCAAATAGAATGAAGGTGGTGAGATTCAAACTCGTGACCGCTGGGTCAACAAGGCTCTGATATCATGTTAAGGAACCATCTCACCTAAAAACTTAAGCTGTTAAGTGAAACCCCAGAATATGATTTATATTATTCTCTAACACAGATTAACTCAAGTTATTTAACTTTTGGTAATTTTTAATATTTTTTTTTCAATTTTATCCGTTTGTGTTGGTTTGATTAAGAATTAAGTTCTATAAGTTATTTTAATTTTTTTTTTATATGATTATCTCGATCTCATGATTTTGACATATTAACACAAGTTAATATGAGCTGGTCTATCATGGTTGTGTCATATAACTCCGGACATGTCTTTTGTGCTTGTCAAACCATGCATGTTGTCCACCTTTCTGATTTTGTTTATCCCAAAACCGGTTCATTATCAAAATTTCAAATTATTAATTTTTCAGGAAGTCGTAGCTTTTCTTAGTGCAACATTATAATCTTCTATTATATCAAAGTCGTCAGAACTATAGGTTGGTGCCTTCGCTGCTGTTATAGAAATAAGGGAAAATCTTCTATTATTTGTGATTATCAATCATTGTGTTGGAGTAGGTTCTACATGTCACATAACCATTTAATCTAAAAATTTAAGTTATTAAATAAAATCGATTTATATTATTATCTAATAACTTTTAATGTGAAAGTCTTTGGAGCTTGAAACTTCTATAGATCCACAATACATTGTGTTTAATTTTTTATTAAATAAATTAAAGGTAGTGAAATTTAAACTCATGACTGCTACGTCAACAAGACTCTAATATCATGTTAGAAAATTATTTCACCTAAAAGCTTAACCTACTATTAAGTGAGGCCTCAATATATGATATATATTATTATCCAACACTACAATCAACCGAGTTATCCAATGATTCATATCGATTTTCATTTTCTTGGTGATGTTTTTGATTAGTTATGATTTGGAGAAGTTGTTTGAGATTGAGACAAAAGATGTTGTTAATTATACAGTGAAGTTGAAAGAGCTTGACAATACAAATAATAATTTACAGGAGATTATATTCATGATAAGAAGAAAAAGATAAAAAAATAACAAAATAGTTAATCAAATAAAACTCAAATCAGTTGGATATAATAAAAGTATTGCTTATAAAAAACAACCTGATCACTCTGCCTTGGAAGCCAATGTGTTGCTCGATTGTTCATCACAATTTCTAGTACAAGTTATATTAAAATCACTTGCAAGAAAAGAATGACGCAGAAAGAATAAAGTGTGAGAAAAAGAACGACAACTTCTTAGGTGAAGTTTGAAACTAATAAAAAATATTAAACTATATTCTTGGATTCTAAGTAAGAGTTTGAAACTTTTGAATGGAATGGTTAAATCTCATGTTCATTAAACCATGGATTCTCCCAACTCCACTCTGTTATCAATTCAAGTTAAGAATTTTCCTTTTTGGAGTTAGGGGAGATATTTTCCCCTTTCCCTTTTCCTGTTCTAGATGCTGCTTTAACCATAGCCAAGACTGCATCCTCTCTTTCTTGCTATGTCCTGAAATATATAATTTATATTATTTTTTAACACTAAAATTAACGGAGTTATCCAAAGATTAATATAGATTTTCATTTTCTTGATGATGTTTCTAATTAGTTATGATTTGGAGAAGTTTTTTGAGATTGAGACAAAAGTTGTGGTTAATTATACAGTGAATTTGAAAGAGCCTGACAATATAAATAATAATTTTCAGGAGATTAGATTAATGATAAGAAGAAAAAGATAAAAAAAATAAAAAAAATAGTTAATCAAATAAAACTCAAATTAGTTGGATATAATAAAAGTATTGGCTATAAAAAACAACCTGATCACTGGAAGCCAATGTGTTGCTCGTGCATCACAATTTCTAGTAGAAGTTATATTAAAATCACTTGACGCAGAAAGAATAAAGTATGAGAAAAAGAACGACAACTTCTTAGGTGAAGTTTTCGTAAGAAAGAGAGAAAAGTACAGGTGCTTAAAGTGTTTGTCTAGAAGAACATCAACAAGCTCTTCCTTTTTATGTCAATATTTTATTCATGTGCATGCAGGAAGATGGTTTCCATATACATGCATGCGCATTTATATAATTTCTTGTCTGTTTATGAAAATCTCTCTTGAAATTTAAATCAATATTTATCATCGTCCCCCTTCATAAGTTCAAGTAGAAGCTGTGTCAAACACCCCATTCAAACACATCTTTTTTAATATTGTTTACGTTGGGAAAAAAAAGACTATTATTTATATTCAGAACTCCTGATATATATATATATATATATATATATATATATATATATATATATATAAAACATGCAGTCCAACGCTGACGATAATATCCCATCAAACTAATAAAATTATTAAACTATATTCTTGGATCTTAAGTAAGAGTTTGAAACTTTTGAATTGAATGGTTGAATCTCATGTTCATTAACCATGGATTCTCCCAGCTCCACTCTGTTATCAATTCAAGTTAAGAATTTTCCTTTTTTGAGTTAGGGGAGGTTTTTTCCTCTTTTCTTTTTCCTATTCTAGATGCTGCTTTAACAATAGCCAGGACTGGTCTCTTGATATAAAACCAAATTAAGGTCTACTTGAATTAGAAATCTTCTTGTAGATGTTTCAGGTAATGACAAAATATTTTCTTTTACTTTTTTCTTTCTTCTTTTATCTATATGAGATTTGGAGTATGACTGGTTATTGGATCTATTAAAGAATAATATAAATTATATTATAAGGTTTCACCTAGCACTTGAAGTTTTTAGGTGAGATGGTTTATTAATAAGGTATCAGAGCCTTGTTAACCCAGCGGTCATAAGTTGGAATCTCACCACCCCCATTCTATTTGATAAAAATCAAGTACAAGGTAGTGTGAATGTGCAAGTTTCAAGCCCAAAGAGCTTTCACTTGACGGAAGGTATTAGAGAATAATATAAATTATATTTTAAGGCTTCATCTAACAGTTTAAGTATTTAGGTTAGATAGTTCCTTAACAGGATCCAGAACAGATTGTTGATGTGCATTAGCGTTTTCCAAAACAAATCAAAGTTGATTCATGGCTCAGCAGGGAACACAAATATTGGAATGCTAAAGGAAATGGTGAAAGCTTCAGTACAATGGAAAACGCTATAAAATACTATATTAAACTTTTGGTAAGACTATAAAAATATTTTATATTAACTTTCTAAAAAAAGAAAATGTTCATGCTGGGTGAAAAAACACTTGGATTCAATGAACGTCTTTGCTACTACTATCGTCACTCCAAAGCAAGTAGTGGAGCGAGTAATATTAGCTGTAAAACTCGTTATCTATATATACACAAATACGCTCACGAGATCATATGAGTGTAAATGAGTTATAAATTCAAGCCAAGAATTTCCCCAAGGACAATCATCTTTTTTCTGATTTAGGGCTCATATTTTCCCCTTTCCCTTTTCCTATTCTAGATGCTGCATGCTCTCTTTCTTGCTATGCCCTGGAATGGGTGAAGTATTTGAGCAAGCAAAGTATCCTTGCAAATAAAACAAAAGTAAGATTCACATTATTTCGGATTCCATTAACATGCAGTCTGGTCTATTTAAATTACAATTTCTGCTGTCTGATATGTATAGCTGATTCAAGCAACACAATATTTTCTTTATCCATGGCTAGCGTATCAATAAACATGGATGAAAACTCGATTCGGGGAGAGCACACTGAAAGTTCAATGATAGATAGTCGGTTACATGAGTGTGTGAGGCAGGACAATATTGAGGCCTTCAAAAGCCTTGTCCAGACACATTTAGCAGAGAAGCTAGTGACTCCCTGCGGGAATACACTACTTCATGTAGCTGTAAGCTATGGAAGTGACAAGATTACATCTTATCTGGCTGAAGAGTTTCCTTCTCTAATCACCAGCCAAAACAGCCAGCAGGACACAGTCCTTCATCTTGCTGCCAGAAGAGGAACGTACAGTGATGCAATTAAATCTCTCGCGCAATCGAATCCATGCTTGATGAGGAAGACAAATACAAAGGGGAACACTCCTTTGCATGATGCAGTGATCAAGGGTAGCAGAGACCTGGCCATTTTCCTAGCTTCCAAAGATCCAGAAGTGGCCTACTACAACAACAACAATGGCAAGTCTCCTTTATATCTGGCTGTTAAGAATGGCAACAAGGAAAGGATACTTGATGATCTCTTGAAATGGGGAGCTTCGATCCCGATAAAAAGAGAAGATGGTGATGCCCTACCACAAGGAAAGTCCCCTGTTCATGCTGCCATCGAACGACGTGACAAAGGTGATCACATTGTCTATACTGATCCGTAGAAAATGATTTACATAGAAACAATTATTGCAAACTATCATCTTTATATTCATTTGAAACATTTTCTATGATTTCAGATATATTAGAGAGAATTGAAAAGGCAAAGCGAGAGCTACTACGTCTCACTGACGAAGAGTTGGGAAATTCACTGCATTATGCATCATCCATAGGTTTTCTGGAAGGAGTTCAATTCCTATTAGACAAGTTTCACGATGGTGCTTATGAAACAAACCTTGAAGGCAATTATCCTATCCATATAGCATGCAAAAACGACTCTGTTGATGTAGTAAAGGAATATCTTGATAGATTCCCATATCCAGAAGAATTCCTCAATAAGAAAGGGCAGAACATTCTTCATGTAGCGGCCAAATATGGAAAGGACAGAGTGGTTAGCTACATACTCCGACAAGAGGATAGGCTTGTAAAATCTCTGGTAAATGAGATGGATGAGGATGGAAATACACCATTGCATCTGGCAGCAGGTTCTGGCCGATCCTTGGCTTCATTTCTTCTTTTGCGTGACAACCGCGTTGGACGTTTCATTGTGAACAATAGAAATTGGACACCATTTGATTTTGCTGATCGACAATCCAAAAGTGCTGTAGAGCAATTTGATAAAGCAAATGAAATGGTATGCTATTTGATCATCATTTATCGATTTACAAAAGCATATATTTTAGGAGTAATTCTCTTTGTTGATTTAATATTTTGGCATCTGTGCTTCCTCTTTGTTGCCAGCTCGCTAAGGAACAGGAGATTTCAGAGAACAGTGACCTGTCCAAAATGCTCGTGAGATTTTCTTGGCTTAAATTTAGCGTAGATATAGATTCCATTTCACAAAAGGATATGATATGCAATGAAAAAAAATTGAAAGAGATTATATGACTTAAACACTCAAAATATTATGCTCTAACAGAAGCTAATAAAAAAAAATCAAATTTTGGTGAAACAGGTTGTTCACGGCAATGCAAAACGCCCTCAATTCACTCTTCGCACACCACTCTTTCTCTACTTCGCTCATTTCTTCTTCTTCCTTCTCTCTTGCTTTCAAAACAAAATCAGTACTTAGTATTTGCAGGCTTGTTAAGTTGGTGAACAGGTCTAGATTTTTCTTCTTTAACAAACAAGTATGACCAGATGTTTTTATTAAGAAAACTCTAGAGCTAGAAATTTCAGGGAAAACCTCCAAGATATTTGTAGAGCTAAGAAGAGAACGTGAAAAATCTGTATAAATCTTCAAAAACTCGATCAATTATCTGTTGTGCAATTATCTGTTGTGTCTTCATTCCTCAGGATGGGCGTGATAATTCAAAAGATGTGGAGGATGGAATGACGAATTCTACAAAAGAAAATTCGACCGATGGGACTAGTTCTGAACGAAAGGTACAAGTTTACATTGATTACGTAAGCAAAATTGGTGAGAATATAACGTACTGTACTTGAGATAAATTATATCATCTAAGCTCGAATGACTGTTATGTAAACATGGGTTGATCGCCAGTTTCAGTGGCTTAGATTGTTGTCTCTCCATAGCAGGAAAAAAAAGAAAGGAAGAGGTAGCACTGCATATTAAAATATATTTATGTTTTTTAGCAGGACAAAGCAAAGCGAGATACAGAAAAGGCATCACCAAAGCACGAAGGAATGATTGATTTTTTAGAAACGGTATTATTGCTTTCTTCTTTCCGATTTTTTTGCTAGCATCCCTAATCTTTTAAACATTTAGTTCATGCCCAAGTAATTTAACTTGTATACAATTATATTCAAAATTCCTAAATCATTCCAGAAATTTACGAGTTCTGAAAACGACATTTGAAGGCCGATGCTTTTGGAAGCAATTGAGGAAGTGCAAGAAACTCGTTAAAACAATTAAGTTTTTTTTCTCCTTTCCATGCAGGCGACAACATTATCGATCTTATATTTCCATGCCCGCCCTAAGAAATCCATACGTGAGTATTTCACCGATATTCCACGACCGATATCACATGCAAAAGAGGAATCAAAGAGCAGTATAGGGAATCTTCTAGTGGTAGCAGTGCTTGTTGCTGGTGTAACCTTTGCGGGTGCTGTACAACTGCCACAATTAAGGGATAACAGTAAATCAAGGGAACAACATCATGAATCTAACAGCACTGTCACTGCCTCCTATTACAGCTCTTATGAGAATCTTCTGGATTATTATTTATTTTTTGATGTGGGAGCTTTATCTACCTCTATAGTGGCAGCTCTAATCCTTCTTTGGGCAAACTTCAATGATGCCAGATTTATACTCCTTGCTGTTAAGATTTCAGGGTTCATGGTTTTCGGGGCTATTATCATGATGTTCGGGGCGTTCCTTTCATCTGTAGGTATAGCACTACTTGGATCCCCTGAAGGGAGGTTATCAATGATCTGCTTGACAGTGATGATCCTTGAGCTTTCTCTTGTTCTGGCATTCCTTTTCTTGCCTTGGATTCTTCCGCGATCTGTCAACCAAATTCTTCAACAACATCTGTTATGTATTTGGTACTACGAATTTTTTATCATGTTTTTCTACATTTGGAGGTGGCTGCCCGAGAAACTTGCTGACCTCAAGAAAAAGCTCAAGCATCCACATTGATTTAATATGTCGGATTCCCCACCTGTAATAGGTCTTGGGATCAATAACATCTTGGAATGTGTGTGTCTAGCGATTGTAATAATAATTTGGACTTTTAACAACTTCTGAGTTTCCATTTCATTGTCTGCGCACTTCTACTCTTGTTTTTCCTTAATTTTCTTGTTCTTGGATTGTGTTAGGAAGAAAATCAAATACTGGAATTTAGGTATCAACGTTAATTAAAGATACTGTTATTTGTTGAGATTTGATTGGCCTGAATTATTATCTGATTTACGGACAACGGATCACGATGTTAAAGCTAGGATAACAGTTGGCCCTGGAGCTTTTATGGGTTCCATCTAATAATCGAAAGCTTCTTTCACTTCCTCCCTTGTGCTGTCCTATAATTTTATGGAAAATAGACAGAGAGTTAGAACACAAGGGTAAGAAGGAACGTTCATATGAGCAGGTATATAAGTAGAATGTGATTAAAAAGCAGTATTAATTTAATTCTTGTAGATGTGAGATCATGGAAAGAATTCTGAAAGATCAACTGGGATATGATCGAGAAACTTCCTAAACTTCTTGACATCAAGAGAAACCCAAGTATCTTCATCAAGATTGATCATAAGCATAGAGGGAAGTAAATATCTGTAGGATTTCCCACCTTTAAGAGGTGTGGGAGTACTAGCGTATAAGAAAAAACATTCATTTAAGGTATTTTCATGCAAGTTTCATGTTTAAATTAAGGAATTTTAGGAGTGGCGTGATGGCAGAGATCTTGCAAGTCTCGAGTTCGAGTCAGGGCATGCACTCTTTATAAAAATCAGGGACTACCGTGGTTTTACTTACTCACCTAAGACCACAAAGTACGCTTTCCGAGGAGTATAATTTTCTCGCATCCATTTTTTTTTTTGTTTAGAGTGTGCTAAAGAAATTCACATAAAATTGTTTAAAATAATGAAACTACTTTAAAAGATTTTATCCCACATTGAAAACACACTTCTTACTCTTTGTAAGAGTAAGACCTTATATTTCACATTGAGAAAATAATTTTATTATCAATTGTTTATATAATAAACGACTTTCATATGAGATAGTAACCAATTAAAAAATTAGTGGACTCACGTGCAAAAAATTGAGCCGATTAGGAGGAAAACCTCCTATTGCCCGCCTGCACCTAAGATAACGTCTTTACTTTCTGAAACGTTTGTCTCCAGCATTAATTTTACCTTTAAAGCTATTTTTAATTTAATTGTTTTTTTTGGAACATTTATTTTTAATTTAATTGTTGTGGCAACTCTTTAATTCCATGATTATTTTCTACTTAGTTGTTATATGATAACAATCAATAAATACTATGCACTCTTACAATCCGTTGATAAAGTTGTTTTTGTGACCCTTATTGGATCTTGGTGTATATCTTTGTGTTGCGAAAATATCTTTAATGACAGTGTTTATGCATGCCTAAGTTTATTTTTTGTTTCTTTTCTTCTTAAACATCTCTTGGGCTTCCTAATGAACAGTTTAAAATTTTGGATCTTTGAACATAAACCTAAGGTACAATCCGATGCCATTGTGGATCCTGTTCCTTGAATCTTTGAGTGTTTGCACGGTGAGTTATATTCCTCAAGGTAAGAATAAGGACAATCAGTCACCCTGGCTTTTCCCTGTTATGGAACATTATTATCCTTTTCTTTTCCTGTCCTAGATGTTCTGCTGCTTAATCATGGTCACTTGCTTTCTCTGTTGTTGAGTCCTGGCTTCGCTCAACAAAATGAAGAGTACTCCAAGTATATTCATGCAAGTGAAATCAGAGTAACATCTATTTCACTCAGATTCTATTGAAATGCAATCTGGTGTATTCAAATAAAAGCCCATCTTCGATCTGTAGCTGATTCAGGTGCTACTTTTCTTCAGCTATGGAGATTGTACAAATAAATATAGATGAAGAGTCTCATAAGCCAAATGGAATGATGGATCCTTCATTATATGAATTTGTGAAGCTTGACAGCATTGTTTCATTTAAGAGCTGTGTTCGAAAACGCTCGGCAAAGGAGCTACACACTCCCGCAGGGAATTCACTACTTCATGTAGCTGTAAGCTATGGAAGTGACAATATTACATCTTATCTGGCTGAAGAGTTTCCTTCTCTAATCACCACCCAAAACAGCCAGAAGGACAAAATACTTCATCTTGCTGCAAGAGAAGGATGTTATAGATCTAGCATTTCATAATATACAGAAATTGTATTCATGTCGAATTATCAAGAACGAATAAACTGCATAAACTATAAAGCAGAAGCGTACCTGAATCCATATCCGGAAGTCGTACGGATGGCCTTCCAGATTAACAAGTTCTGCCTTTGAGAGCCCTTTTGTTCTCTCTACCTTAACCTTAGTTTTCTCTCTGATAATGGGATGTCAGAGTGAGCCAAATTGAACTTGTAATCTGGGGACCATGACCCCATATATATAGGCAACCAAGTGCCTTTTTGGTATTTCTATTTTAGCCCATCACTAAAATATAAATAACCTCGTAATCTCTACACATTAAAGGTCCACACCCTATTAGATACATCAAAATCTAATTGCCTAAAAATACTTAGCAGATCATTTTAATTAGGCTTTATCTTATTTGACAGTCCACAAACACATAATTATCTCATATAAGCCCAACGTTGGATTAATGATCCAACAATCTCCCACTTGGGCTATATGTATAACCTTATAATTATGTTTTGCAAAAATAACCAAATGAGCTCAATCTTTGCTGTGATTAACAGATGTATCTATAACCAATCCGGTCCAGTAATCATACCAACATAGGATCTAAGCGGTTTTCGTTACAATTATCGTAACTCAACCTATCATAGGTCACGTATGCCAATACAATTAAATAACATGGATCATGATGTGGATGTGTAGCATGGAAATTTCATGCAATATGATCTTAACATGCCTATTTCCAACTGGTCCACCCTTAAACCTTAGTGAGATCAAACCATACTAAAATCAGAGTGTAAATTAAACCAAAGACTTTATTTCTGTAGAAAATAACCTCATAAATATCCATAAATTGAAAAATTGTCTATATTACAAAAGCATGCAAAATTACAAACTCCCTTTAAAACTGAATATTATCAATTGTCAAAACACCCATACGAGCAGTATGCTCATGAAACATTTTGGGTGGCAATCCCTTAGTAAGCGGATCCGCAACCATGGAGTTTGTACCGATATGTTCTATAGACAACTGTCCACTCTAAACTCTTTCTTTAACAACTAGGAACTTGATGTCGATGTGTTTCAACTTCGATGAACTCCTATTGTTATTGGAATATAAAGCTGCCGACTTATTGTCACAAAATAATTTTAGTGGTCTTTCAATATCGTCCACTATACGCAGCCCCGTGACAAAATTCCGCAGCCATACTCCATGATTGGATGCCTCATAACATGCTATGAACTCAGCTGCCATCGTGGAAGAGGCTATAAGTGATTGTTTAGCACTCTTCCAGGAAACAGCACCTCAAGCTAGCATGTAAATATACCCTGATATAGATTTCATGGTATCTTGGCATCCAGCAAAATCGGAGTCGCTATACCCAATGATCTCCAGATTAGCCAAACTCCGATATGTGAGCATGTAGTCTTTTGTTCTCTGTAAGTACCGTAAGACCCGTTTAGCTGTTTTTCAATGGTCTATTCCCTCGGATTGCTTAAATATCCGCCCAAGATCCCAAGAATGTACGCAATATCCGGACGCGTACAAACTTGAGCATACATTAGACTCCCTACTACTGAAGCATAATGAATCTTCTGTATTTCTCTTTTCTCAAAATCATTATTAGGGCACTGATTGAGACTAAATTTATCTCCCTTAGCCACAGGGGTATCTCCTGGTTTACAGTCTTGCATGCCATATCTCTTAAGAACCTTTTCGATATAACTCTTTTGTGATAATCCAAGAATACCTCGAGAGCGATCTCGATGTATCTGAATACCTAATACAAAAGAGGCTTCACCAAGATCTTTCATCTCAAAATTCTTAGCTAGAAATTTCTTGGTTTCGTGCAATAAGCCTATATCGTCGTCGGCAAGCAAGATGTCATCGACATACAAAACCGAGGAAAAATATATTTACTCCCACGTAACTTATGGTATATACAATCATCGACCAAATTCATCTCAAAACCAAACGAGATGATCACTTGATGAAACTTGAAATACCATTGTCGAGATGCTTGTTTGAGTCCATAGATGGATTTCTTAAGTTTGCAAACCATATTCTTTGGGTCTCCAGACACAAAGTTTTCAGGTTGCAACATATAGATCGTCTCATCAATGTTACCATTGAGAAACGTTGTTTTTACATCCATCTGATGTAACTCAAGATTGAAATGTGTCACTAATGCCATTATAATTCTGAAAGAGTCTTTCGAAGATACCGGAGAGAAAGTCTCTTTATAATCGATACCTTCTTTCTGTGTAAAGCCCTTTGCAATAAGACGTGCCTTGTACTTCTCCACATCACCTTTCGAATCCCTTTTGGTCTTAAATATCCATTTGTAACCAATAGGTTTCACACCTTCAGGTAATGGGACAAGATCCCACACGCTGTTGTCTCTCATTGACTTAATCTCCTCATTCATGGCATAAATCCACTTTTGAGAGTTAGAACTTTCAATGGCTTGATGGAAGTTGATAGGATCATCTTCCATCACTCCAATATCTACCTCATGTTCTTAGAGAAATACAATATAATCGTCTGATATTGCACTTCTCTTCTCTCTAGTGGATCTTCTTAATGGCATAGATTCTAGAGGTGCTCGAGGTTGTTCTTCTGGAACAATTTCTTGAATAGGAGGTGCTTCAACATTGTCTTGATTCGTTGTGTCTTCAACATGGTCAAAATTAGAATCTTGACCAATGCTATTGACACCTATGGGAATATCAATATATTACTCTTCAAAGACAAAGTCTTTATCTTTATCACCTCCCGCAAACTCAACATCCTCAAAGAATCGGGCATTTCCCGTCTCGAAAATCGACCTAGTTGTGGGATCATAAAATTTATACCCCCTGGATCTTTTCGAGTATCCAATAAAATAGCAACTTACCGTCCTAGAGTCCAGTTTCTTTTCATTAGGCCTATAAGGCCTTGCCTCAGCTGGACATCCCCAAACATGCAAATGTTTTAGACTAGGTTTCTTACCTGTCCAAAGTTCATAAGGGGTTTTGGTAGTGGCTTTAGTGGGTACTCGATTAAGGATATATGCTGCAGTCTTAAGTGCTTCTCCCTAGAGTGATTCTGGTAGGGTAGAATGACTAATCATACTCCTTACCATGTCCTTAAGCGTTCTGTTTCGTCTTTCAGCAACACCATTCATAGTGGGCGAACCCAGCATAGTGTACTGTGGGACGATACTGCATTCATCTAGGAATTTAGCAAATGGTCCTGGACGTTGTTCTCCTGAACCGTCATATCTACCATAGTACTCACCACCACGGTTAGATCTGACGCTTTTGACCTTTTTACTGAGTTGATTTTCAACTTCAGCTTTATAACTTCTGAACACATCCAGTGACTGTGATTTTTCACTTATGAGATATACATAGCCATATCTGGAAAAATCATCTATGAACGTTATAAAATATTGTTAACCATTCCAAGCGACCGTAGGAAATGGCCTACAAATATCCGTATGTATTAGTTCTAAGATGTCCATAGTCTTGTTGGCTACAAATCTCCTTGTATTGGTTTGTTTTCCCTTAATAAAATTAACACAAATGTCAAAATTTGTAAAATCTAAGGGATCGAGAATTTCATCTGACACAAGTCTCTCTATTCTCTTTTTAGAGATATGACCTAATCGTTTGTGCCATAATATACCTGAATTCTCGGTAGTTAATTTTCTCTTGGTACCTCGTGTACTTAATTGCAGGGATTCATTAAATGAAGCAATTGTATCAATTAAATATAGATTATCATAACCAGATAAAGAACTGGAACCAGATAATTTGAATCATAAAATAAACTAAATTTTCCATTTCCGAATGAACAAGAATAACCAGATTTGTCCAAAGCAGAAATAGAAATCAAATTCCGTCTAAAAGACGGTACAATAAAAGTTTCGTTAAGATCCAAATAAAGTCCGGTCTTTAACAATAATCTAAATTTTCCAATTGCCGCAACTTCAACCGTCTTGCCATCGCCTACATAGATATATCTTTCAACATCATTTGGCTTTCGGCAACTCAGGGCAACCCCCCGCATAGACACACCGATGTGAGTTGTTGCACCCAGTAATCTAACCACCACGTGTGTCTAGGTACCGAAGTTAAATTAACTTCAGAACAAACCAAAGCAAGAAGCATACCTTTCTTAGCACGCCAAGCGTGATAGTTGGTGCATTGCTTCTTTTTATGCCCTTTAGCACCACAAAAGAAACAACCAGTACTGATCGAATCATTTGATTTCGTTAATTGTTTCTTTTGAGGTACTGTACCTGCAGCTTCCTTAGCGTTCTTTCTTTTCCTTCCCTTGTCTTTAAAGGCAGTGGCTAAGTGAGCACTCTCTGTCCTATCTTGCTTAAGCCTTTCCTCTTCCTGAACATAGTGTGAGATGAGCTCATTCAGAGACCAAGTCTCTTTCTAACAATTGTAGCTCACCTTAAACTGGTTAAATTGTGTAGGAAGAGATATTAAAACCAGATGCACTAGCAAGTCCTCAGAGAGTTCAAGCTTAAGTGCTTTGAGCTTGGAAGCAAGATGAGACATCTCCATAATGTACTCCCTTACATTGCCTTTGCCTTTATACTTCATTGAAATGAGACTTGTCAAGAGCGTACCGATTTCAGCCTTTTCATTCTTGACGAATCTCTTTTCAATATTGGCAAGGAATTCCTTAGCTGTACTGATTTGATCAGACATTGTGCCCCTGAATGCTTCTGGAATGGCTCTTTTCATGATCATCATACACATGCGATTTGATTTCTCCCACCTTTCCATATCCCTCTTTTCATCGGAGGTACTCTCATCCTTAAGAGGTGGGGGAGAATCGATCCCCTAACGCAAGGTCGAGATCCATAACTCCAAGAACAATCAAAAGATTGTCTTTCCAAGATTTGAAGTTAGAGCCATTAAGCATAGGAATTGAGTTGATACTGACAGTTATATTAGCAGGATTAATCGCTGAAAATAGAACAACAACAATTGAAACAAGCTCACAAACAAAACTTATCTTAAGAGCAAAAATTAATTCAAATAAAGGTAAAACCCATCTTAAGATATCGGGCACTCCATTAATATTTTATCTTTGGATAAAAAATTAATTTGTAAGTGATATCTTAATGTAGTAATCAAACATTAATAATAAGAACATGTCAAAAAATAAATTGGCCTTTGGGTCAATTAATTAGTCACATGTAAAACCAAATAATCATCACATGTTGATTACTATATGTGCGCATACATTTACTTTAAATATTGACCTTCCTTTGGGCCGATCAATAAGAACATAAATCGCATACACATAACCTTTTATATTTCAAAAAAAAATTAATCTCCACAAAAGAGGTCACTTTGGTGACATATTGTTTTAATTAACTCATTGCAAAATATATATCAATACACCAATATTTGAAAAAAAAATTTGCACTGTTTTTTTTTTTACAAAGTCAACTGTTGACTTTGACCTTGCGGCTAGACCGGGTTGAGCCAACTCGGATCCTAAACCAGCCTGCTGAATCCATATTTTATTATGTGCTAAAATTTTCTATGGGCTGAAGCCCATAATTTAAAATATTTTATATGGGTCTAAAGCCCACAACTACTATTTATTTGCTATGAGCCGAAGCCCAAAGACCATAAAAATTACAACCCATAAAAATATCCCATGCCTGTTAAAAAAAAAAATACCACAGCCCTGCATGCAGTCCATGTGGCACCAACAATGGACTGCATGCAGTCCATGTGGCAGCTGGTACGTAATAGCTGCCACACCTCCAACAATGGACTGCATGCAGTCCATGTGCCTCCAACAATGGACTGCATGCAGTCCATGTGGCAGCTATTAGCTGCCACACCTCCTTTATTTATTTATTTATCTTTTTTTTTTTTATTATCTTCTTCTTCATCTTCACTGGCAGCCCGTAGGCTGCCAGTTGATTTCTTGCACCAGTTTATCTTCACCTTCACTGGCAGCCTACGGGCTGCCAGTTTAATGCTCACCAGCGCTGGCTTTGCAAGCCAGCGCTGGTTATATATATATTTTACCTTCACTGTCTTCACTGGCAGCATACGGGCTGCCAGTTTTATTCATGCAACCAGCGCTGGCCTTGCCAGCGCTGGTTGGATCTTTGCTTTACTGGCAGCCCGTAGGCTGCCAGTTTAATTCATTTACTTTACTGGCAGCGAACGGGCTGCCAGTTCTCATCACCAGCGCTGGTTCCCCTTTGCTGGCAGCCTACGGGCTGCCACCAAAAATTTCAAATACAGTCTATTTCTTCAACGTAAATCCAGTGCTATTTACTTTAGTTTTCTAATTGATTTCCCAATAATTCAACATGAAATGGCTCTGATACCACTTGTTATAGATCTAGCATTTCATAATATACAGAAATTTTATTCATGTCGAATTATCAAGAACGAATAAACTGCATAAACTATAAAGCGGAAGCGTACCTGAATCAATATTCGGAAGTCATACGGATGGCCTTCCAGATTAACAAGTTCTGCCTTTGAGAGCCCTTTTGTTCTCTCTACCTTAACCTTAGTTTTCTCTCTGATAATGGGATGTCAGAGTGAGCCAAATTGAACTTGTAATCTGGGGACCATGACCCCATATATATAGGCAACCAAGTGCCTTTTTGGTATTTCTATTTTAGCCCATCACTAAAATATAAATAACCCCGTAATCTCTACACATTAAAGGTCCACACCCTATTAGATATATCAAAATCCAATTGCCTAAAAATACTTAGCAGATCATTTTAATTAGGCTTTACCTTATTTGACAGTCCACAAACACATAATTATCACATATAAGCCCAACGTTGGATTAATGATCCAACAAAGGAAAGTACAGTGATATAATTAAATCTCTCGTGGAATCGAATCCATGCTTGATGAGGAAGAAAAATACAAAGGGGAACACTCCTTTGCATGATGCAGTGATCAAGGGTAACAGACACCTTGCCATTTTCCTAGCTTCCAAAGATCCAGAAGTGGCCTACTACAACAACAAGAATGGCAGGTCTCCTTTATATCTGGCTGTTGAGAAAGGCAGCAAGAATGGGATACTTGATGATATCTTGAAATTGGGAGCTTCGATCCCGATAAAAAGAGAAGATGGTGATGCCCTACCAAAAGGAAAGTCCCCTGTGCATGCTGCCATCGAACGACGTGACAAAGGTGATCACATTGTCTGTACTGATCAGTAGAAAATGATTTACATAGAAACAATTATTGCAAACCTATCATCTTTATATTCATTTGAAACATTTTCTTTGATTTTCAGATATATTAGAGAAAATTGAAAAGGCAAAGCCAGAGCTATTATTGTAACAAATGAAAATGGAGAAAATAGAATTGCAGAGAGAATGTTTTCTCTGATATGTATTCAATGATTCAGCCAATCTAAATATATACAGCTTACAAGGAATATTCTAGATAGCCTTTTGTCCCACGCAGAGACGGTGCTACACTTTATGTACAGTCCTTTACAAAAGGAATAAAAGAATAAAATGACAGAGTAACAGAATTCAGGTAATTTTGCTATCCTTCTCTGTAACGTGACTTGGTGAGGAATCATCCTCTAATACCCCCCCGCAAGATGGAGAGTAAAGGTTTACGACACCCATCTTGGATAAATGAAAGTGCATGACAGAGGATGAGAGAGCTTTGGTCATAATATCAGCAAGTTGATGTGAGCTGGAGACATAACGGGTGCAAATATGGCCAGCTTGTATCTGGTCCCGAATGAGATGACAGTCTAATTCAATGTGCTTAGTCCGCTCATGGAAGACGGGATTGGCCGCAATATGGATAGCAGCCTGATTGTCACAATGTAACAAAACTAGTTGAGGATGGGAAACATGAAGGGCAGACAAAATGTATCGCAGCCAAGAAAGTTCAGTGCAAGTAACAGCCATTGAGCGATATTCAGCCTCTGCCGAAGATTTGGAGACGACAGATTGTTTCTTAGATTTCCATGAGATTAAGGAAGAGCCAAGAAATATGCAAGTAGCCACTAACGGATCTTCTCGTATCCGGGCAAGAAGCCCAATCGAATCGCAATAGGCTTCAAGTTGTAGAGATGAAGAACTGGAAAACAAAATGCCTTGACTCGGGTGCACCTTTAAGATAACAAAGAACTTTGTGAGTCGCCCTGTAAGTGTTGATCGGTAGGATTAGCCATGAACCGACTCAAATTGTTGACACCGTAACAAATATCGTGCCGAGAAACCGTGAGGTAGAGGAGTCCGCCAATAAGACGTCTGTAAATGCTCGGGATCGGCTAAGGGAGTTCCAAAGTGGTCCCGAGTGAGATTCATATTTTGCTGCATTGGGACCTTAGCGAGGGGTGCTGCCCAAAGTGCCAGAATCAGCAAGGATATCCAATGTGTATTTCCTTTGACAAACATAGATTCCTTTGGTGGATCGGGCAACTTCTATGCCGAGAAAATAACGTAAAGGGCCAAGGTCTTTAATCCGAAAATGGTCGTGGAAAAGAGATTTCAATTCCCGCACAGACATGCATGTTACTATCTGGAAACCAAGTATGTCGTCGACATACACAAGAACAACAACAAAAATGCCATTGAGATCACGGGTGAAAAGGCTATAATCAGCCTTGGATTGAGAGAAACCCGCAGCGAAGAAGAACATTAGAAAATTTTGAATACCATTGCCTTGAAGCTTGTTTAAGACCATACAAGCTTTTTTAGCAATTTGCAAACTTGAGTAGGGGAGCCCTTGGAGTAACCGGGAGGTTTGTTCATGTAGATGTCTTCATCCAAATCCCCATGCAAAAATGCATTATTTACATCGAAGTGATGTAAATGCCGCCCTTAACGGAGGCAATGGCTAAGAGGCACTCGACAAGTAACCAACTTGGCCACAGGGAGAAAAAGTCTCCCGATAATCCACTCCCTCAAGTTGTGTGAAACCACGAGCCACAAGGCGTGCTTTAAGACGTTCAACACTCCCATCGAATTATACTTGATCTTATAAATGTATTTGCAATCAATAGGAACTTTACCAGGGAGGCAAATCTGTAAGCAACCATGTGTTATTGGCCTCCAAGGTCGCTAGTTCATTTTCCATGGCTTTGCACCAACCAGGGATCCTTAAGAGCTTGCTTATAAGTCTTAGGTTCAATATGAGTGGAAATAGTAGTGGAAAATGCTTTATAAGTCTGGAGAAAAAAAGATGGTAAGAAATAGTATGATGAAGTGGAAAAGTCTGTACTGATGGAGAACTTAACAACACGGTCAACGGTGGAATGGGGGGAGTAAGAGCAACCTCGTTGACGGTGGTAATCCTGCAAGTATTCAGGAGCACATCGAGTTCTGATTGACCTGCGAGAAGGAGAGTCTAAAGAAGAAGAGGGCAATGGAGTGGGAGGAATAGTAGGTGAAGAAGGGGAAGTTAGTGGCAGGGGAGGTGGGGAAGGAGGAGGTGAAGGAAAGGGGAGCTGGGAAGTAGTAAGAATAGGAGAAGGAGTAACTAGGGAGGTGCGAGTGGAGCAGGGAATAGAAGGAGAAGGTGAGAAAGATGTGGAAAAATGAGGATGAAATGGGAACACAGATTCATGAAAATGAACATCTCGGGACAAGAAAATCTGGGTCGATCCCGGAGATCAAGAAGTTTGTATGCTTTAACTCCAAATGGGTAGCCTAAAAAATACACATGCACGTCCTCTCGGATCAAACTTCTTACGTCCATGAGACAGGGGGTAGAGGCATAAGCAAGGCAGCCAAAAACTCTCAAGTGGTTGTATGTAGGAGGAGTTTGAAAAAAGATATTCATAAGGTGTTTTGTTATGAAGAAGAGGGGGTAGGGGTTCTACTGATAATGTAGGTGGGTCGTGAGAACACAATCAGTCCAATATTGGGGGGGGGGAAGGTGAGATTGAAACATGAGGGCACGAGCAATGTTCATAATGTGTTGATGTTTTCTCTCAACTCTACCGTTTTGTTGGGGAGTTTGGACACAACTCTTTTGGTGAATGATACCCTTATCGTTAAAGAAATCTGTCATATGAAACTCAAAGCACCATTATCTCGTGCGAATGGTTTTGATTTTTAGTGTGAAATTGAGTTTCAATTAAATTGTAAAAAGCCATAAAACAGGACTCGGTTTCGATTTATTCCTAAGCATATAAACCCATGTTGTCCGAGAGTGATCATCAACAATGGTAAGAAAGAAACGTGAACCATCCACTCGCAACAACCGAATTTGGACCCCATATATCACAGATGAACAAGATCGAAATTATGCATAGCGGAATGTGTAGAATTGGAAAATGAAACACGTTTCGTTTGGCTAAAGGGCAAATTGAACATGGAAGTTGATTCGAAATGTTTGAGTAGTGGTGACAATGGGATCCGTAATTAAAGCTAGTCTAGAAAGGGAAATGTGGCCTAAACAAAAATGCCATAAATCACACAAAGTGGGTTAGTGTGAGTAGCGGAAGCGAAAAAGAAGAATGTGAAAGTCCGAGGCGAGGCAATGCATCAACCGGAGCGTAAGGTGACACCCGTGACTTGAGAAGGTGATACTGGGACCAGTTCTAACTTCACCCATCCCAATCGTTGTCCATGAAGTTAAGTCCCGAAAGAAGCAAAATGTGGATAGAAAAAATGAGACAAAGCAAGAATGATGTTGAGTAAGTTGTTTGGCGGACGAGTAAGTTGAAATTAAAAGATGGCACACATAAAAACATGGTGTAAGGTGAGGTGTTTAGATAATCTTACAACACCAATATGAGTAACTCGGAACAGCTTGGCCATTTGGAAGTGTAACATGATAGGAAACAAGTGGGTCTGTTATGGATGTAAACAGAGAAGTGCAACGGATCATATGATCTCGTTGCACCGGTGTCAATGATCCAAGGTGAGTTAAGTGTGTGTGGAGATGATTGTGTGCGTATGTTTAAGCAAGCATGCATACCGGAAACCCGAGAGTCACTAACAGGAGTGTTGGGAGTAGGGGTGGATGAAGAAGCCATGGCTGAACTAGTCTCCTTGGAGTGCAAAAGAGAGAGTAATTGTTGATATTGATTCCTTGTAAGCATCATGGATTCGGATGAGTCCTCTGCATGATCATTATCTGTGTGTTCCTGGTATTGAGTGACAAAGTGGCTGCAATACTCTTACCGGTATTTACGGTATGGAGTTTATGACCGGGGGGGTAGCCATGCAACTTATAACATTTGTCCGCAACATGACCGGACATATTGCAATGAGTGCAACTTGGGGATCGAGCATTTCCAAGTTTGAAACAGGTTTTTCAAGGGAATGGCCGGGGAAGCTTGCAATAAGAACGATGACGGGCGATTAGTTTTTCCGGGAAGTGAATTTAGAGGGAATTTTGCCATAGGTAAAAGATGGTTTGGCCATCATTGCCATAAGATCGGGGGTTTTAACAACGAGGGAATCATCAAATGTTGTCTTTCTTGTTGTTGGATCATGGAAAACACTCGATTGAGGGGTGGCGAGAGGATCAAGTAGCATAATCCGATCTCTACTGTTTGAGTATGCATCGAGACAAACCCATAAGAAATTGAATGACACAATCACGGTCATAACGATCATGCATGACTTTTTAATTTTCCACATGAACAATCGGGAAGAGGGTCATAGATAGCAAGTTCATCCCACGGTATTTTTGAGGTGACCAAAATAGGTACTGATATTGTCTTGATTACGAGACAAGGCTGGCTAAATCACGTTTTAGCTGGAAAATTCTAGGACCATTTTGGTGAGTGAAACGATCTCCGAGTTCTAGCCACAATACTCTTGAATCATCAACTAAAACAAGACTAGATTTAACCGAAGGACTTACGAATTCTGCAGCCATGAGACAACTAAATCATTGCATCTTTCCCAGGCTTCAAAAAGAAGGTCTGAGATATCAGTGGGTTTGGGCAACGTACCATTAACAAATCCAATTTTGTTCTTCGCGCGAAGGGCTCTAGAAATCGCACGGGACCAACTGACATAATTATCAGTGGTTAAGAGCTCAGAAACAAGAGCAGCAGCTGGGTTATCACCATTTTCAATACGAAAAGGGTTGAATGGATCAGAAAAATCAAGAAATTTGTTTGTGGGAATAGTGTCATTGAAAGACTGGGAATCAGTTTCTTTAGGAGCGTTGGCCATTGATCGGCTGCTCTGATACCATGTAACAAATGAAAATGGAGAAAATAGAATTGCAGAGAGAATGTTTTCTCTGATATGTATTCAATGATTCAGCCAATCTAAATATATACAGCTTACAAGGAATATTCTAGATAGCCTTTTGTCCCACGCAGAGACGGTGCTACACTTTATGTACAGTCCTTTACAAAAGGAATAAAAGAATAAAATGACAGAGTAACAGAATTCAGGTAATTTTGCTATCCTTCTCTGTAACGTGACTTGGTGAGGAATCATCCTCTAATAATTATGTCTCACTGACGAAGAGTTGGGAAATTCACTGCATTATGCATCATCCATAGGTTTTCTGGAAGGAGTTCAATTCCTATTAAATAAGTTTCTCAAAGGCGCTTATGAAAGAAACAGTGAGGGTAACTATCCTATCCATCTAGCTTGCGAAAACGACTCTGTCGATGTAGTAAATGAATTTCTGAAGAGTACCCCATTTCCAAAAGAATTCCTCAATTATAAAGGGCAGAACATTCTTCATGTAGCGGCTGAAAATGGAAAGGACAGAGTGGTCAGGTACATACTCAGACAAGAGAAGACGCTCGTAGAATCGCTGGTAAATGAGATGGATGAGGATGGAAATACACCATTGCATTTGGCAACACATCGTGGTCAATCCGTGGCTGCATTTGTCCTTGTGTGTGATAAACGCGTAGATAATTCGATTGTTAACAATGAAAATCTGACACAATATGATATTGCTGAACAACAATCCAAAATAGCTGTAGAGCAATATGAAAAAACAGATGAAATGGTATGCTATTTGATCATCATTTACTGAGCTACAAAAGCATATATTTTAGTAGTATTATTGATTATATATTTTTGTTTTTGGGATTCCTCTTTGTTGCCAGCTTGCTGAGGATCGAAAGCTGTTCTATTCAAAGAACAGTAACCCATTGAAGGTATGTTGAAATTTTCTTTCCTTAGATTTCAAGTAGACATGTGTTCTACATTAAGGAAAGATATGAGGAAAGATAAATGGAAAGAGAGCGTATATCACTCGAGCAATCATCTGCTCCAGCATAAGCTGGCTGAAATTCAGGACTAGAGACAGGAGTAATATAAAATGTTATTTTTTCTTACAGGAAAAAGAAGCTGATTCAAAGAAGCAAGGCACAAGAAAACCATCACCAAAGGAATACAAATTGCTGGATTATTATGGAGCGGTATTATTGCTTTTCTTCCTTCGTATGTTTTTTCTTGCCCTCCCTAATCTCTTAAACATCTAATTCAAGACCAATTAATTTAACTTGTGAACTATTATTACATTTGAAATTCTGAAATCATTCCAGAATCTTGCTTGTTCTGGAAAAAAAAAAAAGCATTTCAAGGCCATTGCTTTTGTATGCGATTGAGGAACTGACAGAAACACATTATTATGAAGTTTTTTTTTCCCCTTGCTATGCAGATGACAACATCATCTATCTTATATTTCCATGCCCGCCCTACAAAATCCATATATGAGCATTTCACTAGCCCTGATCAATGCAAGACGCCAAGGAAACAGGAAACAAAGAGCAGGATACAGAATCTTCTTGTTGTAGCGGTGCTTGTTGCTGGTGTAACCTTTTCTGGTGCTATACAGATGCCACAATTAAGGAGTAAAAATAACTCTGGCGAGCATCCTCGTGAATTTAACAGCACTGCTACTGCCTCCCGGAACAGCACCGCCTTGAACAGCCCAACCAGTTCATCTCTTCTGGATGGTTATTTATGTCTTGATGTCTGGGCTTTAAACACCTCTGTGGTGGCAGCTATAATCCTTCTCTGGACAAACTTGAACGATGTCAAGTTTGCACCATTTGCAGTTTGGTTTTCATCCTTGATGGTGGGCGGGTCGATTTACATGATGTGCTTGTCGTTCTTTTTTGCTGTGAGCATAGCATTAGGTGGATCCAACTATGGGGTGTTCGCAATCATCGTTATAGTGGTGGCGGTCGTATTTTTCCTTGCTCAAACATTGCTTTCCATTCAATGGATTCTTCCACCAACTGTCAACCAAATTCTTGAAGGATTGCTCTCGCATCATGTGCATCTACTACATCTCGTTTTTCTTGCTTGTCTATATTTGGAGGTGGCTGACTGATAAAATTCCTGATCTCCGTAGAAAAAAAAATTAGCTATCCAGGTTGATCTTCTTCAAGAGACGTCAGGATTCTCTGGGGGATTGCCCTCTCTTAAAATTTTTATTTTGGGATAAAAAAACATCTTGGAATATTGTGTGTGTGTAGCTACTGTAATAGTAATTGAACTTGTAATAACTTCTGGGTTTCCGGTTGAAATAATGAATTGAATTTGTTCTATCAATATGTTCTCAGAAATGAATAAATTTCAAGAGAAATTTTTCAATAAGTTGAGTTCAAGTACTAAGAGGGCAATGATCACTTTAATCATAATTCTCTTTCATCAATAAGTTTATAATATGGTGTGCATTCATGAACCGACAACCATCTTTCTGCTAACCTAACATTGCTTGTTCTTTTTTCCATAAAAAAAATCGATTTCTTTTATACTCTCAAGAACATATGTTCTTTAATTGTTTTACCCTTTATTTAGAGACCTTAAAATTTAAACCTTTTCTTCTTCAATAATTTGTTTTTAGATTGAGATTATCTCCTCTCTTTTTTCATTCTATACACAAAATTCTTGTGTATCGAATAAATACGCTGGAAAATATGATGTCAAAATTACAATAATAAATTTGATTACAAAAAAAATAAAACTCTCTTTGAAGTGCTCTTCACATGCACAAATTCTCTGATTAATGATCAAATATTGATCTTGTTCTTGTTTTAGATAAAGAGATATTCACACAGGCTCAAAAGCTTTAATTATGTGAGATCTTAACTTGATTTGAGATCTTAACTTTATTTTTATTCGATGAAGGACTTGAATTGACTTGGTAAAGATCATTCACACTAGCTCGAAAGCTTCAGTCGTATGAATCTTGACTTAATTTTTGATTTGGTGAAGATTAGGACTTTGATCATTTTCTTCCTTGATTGGCTTCAATCCTATTAAGAGAACTCTCAAGCATTTGTGTTTGGTCTTTAGTCTCTGCTTATTGTCCTTCTTCTTTTCTTTTTTTGTTTTTTACTTGGATCTTTTTGTTTTCTTTGATGGCTTTGTTGCCTATTTATAGAAAAATCAAGTGTAATTTCACCTCAAATGTCCTTTAACTAAAGTTTATTTTAGGGAAATCAATATAAATATTACTTAAGATGCCCTTATCCTAAAGGATATTAAAATAAGATCCATAAACTCAATAAATTTAATTAGTCTCACACCTAATAAATAAAAATTTTGGGTCAGGGATAAGACTGGTTAAAATTTTAATGTCAACTAATGCCCTCAAAATTGATTTACCTATGTCATTTTGGTACAATAAGTAATTTTTTTCTTGTTTAAAAAAACAATTATCTATTTATTTGACTTGGAATTGTGGTGAGATTACAAGTGTGTCTAGTTTAAATAAGCACTTCCAAAGATAAGTCTATTTTCTACCACAATGTACAAGTAGTATTAAATTTTTTGAAGAGATAATACTAAAGCTTAAACAAACAATTAGGTAATTTTTATTCTTTTTCATTGGCTGCCTTTTTATTTTCTATCTTGACATTCGTATTGAGAGGGTAATAAATTTGGAGTCTTGTAGTCATTGATTAATTGAGAAAAGGCTAGAAACAGAGTAATTAATTTGATTACAATAAAAGTGGAAACTCTCTTGAAGTGCTCTTTGCGTGCATAAATCATCTTATTAATAGTCAGATTTTGATATTATTCTTGTTTTGGATGAAGAGATATTCACATGGACTCGGAAGCTTTAATTGTGTAAAATCTTGATTTGATGAAGGACTTGAATCGACTTGGTAAAAATCATCACAAGAGCTCGAAAGCTTTAATCATGTGATATATGATCTTGATTTGATTTGATAAAGGAAAAGACTTTGATCCTTTTTTTCTTAGCTTGATTTGATAAAGATTAGGACTTTGCTTAGCCAAAATTCTTAAATAAGTTGCATAGGAGGAGTTATCTTTAAGAGATTTGTTAACTTTGAAGGTTCAAAGAATAACAAATCAAGGTTCATTTTAGTTAACATCAAACCCGCGACACGGGTTATGAACTACGATGAGCTAAGTTAATTTTTTTTAATTTCATTATATAATAAAAAAATGATAAAATTAATTCACAATTATAAACTTAATTTGTTGAGATGATGAAGAAGAAAAAGAACAAGAAGAGAGAACCTACAGGTGTTTGCTTTTTTTTTTCAAAGAAGGCGCGTCCAGGGGGAATCAAACAGGTTGCTTCAAGCGCTAACCAATGGAGCTGAACGTAAGAGCTTGAAACTTTTGAATTGAATGGTTAAAGCACCGGAAGAAGATGTAGAAGAATCTCATGCCAATGTGTATCATGTTCATCAAACCATGGAGGATTCTCCCATCTCCACTCTGTTATAAATTCAAGTTAAGAATGTCCCCAGGCACGAGATCTTTTTTGAGCTGAGGGGCATATTTTCCTCTTTTTCTTTTTCTTTTCCTTTTCCTTTTCTAGATGCTGCTTTAACCATAGCCAAGATTCCAGAACGAAATGGGTGAAGTGTTTGAGTAATCAAAGAATCCATGCAAATAAAACAAAAGTGAGATTGACGTTACTAATTAAGAATCCATTGACATGCAGTCTGGCCTATTTCAATTGGAAGTCCTCCTGTCTGATAAGTATAGCAGATTCAAGAAACCTAATATTTTCTCTGGCAATGTCTAGCGTAGAAATAAACATTGAAAACCCGATTCCGGGAGATCACTCGGACAATGCAATTATAGATACTCAGTTACATAAATGTGTGAAGCAGGACAATATTGATGCCTTCAAAACCAGTGTCCAGCACCATTTAACCGAGAAGCTCGTGAGTCCCTGCGGGAATACACTACTTCATGTAGCTGTCAGCTATGGAAGTGCCAAGATTATAGCTTATCTGGCTGAAGAGTTTCCTTCTCTGATCACCAGGAGAAACAGCCAGAACGACACAGTCCTGCATCTTGCTGCAAGAGTAAAAAGTCCTATTCATACAGTTAAATTTCTCGTGGAATCGAATCCGAGCTTGATGAGGATGGCAAATAAAATGGGAAACACTCCTTTGCACGACGCAGTCATCAATGGTAACGAAGAAATTGCCAGATTACTAGTTTCCAAAGATCCAGGAGTGGCCAATTACAGCAACAAGAATGGCAGGTCTCCTTTATATCTGGCTGTTGAGAATGGCAAGAAGAATGGGATACTTGATCTCTTGGCTCTGGGAGCTGCGATTCCTACAGCAGGAGAAGATGGTGATTCTCTACCTCAAGGAAAGTCCCCTGTTCATGCAGCCATCGAGCAACGTAACATAGGTGATCACAATGTGTATATTTATTTTTATAAATGAAACAGAGCTATCATCTTTATATTCATTTGAAACATTTTCTTTTGAGTTTCAGATATATTAAAGAAAATTGAAAAAGCAAAGCCAGGGCTATTATGTCTCACTGACGATAAGTTGGGAAATTCACTGCATTATGCATCATCCATAGGTTTTCTGGAAGGAGTGCAATTCCTATTAGATAAGTTTCTCAATGGTGCTTACGAAAGGCACAGTGAAGGCAACTACCCTATCCATCTAGCATGCAAAAACGACTCTGATGATTTAGTAAAGGAATTTCTGAAGATTACGCCATTTCCAAAAGAATTTCTCAATAAAAAAGGGCAGAACATTCTTCATGTGGCGGCTGAAAGTGGAAAGGGCTATGTGGTTAGGTACATACTCGAACAAGACAAGACGCTTGTGGGATCGCTGCTAAATGAGATGGATGAGGATGGAAATACACCTTTGCATTTGGCAGCACTTCAAGGTCAATCCATGGCTGCATTTGTTCTTGTGCATGACAAACGCGTCGAAAATTCAATTGTTAACAATGAAAACCTTACTCCGTATGATGTTGCGAAACAACAATCTAAAATAGCTGTAGAGCAATATGACAAAACAGATGAAATGGTACGCTATTTGATCATCATTTATTGAGGGTACAAAATGAAATATTTTAAGAGTAATGTTGATCTAATTTTTGGTTTCTGGGTTTCCTCTTTGTTGCCAGATTGCCAAGGAACGAGAGCAGTTTTATTCGGAGAACAGTACCCCTGCGCACGAGAACCAGGTATAAGAGTTCTTTTGTAAAGGAAAAGCTGACTGAAATTCAGGACTAAAGATATAATATAAAATCATATTTATAAACCTCAATTAACCGTTAAAGCTTTTGAGTTGGTGGTTCTTTGATATGCTCAATCATTCTCTGTCAGAACAGTTCTTCATTAACATAAAATCAAGTTTTTTTACAGGAAAAAGCAGCTGATTCAAAGAAGCAAAATACAAAAAAGGCATCACAAAAGCAGTTCAAACTGGTTAATTATTATGGAATGGTAATATTTTGAACATCTAGTTCAAGGCCGATTAATTTGTATTCCAGATTCTGCAATCATTCCAGAATCTTGCTTGTTCTATACAATACAATTATAATGAGGAAGTGCAAGAAACACATAATTATGAAATTTATTTTCCCCTTTCTATGCAGATGACAACATTATCTATCTTATACTTCCATGCCTGCCCTAGAAAATACATATATGAGCGTTTCACTGTCACTCAAGGAAAGCCGCCAAGGAAACAGGAAACAAAGAGCAGGATAGAGAATCTTCTTGTCATAGCGGTGCTTGTTGCTGGTGTAACCTTCGCAGGTGCTGTACAGATGCCACAATTAAGGGGCAAAACTAACTCCAGTGATCATCCTCGTGAATTTAACAGCACTGCCACTGCCTCTGGCCGGAACAGCACCGCCTTGGACAGCCCCACCGGTTCATCTCTTCTGGATGGTTATTTATGCCTCGATGTCTGGGCTTTAAACACCTCTGTGGTGGCAGCTATAATCCTTCTCTGGACGAACTTGAACGATGTCAAGTTTGCACCATTTGCAGTCTGGTTTTCATCCTTGATGGTGGGCGGGTCGATCTACATGATGTGCTTGTCCTTCTTTTTTGCTGTGAGCATAGCATTAGGTGGATCCAACTATGGGGTGTTCGCAATCATCGTTATAGTTGTGGGGGTGGCGTTTTTCCTTGCTCAAACATTGCTTTATTTTCAATGGATTCTTCCACCATCCGTCAACCAAATTATTGAAGGAAAGGTCTCGCATTATATCTACTACGCCTCGTTTTTCTTGCTTTTCTACAATTGGAGATGCCTCATGACTTACAGCCTTCCTCGACCTCATAAGCTTTGTGGTCTCCTTATATAGAAAGTCCAACAATCAAGGTTGATCTTCATCAGGAGATGTCATGAATTTGTGGGGTTGCCTTCTTTTTTTCTTAAGGTTTGGGATGAGGAAGCATCTTGGAATATTGTGTGTTTCTATTGTAATAATAATCTGAACCTGTAATAACTTCTTAGTTTCCAGTTGAAATAATGATTTTGAATGTGTTCCATCAATATGTTCTCATAAACGAATAAATAAGTTTTAATAGAAACTTGTCAATAAGTTGAGTTTTAGGAACCAAGAGACTAATGACTTCAATCAAAATTTTCTTTGATCAATTACTTTATATTGTGCATCCTTGCTTCTATAACTATGTGTTTGTTTGAGAGTGTGGTTTAGGTTGCTTTTGAAAGTATTTTCATTCAGAAATGCATCAAAGTAATGTTTTTTTTTATTTTTTTAAAATTATTTTTGAATCAGCATATAAAATGATCTAAAAAAATTAATATACAGTAAAAAAAAAAAAAAAATTTAAAAACACTCTTGAAATGTAATGTCAAATAGTGTTTTTATATCTTTCAGCTATAGTAGCATCCTCGTTCTTCTTTTTCCAAAAAAAGAAAAGTTTTTTTTTCTTTTTCTCTTAAATATAAAATTGCTCATACACCTTTAATTGCTGTACACTTTTTTAAGAGAGTTTATAAATTTAAGCCCTACTTCTTCATTTATATATAGATATATATACTAGAGATCATCTCATCTTTTTTATCATATTTTTTCGTGCATTAAGTTTTAATCATTGAGTTCAAATTGAATGGAGATGATTTAGTACACAATTTAATCATTGAGCATAATATATTACCACATGTATAGTTCATCATCCTTTGACTTTCACTTTAAAATGACTCCATTAGAGCACTTTTGATTTATTTATTTTTAATCATAGGCTATATAAGTTCTTATATTAAAAGAAAAGAAAAATGAAAAACAAATAGTCAAAGTATGATGTGAAGCTCTGATTCACGTTTTGAAATTTAGAATTATGTATTAATTTCGTTCATCGTAATTGTTTTTAACATTGATGAAATGTATATAGGAAGAGTTAAGAAAGGAAAAGGATAGAAAAGTTAAGCTTACTTGTTTTATTCTTTTAACCTAAAAGTTAAATCAACAAAATTCATTTATTTTGCTTCTTTTTTTTTTTATCTAAATCAACAATTATGGATTGAAAACTCATAAATAAAAATGCATACTTGTGCATGCTTGCATGTCATATTCAAGCAAAATAAATACTTAAATGTCAATAAACTCTATATATTAAATATGAGATTGGTTTGGTGGATTATCACACCAAAAATTGAGGAAATTTTAGTTTTTCAGATTGGTTTGGTGGATAATTGAGCCTTATTTGATCAATTGTTATCAACGTTATGAATTTTATATTTTGAATTAGATTTCAGAAGAAACCTTTGTTTTTAGGTTTTTGAAAAAAATAGATAGTTTGATTCAAAAACACATAATCATGAGTTAAACTCTTAGATAAGTTTATTAAGGAGATTTTACTTTTTTTTGAGTTATTTTTTATATGAGTCATTTGTTATTCAGATAATCATGATATTCTGCTCGTGGGACGTCAGTAGAATTCCATCGGCATCTGCTTTTGAATTTTATTCACTTTGAGTCAAATGAGTGGATAATATTTAATATGCATGAAAAATATTATAAACATTTGAATTGCTAGTATGGATTGGATTATGCTTCTTGATAATATATACATTGATTACTATTTTTATTACGGTAAAGCATAATCAATTATTGAATATACATTTGTGATATGAGCCAATATTTGCTTGTTAATTGATAGCTTCTCATTTGATTAATGTCATGAGATGAGCCTTGATATATGAATATGTTTGTTTAATTATGATATATACCTACGGTATGCCAGTTAGAATACCTATGCTAAAAGGATAGTGTTAGTCTTTCTGCACATCGTATCTGAAACCCTAGTTCGTTGAGGGAGTCACCAACTTGTGTGGACTGATCATCCCACAGTATGGAGCCTCATGCTCATTGCATTTTGATTTTCTGACGAGCTTTACCTTATACATTCTTGTTATAACCTATCTGAGAAACTTTCTTGTAAGAACTTAAAGTCGTATTCGATAATATATTTCTCATTGTTGTATTATCTCGTATATGCATATTGAATGTTATCTACTCACTAAGTTGTTGAACTCACTCTTTCATTATTTATTATTTTTAGACTTGTAGCTTGTTAGTGGATCATTTTTGTTGTACTCTCATAACCTACTATTTTGGTTGTAATCGATACTTTTTCTATGTCTAGTTAGTGCTCCACAATTATAGCAATATGTATTTAATTCTTGTATTAAGACAATCAAATTATATTATAAAGTTAATTTTGTTATTAACGTTGCGTTGAACTCTGAAGTTGAAGGATAAGTTTGTATGTAAGTTTAGGTTCACATAGGTGTGGAACTTTGGAGGGGGATCATGCCTATGTGCTGGTAATGGATCAAGGCATTGGGTCGTGACACAAAGTTTAGTTCATAACTACTAGAAAATTAACAAAATTAGAGAGAAAATAACACTACAGAGAAGAAGAAGTGTTTCTGTTGTGATTTGTTTTCTTTTTAGTTCATAGCTACTAGAAAATTAACAAAATTAGAGAAAAAATAACGTTACAGAGAAGAAGTGTTTCTATTATGATTTGGTTCCTTTATTCTCTCCATTAGCTGTTATCTTTTGTTCGGATTTTTCTCCAAATTTAGAGTCTTTTATGTTACTTAATTCCTTCTTCTTCATATGGTCATTAAGATTGATTAAATCCCTCAAACTTTGTGTTGAAAATTGACTTTGTTGTAATTTAAACTCTGCTACAACTTAAATTTTGTTTATGACTTGATTTCAAGCAATATCTGACCATTTCAAACATATTCTTTCATTTATGGAATGTTAGAGCTTGATTTTCATCTTTCTTGGATCCTAAAACCCATTATTTCTAGGTCAGACTCTCAATTGTACAGGGATACTCAACACTATTAGTTTCCTCATCAAATCAAGAAACTAATCTCGTCCTTCAGATTGCATTTGGATTTTATCCTTCAAAACAATTTTATTTGACCTAGCATCCTTCATACAAGTTGTATTACTAGGTCTGTAGATGATTTTGGGCATTCGAATCTCATGATTTTGATATTTGAAGATCCAAGATATTCTCTTTTGAATTTATAGTATGACAATAAAGAATCCTTCTGCAAGTATGGTTTTGGCCTGATTTTACAGATCTGATTGGAGGTTCAAAAGAACTTGAATTGATGCTTATAATACCTAAGCTTGATATATGTACTTATCTTTGATTTCATCCGACGTTCTCATCCTGAAACTCTAAGATGGTGAAAAACATGTCACAAGAAGTTAAGTCCAAAATATAAAATGCAAAATTTCTTATTTTGTAGCACTTAATTTACATAGTCTATTAGGTACCCTATACTCATAAAACTAACTTCTGATAAGTTCAAAACACATTAAAAAAAGTATAGCGTAAAAGAAAAAAAAAAGATAAATATATTTTATACAGTTTCTATTTTATATATATTGAATTTTGAATTGGATTTTATCATATTTGTATTTTTTGCATGACTCCAAATACATGGTCATTTATACCCAAGCTGAGCTGTGCGAGAGGTTGATTTTTTAATTTATTTTTTGGCTAATTATTTTTTAATTAGATCTGTCCCCAAGCCTATCTTGGGCTTGAATGCTTACCTTATTATTTTGATTTGGAACAATAATTGGATCAGTTATGCCGAAGTGCCATCCTTCCAAAAGGTTGTCTTTTTAGTGAACCGAGACAACAATTTGTCTCGGCGGAACCCCAGAGCAAAATATCACCTGAAGCATGGGGAGTGAGGTCATAGTGGAGCTCCAAAGAAACGCGACCAACTGGGCCAACGTCGTGGCAGAGATTGTGAAGATAGAACGAAAGATCTTCCCGAAACATGAATCGCTTGCTAGATCATTTGATGAAGAGCTTAGAAAGAAGAACTCGGGGCTTCTGTATATTGAACTAAATGGAGAAGTTGCTGGCTATGTCATGTATTCCTGGCCCTCATCTTTGTGTGCTTTTATCACAAAACTTGCAGGTTTCAATACCCATTACTTTTTTCTTCCTCTCTCTTCATTGTTTACCAGTTCTATGTTTCTCCTTTTGTTGTTTAACGAACCCATAATTTGTTTGATGAAAGGACTCAAAGAGGCATGGTTTCCTTTTCTCTGATTAGTATGACTGATTAGGCTAAACCCACAAAAATCCATTAGCATAATTTCTTTTCTAGTTATCTGACTTGGCTAGGACTTGATTTCTTACATGGGTGTTTTTCTTTTTTAATGGCAAATGTCAAACAGTGAAGGAGAACTATAGAAGGTTCAGAGTGTCCTAAAGAAAATCACATGAAACTGTTTAAAATAATGAAACTACTTTAAAAGGTTTTATCTCATTGAAAACACAACTTACTCTTTGTGAACAAAGAGTAAGACTTTATATTTTACATTAAAAAATATTTTTTTTTATCAATTGTTTATATAATAAATTTTGATATGAGATAAAACCAATAAAAAAAGATGGTGGACTCGCGTGCAAAATATTGAGCCGAGT
The DNA here is from genome assembly GCA_029204005.1 of Salix udensis. Classification (NCBI taxonomy): domain Eukaryota; kingdom Viridiplantae; phylum Streptophyta; class Magnoliopsida; order Malpighiales; family Salicaceae; genus Salix; species Salix udensis. The sequence goes on along the minus strand of CM055031.1, from coordinate 1,643,434 downwards.
AGCTGGATAACTTCTGATTGCCCCCCTCGCCTAAGATAACGTCTTTACTTTATGAAACGTTCGTCTCCAACATTAACTTTACTTTTAAAGCTATTTTTAATTTAATTGTTGTAGCAACTCTTTAATTCCATGATTATTTTCTACTTAGTTGTTATATGATAACAACCAATAAATACTATGTACTATTACAATCCATTGATAAAGTTGTTTTTGTGACCCCCAACTTCAGAGGAGGAACTTATTGGATCCTGGTGTATATCTTTGTGTTGCGGAAATATCTTTAACGATAGTATCTATGCCTACCTCAAGTTTATTTTGTGTTTCCATTCTTCTTAAACCTCTTGGGCTTCCTGATGAACAGTTTAAAATTTTGGATCTTTGAACTTATAACTTAGGGAAAATCCGATGCCATTGTGGATCCTGTTCCTTGAATCTTTGAGTGTTTGCACGGTGAGTTATATTCTCAAGGTAAGAATAAGGACAATCAGTCACCCTGGCTTTTCCCTGTTATGGAACATTATTATCCTTTTCTTTTCCTGCCCGAGATGCTCTGCTGCTTAATCATGGTCACTTGCTTTCTCTGTTGTTGAGTCCTGGCTTCGCTCAACAAAATGAAGAAGGATTTGAGTACTCCAAGTATATTCATGCAAGTGAAATCAGAGTAACATCTATTTCACTCAGATTCTAGCGAAATGCAATCTGGTGTATTCAAATAAAAGCCCACCTCCGATCTGTAGCTGATTCAGGTGCTACTTTTCTTCAGCTATGGAGATTGTACAGATAAATATAGATGAAGAGCCTCATGAGCCAAATGGAATGATGGATCCTTCATTATATGAATTTGTGAAGCTTGACAGCATTGTTTCATTTAAGAGCTGTGTTCGAAAACGCTCGGCAAAGGAGCTACACACTCCCGCAGGGAATTCACTACTTCATGTAGCTGTAAGCTATGGAAGTGACAATATTACATCTTATCTGGCTGAAGAGTTTCCTTCTCTAATCACCACCCAAAACAGCCAGAAGGACACAATACTTCATCTTGCTGCAAGAGAAGGAAAGCACAGTGATATAATTAAATCTCTCGTGGAATCGAATCCATGCTTGATGAGGAAGACAAATACAAAGGGGAACACTCCTTTGCATGATGCGGTGATCAAGGGTAACAGAGACCTTGCCATTTTCCTAGCTTCCAAAGATCCAGAAATGGCCTACTACAACAACAAGAATGGCAGGTCTCCTTTATATCTGGCTGTTGAGAAAGGCAAAAATAATGGGATACTTGATGATCTCTTGAAATTGGGAGCTTCGATCCCTATAAAAAGAGAAGATGGTGATGCCCTACCAAAAGGAAAGTCCCCTGTTCATGCTGCCATCGAACAACGTGACAAAGGTGATCACATTGTCTGTACTGATCCGTAGAAAATGATTTACATAGAAACAATTATTGCAAGACTATCATCTTTATATTCATTTGAAACATTTTCTTTGATTTTCAGATATATTGGTGAAGATTGAAAAGGCAAAGCCAGAGCTATTATGTCTCACTGATGAAGAGTTGGGAAATTCACTGCATTATGCATCATCCATAGGTTTTCTGGAAGGAGTTCAATTCCTATTAAATAAGTTTCTCAATGGCGCTTATGAAAGAAACAATGAGGGTAACTATCCTATCCATATAGCTTGCAAAAACGACTCGGTTGATGTAGTAAAGGAATTTCTGAAGAGTACCCCATTTCCAAAAGAATTCCTCAATTATAAAGGGCAGAACATTCTTCATGTAGCGGCTGAAAATGGAAAGGACAGAGTGGTCAGGTACATACTCAGACAAGAGGAGACGCTCGTATTATCGCTGCTAAATGAGATGGATGAGGATGGAAATACACCTCTGCATATGGCAACACATCGTGGTCAATCCATGGCTGCATTTGTCCTTGTGCGTGATAAACGCGTAGATAATTCGATTGTTAACAATGAAAATTTGACACCATATGATATTGCTGAACAACAATCCAAAATAGCTGTAGAGCAATATGAAAAAACAGATGAAATGGTATGCTATTTGATCATCATTTACTGAGCTACAAAAGCATATATTTTAGTAGTATTATTGATTATATATTTTTGTTTTTGGGATTCCTCTTTGTTGCCAGCTTGCTGAGGATCGAAAGCTGTTCTATTCAAAGAACACTACCCCTGCGAAGGTATAAGAGTTCTGTTGAAATTTTCTTTCCTTAAATTTCAAGTAGACATGTGTTCCATTTCATAAAAGGATATCATATATATTCTACATAATAAGGAAAGATATGATGAAACATAAATGGAAAGAGAGCGTATATCACTCGAGCAATCATCTGCTCCAGCAAAAGCTGCCTGAAATTCAGCACTAAAGACAGGAGTGATATAAAATTGTTTTTTTTTTCTTACAGGAAAAAGAAGTTGAATCAAAGAAGCATGGCACAAGAAAACCATCAACAAAGGAATACAAATTGCTGGATTATTATGGAGCGGTATTATTGCTTTTCTTCCTTCGTATTTTTGTTGTTGCTATCCCTAATCTTTTAAACATCTAGTTCAAGACCAATTAATTTAACTTGTGTACTATTATTACATTTGAAATTCTAAAATCATTCAAGAATCTTGCTTGTTCTGGAAAAAAAAAAAGCATTTCAAGGCCATTGCTTTTGTATGCGACTGAGGAACTGACAGAAACACATTATGATGAAGTTTTTTTCCCCTTGCTATGCAGATGACAACATCATCTATCTTATATTTCAATGCCCGCCCTCCAAAATCCATATATGAGCGTCTCACTAGCACTGATCAAGGCAAGACGCCAAGGAAACAGGAAACAAAGAGCAGGATAGAGCATCTTCTTGTTGTAGCGGTGCTTGTTGCTGGTGTAACCTTTTCTGGTGCTATACAGATGCCACAATTAAGGAGTAAAAATAACTCTGGCAACCATCCTCGTGAATTTAACAGCACTGCCACTGCCACTGGCCGGAACAGCACCGCCTTGGACAGCCCCACCGGTTCATCTCTTCTGGATGGTTATTTATGTCTCGATGTCTGGGCTTTAAACACCTCTGTGGTGGCAGCTATAATCCTTCTCTGGACGAACTTGAACGATGTCAAGTTTGCACCATTTGCAGTCTGGTTTTCATCCTTGATGGTGGGCGGGTCGATCTACATGATGTGCTTGTCCTTCTTTTTTGCTGTGAGCATAGCATTAGGTGGATCAAACTATGGGGTGTTCGCAATGATCGTTATAGTTGTGGGGGTGGCGTTTTTCCTTGCGCAAACATTGCTTTATTTTCAATGGATTCTTCCACCATCCGTCAACCAAATTATTGAAGGAAAGCTCTCGCATTATATCTACTACGCCTCGTTTTTCTTGCTTTTCTACAATTGGAGATGCCTCATGACTTACAGCCTTCCTCGACCTCATAAGCTTTGTGGTCTCCTTAGAAAGTCCAACGATCAAGGTTGATCTTCATCAGAAGATGTCATGAATTTGTGGGGTTGCCTTCTATTTTTCTTCAGGTTTGGTATGGGGAAGCATCTTGGAATATTGTGTTTATATTGTAATAATAATCTGAACTTGGAATACTTTACAGTTTCCAGTTGAAATAATGATTTTGAATGTGTTCCATCAATATGTTCTCACAGACGAATAAATAAATTTTATGAGAAAATTGTCAATAAGTTGAGTTTGAGTTTTAGGAACCAAGAGACTAATGACTTCAATCAAAATTTTCTTTGATCAATTAATTTATATTGTGCATCCTTGCTCCGACAACTAACTATGTCCTAGTTTGGAAGTGTGGTTGAAGTTACTTTTGAAAGTATTTTTTGCTTAGAAATGAATCAAAATAATATTTTTTTTAAAAAAAAATATTAGCACATGAAAATGATCTAAAAACATCCAATGTTACTTAATCCCTTCTTCTTTATATGGTCATTAAGATTGATTAAATCCCTCAAACTTTGTGTTGAAAATTGACTTTGTTGTAATTTAAACTCGACTATAACTAACTTTGTTTATGACTTGATTTCTTTTAATATCCGATCATTTCAAATGTATTCTTTCATTTATGTAATGTTAGAGTTTGATTTTCATCTTTTGGATCCTAAAACCCATTGTTTCTATGTCAAATCTCAATTGTAGTGGGATACTCATCACCATTAGTTTCCTCATCAAATCAAGAAACTAATCTCGTCATTCAGATTATATGTGGATTTCATCCTTCGAAACAATTTTATTTGACCCGGCATCCTTCATACAAGTTGTATTTCTATGTGTGTAGATGATTTTAGGCATTTAAATCTCATGATTTTGATATCCGAGCCTCAAAAATATTATGGTTTGAATCTATAACAAGGCAAAGAGAATCCTACTCCTAGTAGAGTTTTTACTTGATTTTGCAGGTTTGATTGGAGATTTAAAGAAAATGTATTTTAACTTTGATTCATGTTCTCATTCTGAAACCCTAAGTTGGTGAAAAACCTGTCACAAGAAGCTAAGTCCAAAATATAAATGCAAAATTTCTTATTTTTTAGCCATTAATTTACATAGTCTCTTAGGTATCCTATACTCATAAAACTAACTTCTAATAAGTTCAAAACACATTAAAAAAGCATAGCATAAAAGAAATAAAAAAGTTATATATATTTTATACAGTTATTATTTTATATATATTGAATTTTGAATTGGATTTTATCATTTTTGTATTTTATGCAGGACTCCAAATACAAAGTCATTAGGTTGATTTTCTAATTTATTTTTTGTCCAGTTATTTTTTAATTAGAGCTGTCCCCAAGCCTATCTTGGGCTTGAATGCTGACCTTATTATTTTGATTTGGAACAATAATTGGATCAGTTAAGCCGAAGTGCCATCCCTGCAAAAGGTCGTCTTTTTAGTGAACCGAGACAACAATCTGTCTCGGCGGAACCCCAGAGCAAAATATCACCTGAAGCATGGGGAGTGAGGTCATAGTGGAGCTCCAAAGAAACGCGTCCGACTGGGCCAACGTCGTGGGAGAGATTGTGAAGATAGAACGAAAGATCTTCCCGAAACATGAATCGCTTGCTAGATCATTTGATGAAGAGCTTAGAAAGAAGAACTCGGGCCTTCTATATATTGAACAAAATGGAGAAGTTGCTGGCTATGTCATGTATTCCTGGCCCTCATCTTTGTGTGCTTCTATCACAAAACTTGCAGGTTTCAATACCCATTACTTATTTCCTCCTCTCTGTTCATTGTTTACCAGTTGTATATTTCTCCTTTTGTTGTTTAACGAGCCCATAATCTGTTTGATGAAAGTACTCAAAGAGGCATGGTTTCCTTTTCTCTGAATAGTATGACTGATTAGGCAAAACCCACAAAAACCCATTTAGCATAATTTCTTTTTCTGGTTATCTGACTTAGGTAGGACTTGATTTCTTACATGGGTGTTTTTCTTTGTTAATGGAAAATGTAAAACAGTGAAGGAGAACCATAGAAGGCAAGGCCATGGAGAGGCATTGCTTACAGCAGCAATTGAGAAATGCAAAAAGAGAAGGGTTCAACGTATATCATTACACGTTGATCCCTCGAGGCCTGCAGCTATGACTCTATACAAGAAACTTGGTTTTCAAGTTGATAGTTTGGTAGAAGGTTATTATTCTGTAGACAGAAATGCTTATAGAATGTACTTGGATTCTGAATCTGACTAGTTTGTAATACAGCTTGAAATTGACAGCAATATCACTGTAATTTCTCCTTCCAGTTCAAGAAACAGGTCGGGCATGTTGTAGCCAAGTTGTTAATTCTGTTCTGTTCCGCTTGCAATGGTCGATATATCTCGTTTCAGATCAAAAAATATAACAAATAGGAACAAATTTCATCTTGCTCGGAATCTCGGTCTATTTTGGAAATTGCATCCAAATTCTGTCCGGAACATTCTGAATTTCGTTTCACTCATTTCGTTTCAGTCAACTAGTATTTTTTTAAAAAAATAATATATAGTTTTATAATATCAATCAATAACTCTTAATTTGATTGGTAGATTGAGATGAATAGGATTTTAGTGTTCCTATTTTTTTATTAGCTTTAGATTGAAAGTTAAGTTGTATTGGGTTTTGATTGAAATCTTATTTTGTGTGATTCTATGGGGTGAGCTCCTGCCTCCCAAATGGTTTATCCCTCCTTTCAATGATGAAATCTCTTGTGATTAAAAAATATGACCCGAAACAAATCTTTTTAACTTTTTATGTGGTATTTTTACGAATTTGAATTAATTTATTCATTATCTATAGCTAATGTTTATATTAACAATGAAGTAGCTGCTTTTTTTTATTAGATACCTTTTAATTATTATTTTTCAATTCAATTTTATACTTTAATATTATTTTGATTTTAAATTTGATCTTGATAATTTGTTTTAGTTTTTTTATGAGATTATCAGAATATTAAACAGACTTCTTGATATTTTCATGACTTGTCAGGTCGAGCAAAAAAAAATTCTTAATCCTTTTCTTTTAGAAAACCTATCTTCCATTTTTTTTCTTCCGGTAGAACTCTTTTTTGTAATTGTATCGATCAATATGTGGTTAATTTTGAATGATTTTTATAATTTATTTTTTATTTATTTTCTATAATGTTGTTATAGTATCAAACAAAAGTCTCACCATTTGAGTGATACTTAATTGTATGAGTGTTTGTTTTTGTTATTATATTATTAAGTAAAAAATAGAATTTTTAAATCTAGTGAAGGTTATAACCGCGTTGCAGGTTTAGCCATAGTTGTCAATACCGTTCCGGTGGCCGTTCCGGTTTTTCGATTGGAACGGAACGTTTCGATTTCGGAGCGTTCCAGCGTGCCGCTTCGGTGTCGTACTGTTCATATATAATTAATTATATATATGAAAAAAAAAATATTAATTTAATAAGCATAATTAAAATTTGAATTCTTTTTTATTTAAAATATTTTGGTGTTTTTAAATTATTTTGATGTATAGATGTAAAAAATAATTTTTAAAAAATAAAAAAAAAATAGATTTTGAACCCGGAACGGCACGCTCGGAACGGAACCGAGGCGTTCCGACCGGAATTTGGCCGGAATTTCTGGATCGGACCGGAATTAAAACCGAGACGAAAACGACGTCATTTTGTCTCGGTTTGTTGAACGGAACAGAACGGAATTAACAACTATGGGTTTAGCAAGTTAAGTTGTAGAGTCTGAGTTGATTCAATATATCTGCATTTCAATATTAAAACATAAAACAGGAACAAACCCCTAATTTTGACAAAATTAAGTTTCTATTAGATATTGCGTTCCAGAAGCACATTGAAAAAAATTTGAAAAAAATAATATATTTTTTTATTTTAAATTAAAAAATTCTGGTGCTTTTTTTTATGTGAAGATGTCAAAAATAATTTTTAAAAAATAAAAAAAAATATTATTTTGATATATATAAAAAACATTTTTAAAAATAACCTCAACAACACTCTCAAATAATCAAAAAAAAAAAAAAAAAAAACTCGAGTTGTATACATGGCTTTATAATTTAACCATTATCACCTGTATTTTTTACCTAAAATTTTCAAGCTTACATGCATCCATCACAATTGTCAACTGAAGAGAGAATTTGAAAACCCAAAAGAACCCAACACAAAAATTAAAATTAAAATTGTTGCTGCCCAGGATCGAACTGGGGACCTTTAGTGTGTAAGACTAACGTGATAACCACTACACCACAGCAACGTTGCGTGCACATAATTCAGATGTGAAATATATTATCAGTAAAATGTGAGATTTTTTTTAGCAAAGGAGTCCTTAAAAAACGGAAAGAAACCTTAGCAACATCGATCGAAACTAGATCAATGCTAAAACTTTGAAGAAAAAGAAAAGGAAAATCATTTGATTTCTCAAGTATTTGAAGCCCCCAATATTTTAAAAAATCTTGGTGCTTTCTTATTTTGTTTTTCAATTTGGTGAAATTAGTCAATTTCTTTTGGGGTTTCAGTAGTAATTGAAAAAAGGAAAGGAAAAATGGTGAGTGTAATGAGGAGTTGCATTCAATCAATATTGAAGTTAGTGAATTGTGTGATAGGAATGGTTGGTATAGCAATGGTGCTGTATTCAATTTGGCTCATTAGAGTGTGGGAAAGAGAAGTGGGTGATTTCCCATTTTTTGATGACGACGACGACTTTACTCCATGGTAAGCTTTTCTTTCATGGTTTTTCTTATATATATAAATTTTGGTTTGTGGGTATTTTGTTTTATGTTTTTTTGGTTCAGGGGCTAGTGTTAGAGAATTGGAAAAAAGGATTCTTTTTTTTATTGTGGAATTTGGGTTTTGTATTGTTGGTGAGGAAGTGTAGAAGTGAAGGTATTCGAATTTTAGGATAGGCTGGTTTGATGTTTTGTTGAGTGTGTTAATGTATGTTTTAGCGTTACTTGGATGTTTTTGATTGGTGGATTTGTGTTAATTGGATAGTGTTTGGGAGGGAGGAAAAGCTGGAAAAGAGGAGCTTTAGAAAGCTGAGGACTGAATTTCTATTGTTTGGAAAGAGAGGAGCCTGGCTTTGTTTTCTGTTATTATTAGTAAACTTTTGAGAGGGAGAGGGGGAGGTGAGATAGGCCTAATTGGTTTTGCTTGTGAGTGGTGAGTGAAACATCATCAAGGCAGAGGTCTGTTTGTATTTGCAGCTTTCTTACTACCTCAATTATTGAAGTGCATGTGGGTATTAAATTTAACAAGGAAGTTAGCCTGTGGTTAATGGAGAGTGGGTGCTGATAGTGGGTCTAATATGTTTACAACCTTTTGGATTGTGATTCATGTACTTTTTCTATTTGCTTTTTACATATTCATTAAGTTGCTGGACAACCAATGAAAAGGATGGTTTGGAAGTTTTTGGTCTTCCTATTTTGCTTGTAATAGCAGGAAATTTGAATCTCTTTAGTTAAGTACTCGGTATAGTGGAGGTTTGTAATTCTTAATTGACAAATTGGTTCTTCAGTTCTTTTATTCACTACTCCTTTTCCCACTATGTTATATTGACAATCAAGAAGAGCTTTGTTTTCATGGCTTTAATAGAGTTCTTACAAATTTTGTAATTCTAAAGTTAAATCCTGGTTTGTATTATAGGACTATTAAAAATGACAAAATTGTGTTGTTGATGGCGCTGTTTCTTTGAATGGACATATAATAATTGATTTTGGTTGGCAATGGATTATTAATTTGTGATGATACTTAAAACGAGAGATACAAGAGGGCATGGACTGTTTTCGCTTTTGATTTTAAAGCTATAGTCAGTGGGCAGCAAATTACAGTTTATTAACTCGAACTCAGTATATGAACGGTGTGTGGTTGTTGTTATCCTTAAAGCAACTTATCCATAAATTGCAGGTTCATTTACACATTTATTGGCCTAGGTGTCACTTTGACCGTGATCACATGCTTTGGTCATATTGCTGCTGAAACTGCAAATGGTTGCTGCCTTTATCTAGTATCCTCTTACCGAATCAGTTAAATGAGTATCCATATTCCCTATTTTATTATTCTCCTAATGTAATTTTGCTAAAAACTATTGGTTTGCAGTCCCAAATATTACATTTTAGCATTTGATCAATATCATAATTTCAGTTTGACTTTAATTGAACTCCCTATTTGATTTTATTTTACCTGTGGTGAATAATATTATGAACTCAGAAAAACCATTTCTGTTCATATGATTTTTCATTGCTTCTTGAGAAACATGAGTTTAGTTCCATGGAGCTTTAGTTTCTTAGAATGCACGACTTTTTTGGCCAATATTGACCTTAACCAGGATTTAGTATATGTTATTTATACTCTTACTCCTCATGCTGGAAGCTGGAGTTACTGCTGATGTATTTCTAAACCGTGACTGGGAAGAGGCATGCTCTTTTACCAGAAGCTCATTATTTGATTTTAATCTTATGGTTTTTAGGTTACAAGTTACCACAAATCCTTACTGACAATTTATATCGTTATCATTCTATTTTACATGACTTGGCACTAGGACTTCCCAAAAGACCCAAGTGGGAGTTTTGATCAGTTCAAAGGTTTCGTTAGATCAAACTTTGAGCTCTGCAAATGGATAGGCTTATCAATCGTGTCTGTTCAGGTGTTTCTCTCCCTCTCTCTCATTTTCTCTGCATATCATTGACAAGGTAGTGAGAGTGAGGTGTGATAATTAACTCATTTGAGCATGACAAATGATTTCATTTACATGTAAGGTTGCAGAAAAATTAATTATAGACCATCAATCAGTCCCCTGTGTACAAAACCACTGTTAGCTGTCCCAAGAGTCAATTGGCTTGATCAAACTGCATAGTGATGTGTTTCCTCTTGGTTCATGTGTTTGATTGGTATCTCACCATGCTCTGTTTTAACAATTCCCTGGATGACTCAAGTTTTTAAATCAAGCAGCAGCATTGTTTTCCATGTTAAAAATGAAAATTTAACATTTGGATACACTTTAGGGTTTGCAAGTCTTGGTTTATTAATTTTTCTTGTATTCTCATAGGACTTGAGATGGAAGTTTCGTTTGGAAGTTGTTTTGTCGTAATCAATTTGTGAATCACCAATGCCTTCAAATTTTCAGGGGCTGTCTTTTCTAGTAGCAATGATACTCAAAGCTATTGGGCCCCATCGATCTTATGACAGTGATGATGATTATGCTACAGATAGGGCTCCACTTCTGAGGGATGTTCATCCACCTCCCTATGTTGTTGGTAACCCTGTCACAGGATCTAGAAATAATGCATGGAGTATAAGGATTACCGAGAAGGTAGGGATAATTTATTATTCCAGCATTCATATTGCTCATTAGAAGGCCTGTACTTTTCTCTATTACTTTCAATCCAGGATTTCTCATTATTGTCAACCTCCTTTATTACCATTCGCAGTCCTTTTGTTCCTCCAACCTAATTGGTCTCTTGCTCTTACTAGGATGGTCATTAGTCTCCACTGCAAACAAGAAATTCATCACGGCAAACTTAATTTAATTTTTAGCTTATATTGGCTATAAAGTCATAGTTACCCTGCCAAAACTCTGCTGTCTCGTGACTACTAATTCAAGCAGTGTTTGCGGTTACACAAAACCCCGTTCATGCATGCTGGCTGACCTCTTCTATATAAACTTCATCTGCTCCAACAAGCTTCCTTCAAATTCTACCTCTTTTTTCTGGTCCAGTTGATAGGTTTAATCACAAATTGTTTCTAGATAATAAAAAAATATTGGTTGAGAAGAATATTCAAGCTACTATTTTCCTTGATTCCCTTAATTTTTGGGTCAACTTCTAGATATTAATTTTCTCCTCAAAATCATGTGGGTTCCTGACCGTGAAACTTCTACTTACAATTTGATAATCACAGGCTGCTCATTATTGATCAGGTGGCTGCATAATTCTCTTGAAATAACACACACACACACACACACAATTCCTTCCTTGGGTTTTCCTTTCAGTATTATATATATGTTTTTTTATTTTCAAATGTCTTATCCTTTGGTCCCAAGTCATCCTTTTTTCTGTTATTAAATTTTAGACACATGCTTAGAGAAAAGTTCTAAAAATGAACGTGCTGAAGTCTTATCAGCAATCCCTGTATTATCTTTTTTAATTAATGGTTCGTGTTTTTCCCACCGAGACAGATGAATCAGGCAAACAGGTGATAGCTTTCAACAAGGCCAGGACCTCGCATTTGGAAAGATCAGGAAGTGAAATCAATCGAGTCACAGCCAGCTTATATCATCTGATCTCCAAGAGCTTGTACAAGTGCTGAAGGTTTCAAGATGGAAAAGGGCAATCCCATCAGTACATTAACACCATTGAATATAACAAAAACCCACTTTCAAGTGGTGAACTCCTTGTTTAATTGAAAGTGTATAGCTCTTCCATAGATGTTATTGCTTGATACACCTTGTGATTGTAAATTTCGTTTATCCCAGCAACAGAAGCATCAATATTTGAAGGTTTCATTTTGCCCCACATGATTTTGCTGGTGCTGTCAAACAATTCCCAGAAGAGTTGGAAACTGATGTACTAACACAGATTGAACAATCAATATCAAATCTTTTCCTCATTCAAAAGAGCCATTTACTTTTCCCTAGAAGAATTTGATTTCTGATTTTTTGAAGCATTGGTTAATCAAATCAGCTACGCACTATTTCCCACTACTGCTTACGAACTTGCAGGTGTGAGTTTTTCAAACCCACGTTGTGACAGTTCATCAAAGATATTTAATCATCAGAAAGCCATGTTCTTGTTCGATCACAAATTTTTCCATTATTTTTAAATGAAGACCAAAAGCAGACTAATAATGGAGTGTTTATGTCAGAGTGTCATGTGCCGAGCATCTCATAAAAAAAAACCTCACACTTCAACCTAAAAACACCCTAGCATGGTGCTCGTACAACCCATATAGAGCCTTTACAACTTCACAAAAACACAAGTAGCCTTTACACCTCCACCAAAACACAATTGAAAAGCCAAGAACAAAATAAAGAAACTTAGAACAAGCTTTTCTTTCACAACCCTTTTGCCCTCCCTTCATTCTACTGTTCCTGCAAAAGCATGTTTTGGGTATTTTTTTTTGGATTTAAGGAAATCTCATTTTCTGAAAAACGTACTTTATGAGACTAGGTGAGCAAGTAAAACCCTGGCTGTCACAAGTTCTTACAAGAGATGCATGCTTTGACTCGAACTCGAAACGTAATATGCAGATCTTAAATTTTTTATCATCAAACCACACCACTTGAGATACTTGTATTGGGTGCTTGTATTAATGCTAAAAGCTGAACGCACTCCCAAGAGATTTTCCTCAACTACCAAGATAGTCATATACAAGATTATATTTTATTTTTCAAAAAATATAATCAGTAAATAAAAAAAGCTTCTTCTTTTCTCCATTTTATATAAGGGAATCCATGTGCTTCGTGTGTGAAGGATCCTCAAAAGAGAGTGAAAGAATGGTATTTATAGAAAAAGATTCATCAAATCGTTTTTTAAGAGCACGAAACCCTTGCTTTGTTCGATGAAGTATTTTTATAATGCATGAGTTTGGATACCCACTTCCAGCTTCTTAACGGGATCATCAATGTTTAAATATATTATCATGAGAATATCAAGCATGCACCATCGTCTATATCATGTCTGTAAATATAAGAGGATAAATCATTTATCTAATATTATGATTGCTAAATATATTCTATCTTCCACCTCCATCCCATGCATTGATTTGTTTAATCAATATGGTAGTGCTTAAGTCATATATATATATATATATATATATATATATATATATATATACACATCATTCATTATAAAAATGATCTGATGATCCCCAAAATACATGATGAGATGATAAAAAAAAATTGATTTGCACCGTAAATCTCGAGTTTGAATCAAGACTTATATTCTCGAGTTTGACAAAATTTTATTCATTCATCTAGACTTACTTATTTATCTGAATCCATAAAATATATTTTCTAGAAATAAAATTTCCTTGCGTAAAAAAAATTATTATAAAAAAATCATATGCATAATGGTTTTATAAAAATAATTGACAATCATGAAGGAATTGTGGCTGTATACATTAAATTATTGTCAACCATCCACGTTGAGGAGAAATTATTAGGTTTTTTTTTATTATTATTCTTTTTCAAAATAAGACTCTTTGCCAAAAAAAATTAAATTAAAATATGCCCTTCAATTAAAACTGGTTTCATAGAATTGTCAAACTCGATGCAATGATGCTAAAATAGATTATAAAGCAGCCTGCTATCAAGCTGTCACATGTGGTGTTGAAGCTTGTGGACAAACAGCATATACATACACACACACACACACATATATATATATATATATATATATATATATATATATATATATAAATCACTTTTTTGAGATTTGTGGAGATGAAACTCTTCCAACCTTTTTTCTTGCTGATAAAATTTGGAGTTTCCCTCGTAGCCAGCATCATCTTCCAGGAATTTTGGGCGTTGGATCAGTCACAGATTCCCATTACTCAAAAGAACGAACAGAAGGAAACATTTTTTTTTTAATTATTATTACATTTTTTTAATATACATACATATATATATATATATATATATATATATATATATATATATATATATTTATACGTATATATGTGTAATAAGTCATTACTGATAAGAGTGGTGACGTGACAAGATAAAGGATGCTAAATCATTTGTAAGAACTCACATGGTTTTTTAGCATCCTTTATCATTGTCGCCCAAAAACAATATAAAACTATAGATAAAGGATGCTAAATCTAATGTTAATTTTTTTTATTGAATTATTCCATGGTCAATAAAAAAAATTAACATTAGAAAAAACATCTGTTATTATTTTTTTGTAATTGACCAGAACACCCCTTCTCAAACTTCTCAATCTCTCTCCAGCCGACAAGTTCGGTTAGGCGGAATTTAACGCCTTAACCGCCGGTGGGACCCAAAACCCAAGTGGCAAACATGTGAATAAACAAGAAGCCTCGGATTTGTTCTATTTAAAAACCTGACACACACAACTCTTTTGAGCAGCAGCACCACCACTTTACAAAACATAGTAAGCAAGTTTAGTGTTTTTGTTTCCAGAAAATTTTAGGCAAAGGTTGTAAAAGATTGCTCTTTGACTGTTTTTCTTGCGTTCTGCGCGACCGGAAGGCAACAATATTGTCAAGTAGAGGTGTGGTGGTGGTAGCGAGGGTTGCGGTGGTGATTGGTGGCGCGTAGTATTTATTAAAAGACCCTTTTGGCCCACGATGCAGTTCTTGAGGTTATATGTCGTGGTGTTCTTAAACTTACAGTACTGTTTTTTAGATGTTTTTGGACAGCAATATCATACTCGCCGTAATGTCGCTGACTTACACTGGAAACCAGCCACCGCCACCTGGTACGGCAGTCCTGACGGTGATGGTAGTGACGGTAAGAGCTTACTATACCCACTATGATTTTTACCATTTGTAATTTTCTTTCGTACTATATTTTTGGTAGTGTCAAAGTCTTAGATCTCTTTTTCTCGGTTGGTTTTTTTTATCAAACTCTAAGTTGATTTAGAATTTTCCATGTTAAACGAGCTAGCCCGGTAAAGCAAGTTAATGGTGGAAGTCCTGTTGATCGCCCACTCTTCTTTTGTAACGAAGAACACTAATTAATTTTTGTGTGTTTTTTCTTCACAATTAATCCAATAAATAGGCTTCTTGAAAGAAATGTTCTTCTAAGATCAATTTTGCGTTCGCAGAAAACCAAGTTGATTTTTCAAGTTAGCTTGGTTCACATTACCCAATTTGGCATATTCTTAGCTTAGCAAACTTGGCATGATCAAATTTCTAAAACTCTTGTATTCCCAATTAAAACCCAAAATTTGCATCGTTAAGGTACGTGACAAACAGGTGATATCAATGTGCAGGAGGGGCATGTGGGTACGGATCATTAGTGGACATGAAGCCATTGAAGGCCAGAGTTGGTGCAGTGAGCCCAGTTCTCTTCAAGAACGGAGAAGGATGCGGGGCATGTTTCAAAGTTAGGTGTCTAGACAAGAGCATATGCTCAGAAAGGGCAGTGACCATAATCGTCACAGATGAGAGTCCGGCCGGAGGGTGCTGTTCAAATGGTAACACCCACTTTGACCTCAGTGGCGCTGCCTTTGGTCACATGGCTATTTCCGGTGAGAATGGTCAGCTCAGGAACCGAGGTGAAATCCCAATCATATATCGCAGGTGGGCATTGTTCCCTCTTTCTGGTTTAAGTTCATCAACTGTCTGTGTTTTGTCTTGTTTTTAATTTCCACTGCCCTTAATAATCTCGAAATGACCTAAAATACCATGTTTGTAGGACCCCATGCAAGTACCCTGGGAAGAACATCGCCTTCCATATCAATGAAGGTTCAACAGATCATTGGCTATCCATTCTGGTGGAATTTGAAGATGGCGATGGTGATGTTGGATCCATGCATATCAGAGAAGTAACCTTCGATCTCCTTCCTTATTTTCTATTTCTGTGCATTGATTTTTGGACTTCTAACAGAAAGCAGAATAAAAAAGCACCATGCATGCTCTTAGGCTTCGGAAATTTTGCTGTCTTCCAACTTGTAATTTGCCATGCAAAGATGACATTTACTCAATATAAATTATATCATGGTATCAGCTAATAATTTAACCTTTTAGATGAGATAGTTTTTTAATATAGTAACGTAGTCTTGTTGATTTAACGGTTACGAATTTGAATCTCACCACTCTTATTCTATTTGATAAAACTTAAACACATGTTAAAATAAACTTGCGTAAGTTTCAAACTCAAAAGGTTTTCATTTAAGAAGATGTGTTAAAGAATAATATAAATTATATTTTGAAATTCTATTTAATATAAATTGTAGAGAGTCTCTCGTCTTTACATTTTCTGAAGTGTGCGCTGATCTCGCATTTAACTAAAAAGAACTGCGTAAACGTACTCCTTTAGATAATCAAAGTGATGCCCATTTCATGATTTTAGACCTTTAATCTTCCGAGGGGAAGACGTGATTAACCTAATATTAAAGGCAAACCCAATAATCAAATGGCATTGTCAAGCATCAACGCATCTTTATTAAGTAAACTTTGCATTAATTTAATTTCTTAAGTAGTTGATGGAAGAAAGAAACACGCACACATTTGCTTTATTTTTCCAGTCATGCTTGTCAATGGTGCCATTGTGCTCAATGACCCAAAAGCACACTTTGTTTCCTGCTTTGTTGTTATCCTTTCTATTCAAATATTTTCTTGACCTGATTGCATGTGACAAATGGGCCACTCTTAAAATGATCTAACCTAGAAATATTGATCGAAATTCAAGTATCAGAAATGAATTAATCCATTCTATTCTACGATTTTCTCACTGTTTTTACGTTTGGATCGGCAGGCGGGTGGCACAGAGTGGCTAGAAATGAATCACTTGTGGGGTGCAAATTGGTTTGTTAGCAGGGGACCCTTGAAAGGACCATTTTCTGTGAAGTTAACAGCACTATCATCAGGAAGAACACTGTCTGCTAGAGATGTGATTCCAAGAAATTGGGCCCCAAAAGCTACTTACACCTCTAGGCTCAATTTCATCAATTAGAATGCAAACCTCCAAGCTTCAAGCTTTTCTTGGTGGGATCCACGTTAGAGAAAAAACCAGTTTTTCTGAAGTTCCTCTTGTTCAGTTGACGCCAAAGAAGCCGTTGACTGGCTTTTCTTTAAGAAAGTAGCCGTTGGATTGCACAATTAATGGCATCCACCAGTGCTCTTTCTTTCTCTTAACCTTTTTTTGTGTATTTTAATGTTTTTTCCCCCTCCTTTTGTAGTGTGGAAGTGTTTTTAATTTAGATTATCAACATAGCCCTCCCCAAAGGAGAGAGCATATTATATGTTGCTATGCTTTTGTGTAAGTTAATTTTAGGCTTTTGGGTTATTAATGAATTTGTACTATAAATACTAAGTATGTTAAAAAAAAAATGGTATTTTTAAAATTCGAATTATTTTTACCAATTATATAACTCGTTAAAATTGTTTAATATAATGCTACATAATAAAACTAAGATAAAAAATTAATTGTGTATCAAATTGTTGATGAATTAACGCTAACTAAAAGCTTAATTAAAAGAAAATCTAAGAGATATATACAAATTAAAACATTTGATTTTTTGAAGTATGGATGATGAGAGTAATAACTTTATTTTTCAAGAGTTTGATTTTCTAAAAATATTTTCAATATTTCTAAATTTTTTTAATATATTAATATAAAAAATAATCTAAAAAATATGATTTTAATGTAATTTCACATTCAAAACACTTTAAAAATAGAACACTCCAAACACCCTCAAATCCTAAAGCATCCTTTAGTTAGGAAGAAACGACTCTCGAAAGTTCATGCTACAACCTCGATAACATCTGTAGAGAGCTGCACTTATTCGCATTCAGCATAGCGAATGATTAAGATGAGAGCTTAAAAGGCAAACACGAATTGGTAGCGAGAATTATGGGGTGCCATTACGAAGCAGTGGCTGGTTCATCAATTTCAGCAACATGCTCTCACCTTGATCAGCTGCCGGAGAAACAAGAGCTAGCATCTAATTTTGATGATCTTAGCAATGTCTTTGGAAGGAGAAGCTAGCAGGCTTGTTTACATCGGCAGTAGCAGCAGTTGGTGATGGAGGTTTTCCATTCATGGCATCTTTCCCTTCATTTTCACTCTTTTCATCTTTCTCACCTTTCACATCCATGGCATCTTTCCCATTCTTTTCATCCTTCGCATCCTTTCCATCTTTTGGCCGGTGTGGGAGGAAGAGGCATCAAGTGAGGTGGTGGGCTCTGTTTCAGTTTCACGAAAAGGTGCCTCATCCTTGAAAGATCAGTGGGTTTTCAGGCTTCGGAACCTGAATTACCTCAAGGGAAGGTTTCTTTTCATCATCTTTTCTACCCCTTCTCTTTTCAATATTTGGCACCTCTCGAGGAATGATATCTGCAATGGCTTTCCAGTAATGTTGATCTGCCTCTTTGTGAAACTTCTCTTGGTTTGCCAAGTACAGCTGCAGAAAAGCACGTTCATTTTTTTAACTTCACAATAAACCTGGAAGGAGTGGAGAAAATTGGAGTGTGGATATGCATGCACGTCGAAGAAATAGGGGAGAAAACATTGAAAAAGTGTCTTTACAGAAATTAAACCTACTCTCTTTCTCTGTTCTGAACAATTCTGCTGCCTTAATTTTCTCATTAAAAGCCCGTATATAGTCTTCAGCTTCATTGATAATCTGGGTTCGCCTCTCCTTCTCTCTTTACTCCTTTTCCTCTAGATGGATCAGGAGGGCATTCTGCCTGCAAAAAAGTGTTGGTGAAATCTTTATCAGCATAAGATGTCAAACTTTTTTCCATTTACCGATCGATATGATGCCTTGCTTATCCCCTACACATAAGAAGATTTTGAACTTCCACTTTATATATGTTTGTGATCGACAAAAACCCTGAAACTCTGCACTGGTAATTCACCATATCAAAGAAAGCTACCTCCTGCAGCAAATTATAGTCTGTTCTAGTTCATTTTCATTAAATTATTGGATCGTAAAAGAAGGCTGAAAAAATCCTAAGATGTCAGAAAAACCATTAGAGAGATACAGTATAGTGACCCCCACCCCCACCACTAGTCTCGAACACCTCCGACTCAAATTCCGGACTTGACTTGGAGAAGGCATAACAAACCCATACACCTCAGAAGAATGCATGGTGCTGTCATTGGAGAAGTTTACCTGAGCCAATGGTGTTGCCCCAGGGAAAGATGTGTCATTAATTACCTATATAGATATCATTGTAATTTGATCTCCTTCAGGGTTGAATGAATCAAAAGAGGATGTCATTGTTGATGATTTGTTAGAAAATAATATAAATTATTTTTGTAGTTTCACTTAATAATTTTGAGTTTTTAGATAAGATAGTTTCATGACATGTTATTAGAACTTTGTTGACCTAACGGTTATGAGTTTGAATCTCACAACCTTCATTCTATTTGATAAAACACAAGGTAGTGCGAGCATGTGCAAATTTCAATACCGACGAGCTCTTACTTGAGGATTTGTGTTAGGGAATAATATAAATCGTATCCTGGAACCTTACGTAACAGCTTAAACTTTTAGATGAAATATTTTTATGATTTGATTCAAAATTTTGTGTTTCTCTAATATTTTTGGATTAATGGTAATTATCTTGAGACTTTCCCTCTGTTTTTCCAGGTGGTCGTTAATGTTGTGTCAAGGATCCCCGTTGATATTTTGTAAGAGTTAAAATAACTATAAAAGCTCCTCAGATATTGGAATACCTGAAACATTATATCGCAGAAAATACATACATGATTACATACATACATACATACATACAAAACATCTAATAATATCTTCTTCTTCAAATTCTTCCTTCTACGCTATTCTGTCCATAATCAAACGATGAAAGGGATCACTGCTTTTCTATTCTTGGGATAATCCTCTCCAAACTTCTCCAGATACCATTTGTGACTGGCACAAGCCCTAGGCACCAAGTTAGAACATGTATAGAGAAAAAAACCAAGCCCGCCCCATGACCAAGTCATCACTGCCCATCCAAGCCACTCCACGATCTCTCCGAGGTAGTTCGGACAAGTTACCACCTCAAACCACCCTCCTCTTGGCACCTTATAACCACCATTTTCGCTCTTCAAGACCAGCAAAGCCGTATCAGCCCACATATTAATCCTCATTCCCCACAGAAAAACCACCAATCCGCCAAAGAATTTCCACCAAAACAAACCCCCATCACTGTCATAATCACTTTTGTAATGAGAAACCCATCTAACCTGTAAGTAAGTATTCAGAGCCTGAATCAAGAATCCGTTAACGGTCAGAAACAACGGGAAACCAATAGTGGTTTTGGTATTCTGTTTAGAGGTACTCTGGTAAATGCGAAGCGGGTAGAAGATGGTGCGGTGGAAGTAGTGGAGGAGAAAAGGAGACATGAGAAGTATAGCTTTGGGATTTTTGAAGTGTTGGCCGGAGGGAAAGAGGATGAGGGGGAGCGAAATGGTGGGGCTTTCCATGATAAACCAGGCCAGAGGTGGGGAAATTGTAGGGCCCCACCCTACACGGTTGTGCTTGCCATATGGGAATTGAAAGAACCTCAGGGCAATGAAGGTAGGGGTCCTAGGAGGTAGAAGCTTAGGAGAGCGTAGTGAAAGAAAGTCTGTTCTACGAAGGGCGCCATTGTTGCTTGCTAAGTTTGTTGCTGATATAGATTTGGAGTGATCAAAACAGGAATTTTATAGGACGCCATGACTTGATAAACATACTTGCAACTCACGTAAAGACGAAAATATATTATGTTTTATTGTATCTGTCTTCTAAGTCAAATCTGACGGTAGCGTCACTCTCTATGCAGATTTTTTTGTGAAGCACGCATTACAATATCTCAGAAGTTGATTCTTATCGCTGTAATCCCCGTTTAATAAAAATTTTGTCCACGTTTTCTCAGTTGATTATAAAAAAATTGCAATTTTGGAAATCGATAAACATCATGCATGAATCACCAAGATCCAAATTCTTATTTAGTAATGCGTTTTTAAAAATATATTTTAAATTGTTTTCATCATATCATAGTTTTTTTAATAGTTTTGATATATTAGTATTAAAAAATAATTTTTTTAATATATTTCTAATTAAAATATATTTTTACAAAAAAAATCATGTATCGCTTTTAATCCATCCAATTGGGTTGGCCCAGCCAGGTAAAGACCAACCAATTTTCTCTTCTTTTTTTAGCCTTGGGTTGGGTACGACCCAAGATATTTAGGTTGGGTCGAACCTAACCCAAGGCTAAAATATGAATTATATGGTGACCATTTGGCTGTTTTAAGGGGCAAAAAAATGGAGGTTGTCGGAGGAGAGTGATGACTGAAATTAATTGTTGGCGGTATTGTAGAGAAGAAGTTGAATGGTTGCCAAATGTGGTGGCATCTCTGGAAGGGGGGGAAGAAAAGTCTAAATTGTTTTTCCAATTTTGGCTTTGAATTTTTTGATTTAGCCCCTAATTGATCCCAATACTTTTATTTTCTTGCAATTATTCTCTCTAATCCCAACCAATTGACTTGGTAAAGAATAAATTTGATCTTTAAAAACTTTAATTTTCTCAATTAAGCCCAAGTCAAACTTATTTTTTTCATCAATTAAGCCTCTAATAAAATTAATTTGATTCATTTAAAGTATAATTAAGTTCTTGTGTTTAATAAAATCCAAATTCATCTTGAAATACAATTAACCTTTAATTTGGACCCTGATTAAATCAAATTTTGAAATAATAATTTATTTTGACTTTGAATTTATATTATTATTATTTTATTTTTGGGCACAATATGGTACAATCAAGCTCTCGTATTCGTTAAAATTCCTGATTTAAATTTTTCACCACTCCAATCACTTATTTTTTTTATTTTTGCTGTTTTTTTAGTTTTTTTATTATTTAGAATAACCTAATAATAAATTATAACAAAACCTATGGGAGAAAAAAAAGAGAAGAAATTCACACACATAAAAGTAGCTTGGAAAGAACAAAAAAAGATAAGAAAATATAAATAAAAGAACACAATTTTCCTCTTTTTTTCGTGAATCTCCTTTTCATTTACTCGCCTCCCTCCCTTCTTTCCTAGAAAAAATGGACAAAATATATAAAAAGTACAAACACTAACCATCAAGCTTTTAACTACCTTTGATGCCTTGTTAGCTTTGTACCTCACAAAGTCACGAACTCTTATTTCTCGCCATTCTTTTCAACAACAAAAAGATCCTTTGACATTAGACATATAAAATATGAGAAAAGGTTTATATGTAGGTTTATTTACAAACCTTTGATCATGAGGTATGAATCTATCAATTACATGTTGTGCTTGATGAAGATAGAGAAAAGATTGGTGGTGGTGGTGTCTCTTGAGAGAAAAAAATAAGAGTGAGAAGTAAAAAATCTTGTGTAGAACAACTAATCAGATTTTTTATTTGCTTTTTAAAGATAGCAAGTTCAAGTTTTATAAACTTATCGTCATTAAAGATTTACATTTACATGATCATTAATTTTAGGATTTATAGAATTAATTGAAGTGTATGCAAGTCGGCTCAAACACCTATGCTAATAAAAAACAAGAATGAGAAGCAAAATTAAAATTAAAAAAAAAAAGAGAAATACAAATTACTAAAAGTGATTGAGAGAAATCATTCTCCATCTTCATTTAGCACATACTTAAGAAAACTAAAACAACTATATAAATTTCTTTACATGTAAAGAGCATATGATTAATTAATTAACTAACTAACGTCCCATCCAAGTTCATGAAAATTAAATTTCAATTCAATTTATTTTAGATTTTGAAAAATCCATTGAAAGAAAGAAAAAAAAAAGCATGTTATCTTGATTATTGAAATTTTTGAGATAAGATAAATGCATCAAAATAATTTTTTTTATTTTTTAAAAAATATTTTGACATTGTTATATGAAAATAATCTAAAAACACTATTTTATTAATTTAAAATAAAAAAATTTATATATTTTTTCAAAAATATTTTTAAAATATAGTTACAAACACCCGTAAACAATATTTGCAAACTCCCTCTTTCTCCACGATCTCCCTTCTTTCTCCACGATCTCCCTTCTTTTTTTCCTTCCAAGGAAGACCTTTTAAGTGAAAATTTTGAGATAAAAACAAATTATTTATGCAAGTTCCTCGTATGCCTTTGTTTGTGGGGTTTCGAAAGTAGTGAGTTTAAAAGCATGTTGAAGTGTTTTAAATTTTTTTTTTAAAAAAATATAATTTTACTTAAAATTAATTTTTTTAATATGTTGAAATAAAAAATAAATAAATAATTATTTTAATATATTTCAAAAAAAACTCCAAAAAACACC
Source organism: Salix udensis (assembly GCA_029204005.1). Classification (NCBI taxonomy): domain Eukaryota; kingdom Viridiplantae; phylum Streptophyta; class Magnoliopsida; order Malpighiales; family Salicaceae; genus Salix; species Salix udensis. Next base: position 1,619,981 of record CM055031.1, on the reverse strand, counting down.
AAAAAACACAGTCATTTGCCACGTTTACATTAGCCACTTCCATCGTTTAGTACTCGAGGGAGCAGCTACTAAGCTCTAATCTCTGACGACAACCTAAAACAGAGAAAAAATAAATAAATAAAAATTCTCACTTCAGCAACAGAACAGAGGCAGCAATGGCTGATCGATTCTTTCCCAACGTAATGCCAAGCTTTGTAAAAGAAGATTTACAGGAAGAGAATAAAGTAACCGATGAGGATTCTCTCATGAAGCTTCTCTCAACGCCCTACACTTCACTTTCCAAGCAGTTCCAACGTTCTGGTTTGGATCTTAAAGAAACAGTAACAAGAACTTCTCTCTCTTTTGTTTTCATTTCTTTGGCTGTTTTTGTTTTGTTTGGTAATGCTGGCACTGTGTGTGTTTTGTGGGATTTTTGTGTTCTACAGATAGTGATGGAGACACGGGGGTTAAGTGGGCAAGCTATGCATGATTTTACTCTTTACAGTGGAAATCTTGGCACTGCTTTGTTGCTTTATAAGAGTTATCAAGTTACTAGTAATGAAAGTGATCTCTTTCTTTGTTTGGAGATTGTTAAGGCTTGTGATTCTGCTTCTCTGGCTTCAAGGTAGAGTCTCCCTTTCTTGGTGAAGATGTCATGCTGTTTCACTGTATAGTTTGTTTTTGTGATTCAATTTATGGCATGAGCCAATTGGATAAGATTTTGGGTTTTGATTGGAACTCATGTAAAATGCAAATTTGAAGCTACTAAATAGGGGTGGATTTGGTTTGGACATCAGGGATGTGACATTTATATGTGGGCGAGCTGGTGTTTGTGCACTTGGGGCTGTAGCAGCAAAGCATGCTAATGATGAAGCATTACAGAGTTACTATCTGAGTCAATTACAAGGGGTAGCCTTTCTGCTCTATTTTGCGTCTTTTTTTCATTATTTTTTAAAATTTGGTTGCTGGTGAGTATTTATTGATTGTTTATGAAACAGATTAAGCTGTCGAGAAATCACCCTGATGAGTTGTTATATGGAAGAAGTGGATTCTTATGGGCTTGTTTGTTCCTAAATAAACACATGGGGCAGGGGACTGTCCCTAATACGACCATTGTGAGATTTCCACTATGACCTATGTTGCTATTTTGGTTTTGATTTAGTTAAAAAGGATGTAATAGTGTTACGGTAAAATTATTGTAGCGTGCTGTTGTGAATGAAATTATCAAGAATGGAAGAGCATTGGTGAAGAAAGGAGGTTCCCCATTAATGTATGAATGGTATGGTGAGAGGTACTGGGGTGCTGCCCATGGATTGGCAGGTATTATGCATGTTTTGTTGGATGTAGAGCTGAAACCTGATGAGCTTGAGGATGTCAAGGGCACCCTTAAATACATGATCAATAACTGCTTTCCCAGCGGCAACTACCCTATAAGTGAAGAAGATCGCAAGAGGGATGTTCTTGTGCATTGGTGTCATGGAGCACCTGGAATTGCTCTTACACTTGTGAAGGCAGCTAAGGTAAATTTCTCCATTTATCTAGTTCATTGTAAGCTAATCTAAGCCCTACTGGAGGAAGAACTTGATATTTATGACTGATTTCTCCTTAGTCATGTAGCATTAAAGTTGCAAATTCAATGGCAAATGGCAATAACATTTATTGCATGCGTCTGTCATGATCTCACTGGGGTATCTGATATGGCTGAATACCTGAACAAAATGTTAAATCTTTGAATCAGATCTTTATTTTTGGTCTGAAACTAACTAAATAGCGGGAAAAAATAATCCAAACCATATAACATTATAGTTTGGAGCCCTTTGTCTTTCTGGAAACTACTTCGCTTCAGCTTCTTACAAAATTGAAATGTGCAATGCTCAGGTTCTTGGAGATAAAGAGTTTCTGGAAGCAGCTATAAATGCTGCAGAGGTAGTGTGGAGCAGTGGGCTGCTCAAGCGAGTTGGGATTTGCCATGGCATCAGTGGGAATGCTTATGTGTTTATCTCACTATACCAGCTAACAGGCAACATAGAGTTCTTATACAAGGCCAAAGCGTTCACTTGCTTTCTGCTGGATAGAGCTCAAAAACTTACATCAGCCGGAGAGATGCATGGAGGCGATAGCCCCTACTCAATGTTTGAAGGAATGGGAGGCATGGCTTATCTTTTTCTAGATATGATCGACCCATCCAAGGCTAGATTCCCTGCTTATGAACTCTAAAGCAGTATGAAAACTCTTTGGATGATTATTAGGTCACAGTTAGTTGAGTTGAATACTAGGGTAGCTCAGTGCTGTCATTTTGAGTTGTATATGAAACTGCAATGATAGAAGTCCGCCTTCAGCCTCGACAATCATGCATTGTTTTACAGTAGAATATGGTATTACTGGTGTGGGGTTTGATCAAATGATATTAATAAACAGATTCTCGAATCACATATATCAAGTATATGATCATTTTACAAATAGAATGGAGCAAGATCTATTTCAGAAATTATTCTAGCAACCACTGAATATATTACTTCTCCTAACAAAATGGAGCAAAATGTTATCTCAGCGCCAAAGAATAGGGTTTATATGTTACTTCTTGTTACTGTCTCACAAAAAAAAAAAAAAAAAAAAAAGAGCCCAAAATCTGCTTCAATTCACCCTGACTCAGAAACCACATAAACAGCAAGGTCTTCTTCAGATGGTGGTGAAGAAATATACAGATCAATCAACTCCATGATCTCTTGGTCCTCTTCAGCTGCTGTTGGTTCAGTTCCAGAGTAGAGAATGTAGAGATTCTTTCTATCACTGTCTTAATATCAAAGCATTCGCCCAAAAATCTTCATCAGCTCTACCTGGATGCTGACATGAGTTAGAAGCAGGCATGATCAGCATTCAATCGAGCATTTACTCTTTTTATTAGTGAGCGGGGAAGTCCTAATGATATGACACCAACACCTTGTCAGGGTGAAGAATCCCTTTTGATATTGTTATTAAAATGGCCCTGGTGGATCATCTTGATGGCCTATTAAATAAAAATTGATTTTGGGTTGAATTTTAATTAAATTTAAACAACCTTAAAATTCAACTAGTTCAATCATGACCTAGTTAACTCTATCAAAATTTGATAATTTTGTTTTTTAGAGTTTAAGATCAGCTCATTCACCAGCTTTGGATGTTTCTCACGAACAAAATGGTTCCCTTCTTCTAGGAACACCATGTCCAAATCAGGCACAAAAAATGTGGCTTTGAGTTTAGGAACCAGGATATAAAACCCCTATAAATGCAAATGCAACTCATTCTGTATTTCTCATGGAACAGGATGATGCCACCTTTCTCTGTTTTGCACTGGACTTGTTGGATTCAATTGTTTGAAAAAAATTAGTTCCCTTGCCAGATGAGAAAACCATGCTGAAAGGGAAGAAGAAAATAGATATTTCAGCTTTGTTTTCTTAGCTTCAATCAGTATCCTAATCTTCAGATTTCTTCGGATTCATCACTCAGTCAAATGACAAAATGGGAAACCAGAAAATTCTTATTTATGAACACAACATCAAATCTCGGAAATTAGCACACTACAGGAAAGACTACTTATTATTGTAAATGGATATCACTGTTAGAATTGCGTGTGAGATGCTGCCTTGAAGACAGAATAAAGTCAATTTGTTTCTTTTTTTTTTATTTTGAATTTAATAGCAGATTTTACTGCTATAAATTTGCTATTTTTTGCCAATAATCTCTCGTGGTTGTTGAGATTTTGTCTTTGATTAAAATTGAATTACTTGTAAGTCTTTAAAACTATGTCAAATTCAATAAAACAGTAATATCTGTTCTTCAGGAATTTTCAGTTTTCAATTCCCAGTTTTTTTATCTAAACAGTAACTGTTTAAAACAGTTGCTGTTCAAATCACAGAATTTCAACAATCACTGCATCTCTTCAAATGCTCATAGATAGGCCTCTTTAGTTACCATGTTCGTTGAGGAAGCTGATCATTAACTCATTCACCTCTTCTGGAAGCTTCTCATGAACAAAATGGTTCCCTTCTTCCACAAAGACGGTTTCCAAATCTGGAACTATATGCTTCAGTTTGTCACTCTTTATGTAGTCTGCATTGGCCGGGAAACTAAGAGCATAGTCCTTCTCCCCCATAATCAGCAACGTTGGTGCTTCAACTTTTGGATTAGTTATTCCACAATCTATGCCTAAAGTCCTGCGCAGAAACTCTAACCATTAAAGTTTACTTTTATTACTTCCTAGACCTAAATGCTTTGGTTTTCAGTCCCAGGGGTGTGCAATTAGAAAGAAAAATGGATTTTTTTTTATCTTTTCCTGAAATAGTTCAAGTCAAATGATGACAACGTAATTAAATAGCGAAATATTTCAAGTTTTTCCATCCTTCTAGTCATTAGAGGCTAATTTTCTTTAACAGGGAGTTATATGGTTACTGTTAAGGAATCATCTCATCTAAAAGCTTAAACTTGTAAGTGAGATTCTATAATATGATTTATATTATTCTCTAACACACTCTCTCAAGTGAAAGCCCTTTGGGCTTGAAACTTGCACACAGACCCACTCTACCTTGTGCTTAATTTATATCAAATCGAATTCGTGACCGCAGGGTCAACAAGGCTCTGATACCATATTAAAGAACCATCTCACCTAAAAGCTTAAGTTTGTAAGTAAGCCCCCATAATATGATTTATATTATTCTCTAACAGTTACCTGTATGGAACCTGCAATGGATAGCGAAATCCAGACTTTAAGTATGAGGATGCATAGACTGCAAGATCTTCTTCAGAGAGCCATGGTGGTAGAGGAGTAGATGGGTCAACCAAGTCCATGATCTCTTGGTCCTCTCTAGCTGTTGGTGGTTTAGTTCCAGAGAAGAGAATGTAGATGTTTTTTATCACTGTCTTAACATCAAAGCGCCCGAAATCTGCTTCAGCTCTGCCTGGCTCCTGAGAATATTTAGACATTGCAGGCATGATTGATATAGAGTTGAAGCTCATTTTAACTGTTAAAGAATCATTTCACCTAAAATCTTAAACTATTAGGTGAGACCCCGGAATATGATTTATATTATTCTCTAACACACTCCCTCAAGTGAAAGCTCTTTGGGCTTGAAACTTGTACAAGTCCACACTACTTTGTGCTTGATTTTTTTATCAAATAGAATAAGGATGGTAAGATTCAAACCTGTAATCGTTGGGTCAACAAAGTTCTAATATCATATTAAGAAATCATCTCACCTAAAAGCTTAAGGTATCAGGTGAAACCCCAGAATATGATTTAACAGCTACCAACTTAAAACTCGAATAGTCTTAAAGAAATTATCAAATGAAAGACTTCAATGGCAGTGAATACCTGCCACCTTTTGCAGTAGAAACCTTCCGGCATCAGATCACGGGCATCACTGGGCCCTGGTAGCTTGAATGGAACACCTAGTGATACTATTCCGGCAACCCTCTCCGGGTAAAGAACAGCTATCATGTAAGCTGGAAATGATCCCAGGTCTGTTCCGAATAGAAAGGCCTGGAATCGATGGAGGTGCATATATATTACATTTCAGTTCATGTGCGCGTAAGAACAGACTTAAAAGTTTCTTTATGATGAACTGCAGCTCATAGAGATCATCTGCAACTATTATCTCAACATCCAGAGATGTTAAATCAAGCAAGATGGTCAATTTGTTTGCTTGATGGTATCAAAATTCTCTTGCTTTTCAGGCTACGAAATAAGAGGGTACCAAAACAAAATTAGAGCATCTGATGGAACCATCAACCTCTATGATTTCAATTTGGCTGACCAGAAAATGCCAAGTCTACTAGAATTCGCCCAAGAATTTGCAGGTAACTGTTAGAGAATAATATAAATCATATTAAGAGGTCTCACTTACAAGCTTAAGCTTTTAGGTGAGATGGTTCTTTAACATGGTATCAGAGCCTTGTTGACCCAGCGGTCACGAGTTCGAATCTCACCACCCCCATTCTATTTGATAAAAACCAAGCACAAGGTGATGTGGGTCTGTGCAAGTTTCAAGTTCAAAGAGCTTTCACTTGAGGAGGTGTGTTAGAGAATAATATAAATCATATTCAGAGGCCTCACTTACAAGCTTAAGCTTTTAGGTGAGATAGTTCTTTAACAGTAAGCTTTTGGCCGTATTTTATTTCAAATTTAAGAGGATAATGAATATTTATGTGATTAGTTTGGATCAAAATTCATGGCATGAGGTACTTAAAAAGCAATAAAGATTGAGAAATGCCATTACCTTACTGATGCCAAGACTGTCAAGAAGGGAAATGGTATCCTCGACAAGGTCAATGAAGCTCCCTTTCTCGGGTTCAGCTGGAATCTCTGAGAATCCATAGCCCCTAAAATCATAAGCTACTGCTCTATATCCAGCTTTTGCAGCAGCAATCATCTGATACCTCCATGTGTACCATGTTTGTGGGAATCCATGGAGGAACAGAACCACCTTAGGACCTGCACACAAACTCCATTAAAGCTCAGTAAGTGAAGAAAATCAACGCGGAAACTCTAGTCTTGGGTTGCAATACCAGTGCCGATCTCCGCCACGTGTAGTTTCAGCCCGTTTACTTCTACATGGGAGTGCTTGATTTCTTCCATTTTTTATGGAAGATGTACCAGAGAGCACAGCAGTGCGTTAAATGATTTATATCAGAATTATTAGTAGGATGGAGGAAATCAAGCAAGATGAGTTGACTTATATAGCCAGTTAGTGAGTGATCATTTACCAATTATCCGAGCCTCCGAGGGCTAAAAAACGATGATGGACGGACAAGATTTACTCACTATATATATATATATATATCTTATCTTTCCAATGCCACAAACTTGTTTCTAAATTATTCTTCATGTTTCTTGTTCCAGATACAAAAGGCATCCCTAAGGAAATCTTTTGGATCTCAAAAAGGTTTATTAAATAAAATAATGCCTGAGTTTTTCCCTCATTAATGGCCTCAAAAACTTGTCATAGATGTTTTGTAGTTTTATCCATCACGGACTATAAACAAATTTGTCAATTTTGTTCTTTTTGTTTTATTTGAAATATTCAGTATATATCATTTCAGTTAAAAAAATAAAATTAATTAAAATGTATTTTATTTTGTTTAGAATCTCATACTATTCTAGAAATTCCATCTACATTCCATTTCAATTTTGTCTTGTTTGTTTCTATTTTGGTTAAATAATATTTCTTTTTTAAATAATGTTTAGTTTTACAATAGCAATTATATCTTTTAATCCGATTGTTAAATTGAGTTTAAATTTATGAAGAGTTTTCCTAACATATTGTTATATCTTATGTTAAAATTATAGAGCAATCATATTTTAAAAAAGTCTTGCAAAATTATTGATCATATTCTCGTAATTTTATTCATATTTGTAATTTTATTCTAAAAAGTTATTTTATTGTATCTTTTTTATATTAAAATTTTCTCAATATCATTATTCAATAATGAGCTCATTAGGAATTAAGTTTCATAATTTTCTTTGATTTGATTTATTTATAGTTATCATGGCTTAATAACACATGTCACATATTTAAAATATTAACACAGGTTGATCCAAGTTAATCTAATATATTGTTGTCTTAATATGTTTTAACAAAGATATTATCTTAGTTTTTGTTAATCAAAATATATTTTTATTATTCATTAATATTATCTTTGGATTTGTTGAGTTGATCGAGTCATATTGATTGAAATCTCACTTTTTTTACTTGTATTTGAAATTTAAATGTCATGATTTCAATTTACTTTATCTTTGGGTTTTAATTGAAATTATATTTATTAAATTAATATTGCCAAAATATTTGGAAACCAGAACATACCTTTACAGAAGAAAAAAGCAAAGTAGATAATATGGTGAAAATATTAGAAAAATGCAGTCCAGTATGCAAGTATATCAATTTTGATAGCTTAGGTTTATTTCCAGGACCCAGAAATGATGGCAAAAGTCACATCTCAGAGCAGTTCCAACGTTAGACCTCATTTTCACAAGTCATGTCAAGCAACCAACAAAATGCTTCTTAATTTTTTTTTAGATAACTAGGGTGTTTGATACTATATTTTAAAAGTATTTTAAAAAAAATTATTTTTATTTAAAATTTTAAATTAAAATTTTTTAATATTTTTAGATTATTTTGATGTGATAATATAAAAAATTAATTAAAAAAAAAACATCATTTTAATATATTTTTGAATGAAAAACACTTTAAAAAACAACCATAATCACGAATCATTACTTAAGCCAACAACAAGAAGTCATTTGTAAATAACTAAATATACGTAAATGTTGAATGCTGAACCGGGGAGAGATTTGAAGTTTTGAATCCACAAGAGTTCATTAAAATTGGTAGGAGTACATTTCATATAGTGGTACAAGGTATAAAGTCATCAAAGAAACCTTTTTCTACAATTCTCTAGGAAACTCACAGATTTCAAGCTAAACGAAGCCTAAAATAATAGATGAACACATCATAAAATTCCAGGAATGAGTTTGACTTGAACACACCAAGAAGGTGACTGGTAGATATGTCATTTTTCACACCTTAGCAACAAGTTTACAGATAGTTCTGGTTGCAAAAACCTACAAGTGTCAGTCCAAATCGTTTGGATTGAATCAAGCACAAATCCACCAGCAATCATAACCCAGTTGCTGAATCCTGAGCACAAATCCACCAGCAATCATAACCCAGTTGCTGAATCCTGAGCACAAATCCACCAGCAATCATAACCTAGTTGCTGAGTCTTGAGCATAAATCCACCAGCAATCATAGTTGTTGAGCTGCGAAAGTTGGGTGATTAGGCTCATTCTCATTAAAACAACCTTTCCAAGGAACAGCAAGTCATTGTTTCTGCACGAGATGGACGACATCTCCAAGCTCTACTTCACTTCCATTCCATTGATGTTCATCCTTAAATAGCAGTTCAATCTGCTCCAATGACTTCCCTTTCGTCTCTGGAACAAGTTTGTAAACAAAGAGGACTGAAAGAGCTGATATTACAGCAAAGACAAAGAATGTTCCACCAACAGAAATTGCACGGGAAATGGAGAGGAAAGACATGGCAACCAAGCCACTGCACACCCTATTCCCTACTGCACCAAGTGCTGAAGCTTGAGCACGTAGCTTTAGAGGGAAGATTTCTGATGTCAAGACCCAGCAAACAGGGCCAATTCCAACTGAAAAGAATGCAACATTTGAACAGACAAAAAGAATTGCCATTGCAATCCCAACCTGCCCTTGCCCAAGAAAAGTGAGAGTAACACCAATGCTGAACAAACAAATAGTCATCCCAATTGTACTTACATAGAGCAAAGGTTTCCTCCCAAGTTTGTCAACGAGAAATATGGCAACCAATATGAAAACAGTTTTCGAAACACCTACAGCAACGGTTGCAGCAAGAAGTTTTGACTTATCCTGAATACCAGCTTCTTGGAAGATTTCAGGGCTATAGTAAACAGTTGCATCTATTCCTGTGATCTGTTGGAAGCACTGGATTCCAACACCAGTGATCAGCATTCGGCGGAGAGGAGGTGAAGGGCTCAACAGTTCGCGCCACACAGCTTTCTCTTCATACTTCTCAGTTGAACCAGTTCCAGCAGCTAGTAGGATTTCTGCAAGTCTCTCCTCTACTTCGGCCTCATTGTCAATTGTCTTTAACAGCACTGCTCTTGCTTCATCAACTCGGTTTTTCATGACCAACCACCTTGGTGACTCTGGTATTATGAAGAGTGCAGCTCCAATGAAGAGCGAGGGGAGAGTTCCGACGCCGAGCATTACCCTCCAGTTTATATGTTCTGGAAGACCTGAAAATGCAAAGTTCGAGACATAACCGAGTAATATCCCAAGGTTTATGAAAATCTCTGGGAAGGAGGTAAGAGAACCTCTAGCAACACTTGGTGATATCTCAGCAATATAGATTGGGGCAATCATGACACCAAACCCTATTCCAATTCCAGCCAAAAATCTTCCAAGTATTAACACTTCGAAAGAAGGAGCAAATGTCATCGTAGCTGCACCGGTTTGAAAGATAATGGCTGCTAAAGCCATTGTCCATTTCCTTCCAATAATATCTGATGTTCTTCCACCAGCTAAACTACCAAAAAGTGAAAGAATGCTTAAACACCCAATAAGTACTTCTTCCTGTACCTCAGTTATCTTTAGATCTTCATGAATGAATATGATTGCTCCACTCATGACACCGACATCTGCAAATTGAAAAACATAATCGTAAATAATAAACTAGATTTGCGTTGTAATGATCAAAGATAAAGTGTTACAAGAATCTTAATCCAAACAACAATCTAGATCACCCTTGATTCAATGATAAAAAAATATTAACCATTCTTCAATCATGAACAAAGACCCTCAAAACACAACATTAGCTCTGTCAGTTCCATCTAATTCATATATTTTGATTACTATTAATGCATCATAAATTGAAAAAAAAAAAAAGGAACTTTAATAGGCTGACTTCCACAAGATTAGAACTTTAGTTTTCTGCTAATTCACAAGCACAATGTCCACAAAAAATTTTAAGAACTTTCCAAAAAATGAAACAACTATTTTTTTTCCTACTAATTAAGCATGGAGGACTGGTCAGACTAATCAATCAAGAACAAATATCAGGCAAACAAAATGAACTAAGACAACAGAAACAAAAACAGCATCTACAGCACTACCATCTCAAATAGGAAAAAAATGAGAGCTTGATTACCATAGCCAAGAAGAACAGAATTGAGGGATGCAAAAATGGCGCAAGCAAGAACATATTTTCTAGTACTGCTACTCCTCTTTTCTTGATGATGATGATGTGAACCATCATCGAAATCCTCTGTAACTTCAGAGTCCATCCTCCTGTATTTATTCTTGGTTCCAATAGACAAACCAATCTCTCCATTCCCATTTTCTTGGACACCAACCAATCCCATCTCTTTTTTCGTTACCTCTTCTGAGTCAATGTAACACAAAAACTAAACAGACCCAGAAATTCTCTTACAGAAAAAAGATGTCAGACTCGAGCTGAACTTAGGCTTTAGATCTGAAACATTAAGATTTAAGAGAGGAAGGCAAGTCTTGAGAGCAAGTGGGCCATACTTTTTGCCAAGCAAGGCAAGTAGGAAACCACTTGAAGGTGATGTTAATTATTCTTTACATTAAATGGCAGGAAGCATCACAAGACATTGACTTCCTCCTTCAAAAATAAGGTTTATTGACAATTTCAAGGTAATATAATACCTTTTTTATTCCCACTATTTTTGCTCAAGTAAAGAAGATATTTTTCGACTCCCATACTTTTTGTTTTCGTTTTTTGAATCCCTGAGATGGTTGAAGTAAACAAAATAAATAAATTTAAATCTTATTAAAAAAAACTTTTTGAAAGGCAAAAACTTTAATTACATAGCAATTATTATAAAAAAATGTTTTCAATTTATAAAATGAATTTTCTCATATTTGATCTTAGCTATGAGAATGTCAAAAATATTTAAAAAAAAAACATTAAATAGAAAATATTTTAGAAAACAAACTGTACCCTATTTATAAATATAATTCAAGTCGACAGCCATGGCAATAATACAGGATTTTTGTCTGAACTTGGGCAGCCATAATCGGGCATGAACACTGCGTTAGAATCAACTAGCAACCAATCAATGCAAGATTTGCGATGATGGAATTTGCCCACCACATCAATCGGATGAAAGATAAGTTCTAGTTAAAGTGTTAAGCCCACTCTCTTTACCCCTGACCTATAGGAGTTGTGATAGGTTAATGGACCCTTGGCCATCACTTGACAGAGATGAATATTTATTTAAATTGTATGGTTTGGATTAAAAAAAATGAATTTACTTTCCATAAGATGATTTAACATACCTCTTTATCTAATATTATTATTTGTATAAGATTATAATTGCTTTTGTGAATAGAATTCGAACTTTGTAATGTTAGGAGTAATAGTTAATACTAAAATAAATAATGGTAAGCTCCATATACATAATTTCTGTATTTTATTTATCTTTCTTTTCCATTGAGTTTTTGTTGGTTTTTTTTTCCTTTTATTTCATACACTTTAATTCCTACAATTCTCTTTTTCTTCCTTTGAAACTCTCATGTTTCCTTTAAATAATTGTGCTTTTAGAACATGTTGTTATGAAAAGTCTTGTATCTTCATTTTGTTTAAATGTAGTTGTCGCTATTCCAGATAAGATTTTTTATTAACCACACCAAAAAAACATAAGAAAGCTTATCAATTTCATTAATTTTTTGATCGATTAATCAAATAATCTAGGTAATATGTTCAACCTTTGAGTTCCATGAATTTTGCTTTGCCAATAGACATATGATATGCTTCACTGAAGACTATATAGCTAATTATCTTTTTTTTTATTGCCTACTTTTAATCAAGTCAAAATATTTTCACCTTCTTTTTTTCCTACTTTCAATCAAGTCAAAATATTAAACTAGTAACATGGAGTGTGTGTTTTTGTTTTAAAAATATAGTAATATTATTTTGTAAATTGCATAACTAGGAAAAAAAAAGGAAATGACATGTTTTCTGTTTATTATACTACTTCTAGCAACACAACTAACCTTCGAGATTTTCGAGGTGTCATCCAATCATATATAAAACTATTGTATTTAGAGAATGTAAAAAACTTAACATATGTATTTTTGGGGGAGTATGAAAAAAATAATTACAAATTCATGGCTGGTTTTGAAAATCATTTCCAAAAACTTGAGTATATGAGGTAGTGTTTCTATAATTGAGAGCTAAAAGCCTAATAATATTTCATTGTACATTCACCTTTCCACAAAAGATTAACATGATTTTTTTTGGATGCGAGAAAACTCTATTTCCCGAAAAATACACTTTATGGCTTTTTGTGAACGAGTAAAACCTCGATTGTCCCAAACTCTTATAATGAGTGCATGTCTTAACTTGAACTCAAGACTTGTTATTCAGATCATAAGTCTTTTGTCATCATGCTCATTGGGAACATGAAAAATTAAAAAGCTAAGCCTAACTCAATAATACATCCTAGGAAAAATATATTCTTGGATATGAGTTAGTTGGTTTCAACCCAATTTGTCATAACTATTAAAAGTATGAAAAACTTTGAAAAAAAAAAACAAAATTAAGTTTCAATCTATATACTCATTATTAATCTAGTCCCAAATCATAAATTTAATCAAATTGATTACAAAGATTCCAAAAAATTCTCAATTCAGTTTTTTCATTTGATAGGTTTCCTAAATTATTTTTCTTTTGTCAATTTTATCATCAAATATATTAAAATTATTTTTTAAAAAAATCATAAAAGAAAGCAATTGAAAATGTAGGAAATATTATTCTCAAAACAAAAATAATGTAGAAACTATTTGGAACCTAATTGAAAAATATTGTAAGTTTGAGATGTAGTTAAAAATAAATATGTGGGACTAAACTGAATTTCCCTAAAAATATAAACTGACTTTTTGTAAAATGAAAAGAAAAGGAAATGCGAGAAAACTCTCCATCGTCTTTGAAACCAGACCGTCCTCCATTAAAGCTATCTCTGTTACCTTTAGAAAATACCCTAGAAACCCTAGAAAAGAGGGAAAAAACCCATCAAAATGGTGTTCATAAGAACCCCAACAAGCACCAACAAAACCCTATACATTCACACAAACCCTACCAGCACAACCCTTCATGCCCTCAAACACCAAATTCAACTGCAAACCCAAATCCCAATCTCTCTACAAAACCTTATTGTTCCGCAAACTTGCCAAAATCCAAACACCCTTTTGCTGTCTCAACTTGACATTACCAATAATACAACCCTAACCCTTCACATCCCTTTACTTGGGGGGATGCAAGCTCCAGTCGCACCGAAAAACCGTCTTGAGTTCTTAAATTCAAAGCCTCCAGCTAATTATGTTGCGGGGTTAGGGCGTGGTGCTACTGGTTTTACTACTCGTTCTGATATTGGTCCGGCACGGGCTGCACCGGATTTGCCTGATAGAAATGCTGGGGCGGCAGCTGCGGGACCGGGGGGTGGTGCAGGGCGGGGGAAAGGGGGGAAAGGAGGGGAGGAGGAGGAGGAGGACGAGAGTGAGGAAAAAGGGTATGATGAGAATCAGAAGTTTGATGAATTTGAAGGGAATGATGTAGGGTTGTTTGCGTCGGCAGAGTATGATGAGGACGATAAGGAGGCAGATGCGGTGTGGGAGGAGATTGATAAGAGGATGGATTCGAGGAGGAAGGATAGAAGGGAAGCTAGGTTGAAGGAGGAGATTGAGAAGTATAGGGCTTCGAATCCGAAGATTACTGAGCAGTTTGCTGATTTGAAGAGGAAGTTAGTTACATTGTCAGCCGAAGAGTGGGAGACTATTCCAGATATTGGGGATTATTCATTGAGGAATAAGAAGAAAAGGTTTGAGAGTTTTGTGCCGGTTCCGGATACTTTGTTGGAGAAAGCTAGACAGGAGCAGGAACATGTTACTGCATTGGATCCTAAAAGTAGGGCGGCTGGCGGAGCCGAGACGCCGTGGGGACAGACGCCAGTTACGGATTTGACTGCTGTTGGAGAAGGAAGAGGGACTGTTTTGTCATTGAAGCTGGATAGGTTGTCAGATTCGGTTTCCGGGCTGACTGTTGTTGATCCTAAAGGGTATTTGACTGATTTGAAGAGTATGAAGATTACTAGTGATGCAGAGATTTCTGATATTAAGAAGGCTAGGTTGTTGTTGAAGAGTGTTACACAGACAAATCCAAAACATCCCCCTGGTTGGATTGCTGCGGCAAGGTTAGAAGAGGTGGCTGGGAAGATTCAGGCGGCTAGGCTGTTGATACAAAAAGGGTGCGAGGAATGTCCTACGAATGAGGATGTCTGGTTGGAGGCTTGTAGGTTGTCGAATCCTGATGAAGCGAAGGGGGTTATAGCTAAGGGAGTTAAGAGGATTCCCAATTCCGTTAAGTTGTGGATGCAGGCTGCGAAATTGGAGAATGATGATTTTACTAAGCGGAAGGTTTTGTTGAAGGGTTTAGAGCATATCCCGGATTCTGTGAGGCTGTGGAAAGCAGCAGTGGAGTTGTGTAATGAGGAGGATGCTAGGACTTTACTTGCTAGGGCAGTGGAATGCTGTCCTTTGCATGTTGAGTTGTGGTTAGCATTTGCAAGGTTGGAGACTTATGAAAATGCGAGGAAGGTGTTGAATAGGGCGAGAGAAAAGTTGCCCAAGGAGCCAGCTATATGGATCACTGCTGCCAAATTGGAGGAGGCAAACGGGAATACACAAATGGTTGGGAAGCTTATTGAGAGAGGTATTAGGGCTTTGCAGAGAGAAGGGGTGGTGATTGATAGGGAGGAATGGATGAAGGAGGCTGAGGCAGCGGAGAGGGCTGGATCTGTGACAACTTGTCAAGCGATTATTAAGAATACAATTGGAATTGGAGTCGAAGAAGAGGATAGAAAGCGAACATGGGTGGCGGATGCAGAGGAGTGTAAGAAGAGAGGGTCTATTGAAACTGCTAGAGCAATTTATGCTCATGCATTGACGGTGTTTTTGACTAAGAAGAGTATTTGGCTTAAGGCAGCACAGCTTGAGAAGAGTCATGGCACAAGAGAATCCCTCGATGCATTGCTACGGAAGGCAGTTACTTACAGGCCACAGGCTGAAGTTCTTTGGCTTATGGGAGCTAAAGAGAAGTGGCTTGCTGGAGATGTACCTTCTGCCCGAGCCATTCTTCAAGAAGCCTATGCTGCTATACCGAACTCTGAGGAGATTTGGCTTGCTGCATTTAAGCTTGAATTTGAGAATCATGAGCCTGAAAGAGCTAGAATGTTGCTAGCTAAGGCAAGAGAAAGAGGTGGTACAGAAAGAGTCTGGATGAAGTCTGCTATTGTAGAAAGAGAATTAGGCAATATCGAGGAGGAGAGGAGATTGCTGGATGAAGGGTTGCAGCTTTTCCGTTCTTTCTTCAAACTGTGGTTGATGCTTGGGCAGCTTGAGGAACGTCTTGGTAACTTGGATAAAGCCAAGGAAATTTATGAGGCGGGTTTGAAGTCCTGCCCAAGTTATGTGCCTCTTTGGCTGTCTCTTGCTAACCTTGAGGAGAAAACAAATGGGCTCAGTAAAGCTCGAGCTGTGCTTACCATGGGAAGGAAGAAGAATCCGAAGAACCCTGAACTTTGGCTTGCTGCAATCCGTGCTGAATCAAGGCATGGGAATAATAAGGAAGCTGATAACTTGATGGCTAAAGCATTGCAGGAGTGTCCCACCAGTGGCATACTTTGGGCAGCATCTATTGAGATGGCTCCTCGTGCTCAACATAAAAGCAAGAGCGCGGATGCAATTAAGAAATGTAGTCCTCATGATCCACATGTTACAACTGCAGTGGCCAAGCTGTTCTGGCGGGAAAGGAAGGTTGACAAAGCTAGGAGTTGGCTGAACAGGGCAGTTACCCTTGCCCCAGATATTGGAGATTTCTGGGCGTATTACTACAAATTTGAACTTCAGCATGGGACTGAGGAAGACCAGAAGGATGTCTTGAAGAGGTGCATTGCTGCAGAACCAAAGCATGGTGAAAAATGGCAAACGATTTCAAAGGCTGTGGAGAACTCTCACCAGCCTACTGAAGCCATCTTGAAGAAAGTGGTGGTGGTTCTTGGGAAGGAAGAGAGTGCTTCTGAAAATAATGACCAGTAGTTCCTTGTTAGCCCCGTACCTTGAAATTGTTTGTGTTTTGATTGTTTGGTAGAGGATGAACATTTAGCCTTTTGAAGTGTCGTTGTAATATTTTAGCCACCGGTTCCCTTACATGTCTTTTATTAAATGCGCGTGAAGAACAATTAGATGTTCAAGTGCCCATTTGATTTACAGAAGCATCGTGACAGAGCTTTTACCAAGAATAATTTTAATGTTTTATTATGTCACGTTCCTGTCCTTGATGCTTTCTTTGGCCTATCTCACTTTTGCAGCTCTCAGTTAATTGATGTTCAGTTGTGATTTCACTGTCAAGGAATATAGGAAAGGAACGAAGTATCCTTTAAATCTGTTTGTTACTCAAATTGCTCTCTGCTCTTAATTTACAGGACCTGTGAATTTCCCAGCAAGATACTGAAAATGTCCACTTAAAGCAGATCCAAGTTGCTAATTTCATCAGTTGTAGCCTAAATTGTAGATGTTAAATTCCACTATTTGAAATCTCTGCTTACTGTATGAAGGTTGGAAGTTAATGGAATCTAATATAAGCATATGTTGCTGGATGCTCATAAATAGATGAAGTGGCTCTGTAATTCTCTTGTGCACATATATGAATTCATTACTCTGTTTCAGCATGCATTTTTTGTTTTGTCTTTTTACCTCTGATAATGATTTGAAGTCATTTCATGTTTATTACTATTATTTTTTTAAATGGTTAGAGTAGCATGTGCACAAAAATGTGCCTGGAAGTTACAATCAGCTCAGGAATTGCACGAGTCCTGGATCTGGCATTAGAAGGATTGGAAGTAGTAGGATGCTGATTTGTCTTAAGTGTACGAGTTCAGTGCAGTGTCGAAGGTTGAAGATGGAAAAACTATGAAATGGTATGCTGTCGGTGGATATTGCCGTCAGTCCATTATGTGATTATCTTGAATCTTTATACTCAAACCTTTTGACAGCAACTCCATTTGATGGAATTAATGTTTCAGCTTTTGAGTGCTGAATGCCATCGCCCAAAAACTCTCAATATTATCCGTGGTCTGCCTGTACTGCTGCTCTTTTGTAATTACGAGCTGCTGGTGCTCAGATGGATCTTCCCGTGTGATTTATTTATTTCAAGTCATCATTTTTTCTTATGAATACCTCATTAATAGTTTTGTGCTGATTTGTCAAAAAATTGGCTTCTGCTGCAGATAGTAGTATTCAGTCCAGATATATCTCATTGGTTCTTGATCATCTGCTGGAACTATTTTCTTATTCTGGCACCTTCAAGACTTGCGCTTGCTGTTTGTTTCATAAACTATTATCCTCTTGTTATGTGTTTTCTTGATCATCTTTTCTTGGGATTTTCATATATATATAAAATTACCCTACTTATTGTTATTAATTTTTTTATCATATAGTTAAATAAAATCATCTTATTATTAAAAACAAATTAGTCCAGCCTTAATCCATCCTGTGGCGTACCATGAACCATCTATCAAGCAGTATCGAAACTGTTCCATAGACTCGTTAGGGAGAGGCCATTTAAAGGCCAAAGCTTTTAGATTTGTCTGAAAGCGCAGGAAAGAATTCCTATAACTGCACTGTCTTCTGAGAGCGTAGTTCTGATCCTATCAATCATACATACGAGGTGGTTAGGGTTCCTATGGATGTCGTCCTTGTGTGCTCTTGATATGCTTATAAGATCTTCTTTCGTCAGGCTATTCAAATGGATGCATTACAATTGTCTTGTCTGATCATTCAAAGTATATGGCATCTGCATTTACAAAAAGAACATTCAAGGAGTTCATTATCTTCAGGACTGAGTGTTTGCAGTATTTCCTTGATGAACAAGTTTGAGTTCTACTCGTCCAGTTTTAGGGCTCAATCATGCCAGGCCAACTAGCTTTTCACTTGTCTCCCACAACTTGGATGCCTTGTCTGCGTTGCTGGCTTCTTTAGAGAGCTGGTTTTCGAATGAAGATGAGTTCTTATTCCAGCTCCAGTAAACACCTGATTTTGTCAGGCTCGGATCACTCACAACCTGAATCACAGAAAGTAGAGTTTCAGGATATTGAATGTGATGAAAACTTGTGTATGTATGCACTGCATAGACAGCAAAAATCCTGTAGTAACAGACCTGCGCAAGTCTTTTTCCTGCCTCCTCTTCTGAAACATATCCTTTAGTTATGTACTTTTGGAAGGGTGGGAACAGAGTCCTGAACAAAGGAATATGGTTCCTGAATAAGCCTGTTTCGGCTATGCAACCAGGATAGAGAGAAGCGAAGGTGATGCCTGTCTCCTCATGGTACCTCCTGTGGAATTCTTGCATTGTGAGCATGTTGCAGACTTTGCTGTCTTTATAGGCCTTGGCACCATCAAATTCCCCTCCATCTATCATGGGTGAGCTGTTTAGGTCATTCAAGCCACCAACCAGACCTCGCAAGTCGCCAAGGTTAGCCTTTGGAGGCACATTCCCAGCCAATGTGTTTGTGTTTCCTAGAATCACAAATATGAAAATATTCTTTCAGATTACCGATCTTCGTCATGACTAGTTTGTTTACATCAATTCCATCGTATGATATTGTTGTTCACTGGTTCATGATATTGTTTATGAATTCTGATACTTGCAAAAGTGATGGAAAAGCCAGGTGGAACTAGCATGAACACCTTTTTTCCCTTACTAATGTTAATCAGTACCTGTTATGGAGCCTACGATGATGAGACGCTTGGATGGATAATCTGATTTCTTCAAGTCATCAAGCAGCAGCCGTGCAAGCAAGAAGTGACCAAGATGGTTTGTCCCAACACTGAGTTCAAACCCTT
Source organism: Salix udensis (assembly GCA_029204005.1). Taxonomy (NCBI): domain Eukaryota; kingdom Viridiplantae; phylum Streptophyta; class Magnoliopsida; order Malpighiales; family Salicaceae; genus Salix; species Salix udensis. Next base: position 1,600,503 of record CM055031.1, on the reverse strand, counting down.
CAGCACTATAACTGGGCTCCTTGGCAGTGGGTAAGTAGACTGCAGCATTGCACACCAGCACATCAAGCGGCATGCCGGAACGACGAAACGTATCCACAAATTGCCGTACACTTTCAAGAGATGCAAGGTCTAGATGCATGACAGTGTAGTTCTCTTTAGGGATGCCAGCTGATTTAGCTGCCATCTCTGCCTTAAGAAAGTTCCTACATGCCATAATCACATGACATTGCCCTGTCTCAGACAAAGCTTTGGCTGTGGCCAAACCCAAACCTGAAGATGCTCCGGTAATTACCACAACACACTTTCTTAAGGTTTTCTTTGCTTCTGGTGCTGCCTCAGTGATTGCTGGAGTTGTAGTAGCTGTTTGAGCCCTAATAGTTCTAACTGGTAATTCCCTTTTCCTGAATTCCTGCATGCAAATGATTAACTTTCACTATACACATACAATACAAGTCTTAAGTCTTCTTAATTACAGAAGCACCATATTTTTTGAGGTTCATGATTCCACAAAAAAAGCTCAATATTTTTTGTCGAATACCATTAGCTATTACCATAATCCTAGCGATTATGCTCTGATACCACTTTTAGCCATGAATCTGACTAAGTTTTTCAGTGACGGACTCTCTAAATGTTTTAACTATTTCTCTGCATGAATGGTAATCTATTATTATCCTACAAGTTAAACTCCTATTTAATTTCTAAGTTTCTCCTTTACATAAACAGAATCCAACTTGGGCTAGCTTTCATACATCGAGACTATAAAAATCCATGCCAAAACTCGCAAATTCATGAGGATTTTACTCGCATGGAGATTAATTGAACCCTGGTGGCCAAAAATGGAATTAGAATCTTCAATAACTTTCTAGCTACTACATTCCTTCTAGTTTTCTTTACATTGCATTCAACATTACACATTCAGTTCATCACACCAGTGCAGAGAAAGTGAAAAAATCTGAACTTTTCTCTGATGCCATTAAACCCTTTCCAAATAAGCTCAGCGTTGTGCCATGAAATAGTGCTAGGATTTGTCATCCTCGACCAAATCTTAAGCAGTCTATAGTTTTCGAAGGTTAAATTGAGCAAGTAAGATATTTGACTTGCCTTGCTTTTTATCAGAGAACAGTGGAATTCAGCTTTGAGGTGATTATTTGGAACTGAAACTCCAAAAAAAACTGTCTCCTTAAGAGATGCATTACACTTTCCCTGTCAACAGACCACAACAAATGAATCAGAAGACATTAAAAAATTAAAAAAAAAAAAAGCCATTTACAAATGTAATGAAGGAACACAAATATTTTGCTCAAAGGAAAGTGCTGACCTCTTTGTAGATGGAGACAGTAGAAGGGAGAATGGATGCTTGAAGAGCCATGAGAGAGTGAGAGGGTAGCTTGGTTAAGCTCTCTTGAAGTTCTTTTTGGTGACAAGTGGATCAGTCTCACTGTTCATAGGAGGCCAAGTTAAGGGATTTTGTTTCTGTTAATGTTGTGGAGGAAGATAAGACTGTGTCTTGAGCCGGGCTTACGTGGATTTCTCTCGTCCAATCAGGTTTTGAGTTGCAGATTTTCTATCACATAGATGTCCACTTTGACAAAGCAATTGGGAGTATGAATCAACCAATTGGTCCAATCAAAACTTTTTTTTTTTATATAAAAACACAATATTGTTTTTATTTTATTTTGAACCTGAATCAACCAATTCAGACTATCTCTGTATATAATAACTATTTTTTTTTACAGAAAAATACAACAAATTTGTGATTTTTTTATTTTATAACATTTTGTGGTTGAAAAAGAAAATAGAAATGAGGGTAGCTTAGCTGGTCATGGTTTGAGATTGCTCCTCAGGAAATCAGGATATAATAACTATTTTTTTTATATAAAAAATGCAACAAATTAATAATTTTTTTATCTTACAACATTTCATGTTTGAAAAAAAACACAGAAATGATGAGTAGCTTAGCTAGTCAGGTTCTAAGTGTGCTCCTCAATAATTGCCAGTTCAAATCTCTAAGGATCATTAAAAGCTTACTTTGTTGCTAATTTTAAATTTTTATGAAATAATTAAGATATACACAAATTAATATAAACATTACGAATTACCATAAAAACAAAAAGTAAAAAAAAAAAAATGGTTTGTCATCCATGATGGGTTGGAACCGTAATCTAGAGGTGGAGACTTGATCCATTCAACAAAGCCCAAATGCATCATGGCCCAGTCTATTTGCAACCGGCTAACTATAGCAAGATCCAACTCTACCATACTATATTTCAAAAGTATTTTAAAAAAAAATATATTTTTTATTTTAAATTATTTTTATAGTATTTTTAGATCATTTTAAATAATAATAAAATTATTTTAATGTATTTCTAACAAAATTGTTTTTCAAAAATAATTATAATCACACTCTCAAACAGTTTCTTAATCATTCCTTTTCCCTTGAATTTTTCCCCAAATTCAAAAAATGAATTTTATCCTTGAAATCTATTTTTTTTTTATTATTAAATCCTACCTTGCTTCCCCCCCAGAAAAAAAAGAAAAAGAGCCTTCAGAAACAAAAGAGAAGGTATCAGTCACCATTTTTAAAATTACGAAAACCATAAATTCAACTTTTACTTTATTAAACTCATCTCTAATTTCCCACATTTTGTTTTCAGAAGTAATTGCTCAATTCTCTAAATGATTCTCCCACAGCTTCTAGAACCGCCTGGATCCAAATCACAACAGCACACAATACAGTTTTTTTTTTTTTTTTTTTCTTATTCCACAGATATTCTCAAAACAGCTTGCATACCACAATATATTCTTAGACACATTTTTCTAAAATGTATATTTTTTTAGATATTAGCCTCAATTTGAACTCATAAAATCAAAAAGAAAACACACTGTAATATCGTAGTGTAGAGTGGTTTTTAAAAGTGATTTTAATTAAAAATATATTAAAATTATGTTTTTCTAGTGTTTTTTTTCTATTATATTTTTTTAGATTTTAGCCTCAATTTGAGCTCATAAAATCAACAAGAGAACACACCCTATTAGTCTGTTTAATATTGTAGTGTAGAGTGTTTTTCAAAAATAATTTTAATTAAAATTATGTTTCTTCAGTTTTTTTTGTTTTGTTTTTGACACCCGCACATTAAAATCATCGAGAAAAACCTAAAAATGTCAATTCAAATATTTTATTTAAAGCAAATTAAAATAAAATAAAATAAAACACAGAAACAAACACTTAATAATCACCAAGTTAACTAACCTTTTTAAAATTACATACAATATAATATAATCAAACAAGATATACATGTAGTCCTATTCATGCCTCCAAATTTGTCTTTACCTGTTAATAAATACAATAATGGAGGCTTCACGCACAAACAAAGCCAGAATTATCATATATTAAAAAAATAAAATCTTGTTAATCATAGACAACGACAGCAGCCGCACCTTGACATCAAAAGGAACATCCTAATCCATAGCTGCCTCTCCACCATTGCTAGATATTCCTTGTTTACCTCATGATTAGAAATTAAATAATATTTAATAAACGACATCATTTCATAATTTAGCATTTTCTCACTGCTAGTCCATCCTCATCCTGCGGGTTGAAAATAAGAGATGTTGATGATCTCATAGGACGGCAAAAATGCCCCCCCAATTTCATTATCATGAACACATCAATGCAATAACTTAATATTAAAGATTTAATTTAGTATTGGTCAAACCCTATTTAATTTAGTGGTTAATTTAAAGTTAAACTACATAAGAAAAAACGAATCAAGTCTAATTCAACAAACCATTAATTTTCAAAATAATTAATTTAAAGTAATGGTGAATGGTCATCTATATTCGTCCACAAGGGATGTGGTGTAATGATAGATAATTTACGATATGCACATCACGTCTTGAGTTCACGTCAGGGCGTGCATCTCTTGTAAAAACCTGGAACAGCCACAATTTTACTCGTTTACCTAGACCCATAAAATACTCTTTCCAGAGAGGTTGTGTTTCCCCGCATTAAAAAATAAAAAAGTCATCTATATTCTTTATTTTTTACATAAATGAAGTTCAAGTATTAGAGAATAAACCTACCTGTCATCCCTACCAAGCATGTTGAGGGAAGCTCTGATAACAAAGATTACAGCTATCGATCATTACTTTAGAAACTAATAATGGTAAACACATTCCAGCATGGATCTTGACAATGACTTTAGTCATGTGGTTCATTTCTTTGTCCAATCTTCTTTTTTCATTGAACCATTACTAAATAATGCAAAAAAAAGTCATTTGGAGCCATGCAAATTAGTGTATTTTGTATGTTACTGACGAAAGGGAAAATACAAAAAAATATGACCAATATCATTATTGTGTATGATATTCTGGGATTCCAAGAAACAAGAGAAATTCTCAAGAAAGTTTGAAATTTTATTGAATAATTCATGCCTAGGCCAGAAGCCTTACAATGATATTTAAATTGAAAATCCTAGCCTTAATCCTTGTTGGACAAGAAATTAGATAATTATTAAATATTACAAAAAATAGCAAAATTGAGATAATTGTAGAAATTAAAACTACTAGAAATCCTGAGCAAGCTGGAATTGACAGAAGTTGATTCGAACCTAGAAATCAAGAGTTATGGCCAAAACAAAACTTTTCTAAAATGATAAAAACGATGATTTCAGGGCCTAAACGATGAAATTTAGCCTAAACGATAGACTCGCCAAAACACTTTAACTGGGTAAGTTTTGCTTCATTCCGACTTCAACGCTCTGACTACTAAAAAATCAATTGCCTTTTAATTTTAGTTATTCTCTCTTCAACATATACGCCTTTGACACTTGTTTTACATTAGTTACTGCCTGTATTTGAAACTCTCTGTTGATTTAACATTTGGGACGGATTCACAAACCTGAGATCTTTCAAAGAACTCTAAAAATGAAGGATTTTATGCCCTAGCTACAAAACAAGATCCGTTCTTGGACAACAGGATGCATGGATTTTTTTTGGCAAAATGCCCTAGCTAAAGGAAAAAAGATCCTTTCTTGGACAGCAGAGTGAATGAATTTTCTATTTGCTGCAGGCCAAATTGATTATAACTATTTTACCATGACATAGGGTTTGCATCAAATTAATGGCATAAAAACTGGCTGCCACCAAAGATCATTGTAAAAGAAGGGTTAAAATGGAGCATAAAAATGAAAGATGAGAGGGCTGCAAATTGCTTAATATCCATCATTACAACTATTGTTCATAAAATAGAATCATTACAACGTTAATAAAAATCATAACGAACTCCAAAATGTACAAAAATTACAAGTGTCTGATTCCATCCGCCAAGCAGAAAAACTAAGCTTGTGATGGGTAGACCAATGAAGAGGGAGATCACCAAACTGTCTCCTTCAATGCTGGTCCCTGTTTTGGAAGTTCAATGCATCTCTCCATTGCTGAAACATCTAAGAAAAAATATGTAAAAGCAGAAAATGCATGAGCTATGAAGCTAACTTTTCAATGCATAGAGGCCTGAAATATGCAGCCTTTGTGCAGTAGTTGCAATGGAAAAGGATCGATGGGAACAAGAAAATGGTTGAAGAGAGGAGTGGTTTGAAGCTTTTGGGATCCTGATAAGAAAAGGAAGTGAAGCTCCATGGAATCACAGGTTGTTTTTGAAAAATCTGCAACCGGTGAGTAAAGAAAAAGTTGGGTTTAGAGATCATAGTTTCCTAATCATAGCAGGTCTAAAGTCATGAACTGGTTTACTAAAAAAATCAACAACCAGTGGAGAAAAAACAAAATGTAAGGGAAAAGTAGGAGGGAGAGAGAGAGGGGGAGGCTACTATGCTATACCAGTAGGAAACTAGACCTAAGTGTGACTGTGTCAATCAATCTTGATCCTTCAAGAAGAATGATTTCATGGGGAAGAAAGAGGAGGAGGAGGAGGAAGAAGATGAGCCCATGTTGTCTTGGAGAACACAAGAATCATTAAACTGCTGTTGATTTGGATTAACAAAAGGAAGATGTGATTGTAATAAAAGATTGTTAGTGGAGTCCAAATCGTCCCACACAGGACTCCCTGGACCCCAACCTGATTGAATAGCATCATACCAAGCTTCTGCCATGTCTCCCCACATCAACTCTTGAGACCCCAGAATGCCTTCCCCTGCACTAGACCCCTCTGCCACTGCCTGAATCTCACCACTCACCGTAGCCCCACTCGAACCCATCTCGCAATCATCGTCAGGATGGTCTCCTGGAGGTTGCTCTGGCGGTGGCGGTGGCGGTAATACTGGCGGTGACATGGTTTCTGCCAGCAAGTTAAGTCCTTCTTGGGCTGGTTTTGGCTTGGAACTTTGATTGGGAGTCGGTGAAGAAGAAACTGTTGAATTCGGAGCGGTGGAAGTTGCTTTATCTTTGCCGAGGAAAAGTTCAGGGAAATTCAGCCTGGCATTCTCTCCTCTTAACTTGAATGCCTCGCGATCATAAGCTAAGGCAGCATCTTCTGCTGTATCAAATGTGCCAAGCCAAAGGCGAGTCCTGTTTCGAGGGAGACGAATCTCGGCAACCCATTTCCCCCAATGCCTTTGTCTCACTCCCCTGTAAAGCTTTCTTGAGTTTATAGGCTGAATCGGAGGCCTAAACAATGGCCTCCCATCCGGCCCCAGCTTGTTCATCATCATCATCCTTCCTCTAGGACTTAAGTTCAACGCATCACTCCAGTACTGAAACAGCTGCTGCTGGTGGTCAGCCATTGCTAATCCTCCAGCAAAAAACGGAGGATATGCAATGCCATGTGGCTGCTGGTTTTGGCCAAAAGAAATCATCTGCTGTTGATTCTGTGCAGCTTGAGACAGTGGATGGAAGATAGGCAAAGAAGGGGGTGTTCTAAATTGTTGAGGGTACTGAATAGTTTGATTAGATCCTTCAAAAGCAAAGGGAAACACAATTCTTGAACTTGAAGAACCTGAGGATGAGATAGGTGAAGGCGACGAGGAAGGCGGGTGCAGAGACAGAGTCGAGGCAGAGGTAGAAGAAACATAGAAACAAGATGGTGGTTGATGAGCTAAAGATGCAGAGGATTGCATCTGTTCTTGACGTACAGGGCTACAGGTTTTCTTCATAGGCCTGTTCGACAAGGAATCTTCACCAATAACAGGCTTCCATTGCCTCTTCTCGAAGCTAACATCAGCTTCTTTTCCCCGTCTACCAAGCTGCCGATCTTCTTCCATCGTCATCTTTCGAGTTTCATCAGCAAAACCCTTCTTGGATTTTCCAATACTACTCTTAACTGCAGCCATTGATAATTACCTTCTCACTCGCTCTCCGTAAAGATTATATTATATGCAAAAGGATAAGAGAGAATTTCTGGGAGAGGACAGGGCACCAAAGAAAATGTGGTAAAGATGATGGGAATCAAATGTATCAAATACAAGAAAGCAATTGACAAAAGAATAAGAATGAAAAGCAACCACACCAAGATTCAAATTTGGTAAAAAAGACTGAGAATCTTGTATGGGATTTAATGGCTAATCCGATTGAGGTAAACACAGAATCGGATACCAAACATTTCAAATCTTGAGCAGTCCATCTCTAGAAAATGAATTATAATGAGAGAGAGAGAGAGAAAGCAACGATTGTTGTTGGTTTTTTGGTGTCACTTCTTGCTTATAGTGATGGAGAAATCTTGTCTTTCGGTATTCGTGGAGTGAATTTTGGAGAGCTAAGAAACAGAGAGAAGGCAGGGGAGAGTCTTTTTTCTTAGTTTTGAGAGAGGTAGAAGCAGGGGACGTGGATTTATATGCGAGCAGGAAAAGATTTTCAAGCAGAGACTTTTGGGAAGGAGAGGGAGAGAGAGTAGAGAATTTGTTGACGCCTTGTGGTTGGCTAGCTCTGTTTAGGGCCCACACGTTTTGCTGTTCCACTCTAATTTGCCTATTCCCTGTGGCTGTTTCGCCGTTTCAAACGCGGTTTTCAAAAAAAAATTTATTTTATTTTTAATAAATATATTTTAATATTTTTAAATTATTTTGATGTGTTAATATTAAAAATAATTTTTAAAAAATAAAAAAATATCATTTTAATATATTTTGACACGAAAAATATTTTGAAAAGCTACCGCAAGTCTGCAATAACTCTCCCAAATAGGCCCGACTCTCTCTCTCTCTCTCTCTCTCTCTCTAAGCTACGCAAAAATTTCTATTACTATTGACAGAATGTTAATTTAGGTTTTCTTCGACTTAAATCTTAGGAACAATTTGTTAAAGAAAGCATAAAAAATATAAGATGCTTTTTGGGGTGCCAAACAACTAGCTGTGTATTTAGAAATGTAATTGATATTATTTTTATTTTATTTTTTTATTTAGAAATATATTAAAATATTTTTTAAGAAATTAATATTAGTATATAAAAATAATCTAGAAATATAATTTTTTTAATTTAAAAATATTGATTTTGTTATTTGCAATAAGAGTTTGTCCTCTGGTTATTTTCTATAGTAGTATTGCAATATCGTACATATATTAAAAGTTTTTTTATTTTATATTTTATTAAATTATAGCTTATCATCCAAAAACTTCAACACATTGTCTGCTTAGCAGTGCTTTCCGATAGCAATTTTGAAAAAAAACTGTATTTTTTATATTTTTGCTTTAAATTAATTATTTTTATGTGTTTTTAAATTATTTTGATGAGCTGATATCAAAAATAATTTATATAAAATAAAAAATATTATTTTAATATATTTTTAAACAAAAAAACATTTTAAAAGCAACGTCAACTATACTCTCGATCACGTATTCAATATAGAATAGTAGACCTAGTACAATTCTATTGGAGGTTTACAATGACTTATAACCATGGGGCATATCAAGAACACAAAGAAAGGTCTTTCTCCCTCCATCTACTTAGAAAACTTAAAATTCAAGCACATTTGAGAAGAAATTGGAGACCTACCACCTGGCAAAAAATCTATGGAAAATGGTAACATTTTTCTTTCTCCAAGATATCAACCCTAAGTGAACAACCAATTAGGTGCCTATAAAAGGTATGGAGGGTTGGCAGAATAAATTACTATTGCTACTTGTTTTATTTTACTCTTATAAATAGACAATCGTATTGTTTTCAGGTGGCTTTGCTGAGAATTTCGCCTGATAATTGACAAGGTCTCGTAGAAAAAACATGTACACTTTGCTCCGGCTAGAAAATGGTGCTTTTCAATAGAATTTCCGGTCATAGGAAGTCACAGAAAAGATAATTTATTTGGATGCGAGGAAATTCCACTCTTTTGAAAATGTATTTTATTAGTTTAGATGAACGAGTAAAATCCTGGGTGTCCCAGATTTATACAAGAAATGTACGTTCTGAATCGAACTCAAGACCTACTATATAGATTACTAGCTCTTTATCATCATACCACACCTCTTGAAAAAAAATGTTTATGAATATGTTCACATGTTAAATATATGATTCGAACAAAATGTTAAAAAAAGTTATATATTTTCGTTTTATATTATGTTGAGATTTTAGTTTATATGAATGAAAGACTCCTTTATATAATTAAAGAAGCTTTCATATCATATAAAAAAAAACTTTTAAATTTTAATGTTATTTTATCCCCAACATTAGTACATTATTATTTTTATCACTAAATTGTAATTCATTTTACATCAACATCTGTAAAAATCCTTGAAATTAATCGAATAAAAAGGTTTATTTTCTCTTTTTTTTTGCATTTATTGGATAATTTCAACAATTCTTTTTATAAATCAATTTACATGAGTTTTGGTTTCATATATTTTTTTAAAAACAACCTGATTTAAATTAAACTAAACCACACCAAGAAACTTTATTATAAACTAAATATCCATTTTTTTCCTGACTGATTAGACAATTACTCATTAAAAACTAAAGGTCTATCAAATCAAATGAGACTTAATCGATTTTAACAAATATAAAACCTAAAAAATCAGTTTAATTACTTTTTTCAAACTAATATTCACCAAGAACAAAAACTATGGACTTGTCTTGTTAAATCTCGGAGAGCATTGATCAATATTCCCATTCTTGGCTCATAATAATTATGCAAACATTAGGAATATTGAAGATATTGTCGTGCCACCAAAAATAAAATAAATAAAAAAAGATAAATCCATCCACTGTTTTTAAAGGGTCATCACTTTCGGTGAAAGGGAATCATTCAAAAATATAAAGTTAGGAAATTTTCGATGACATCCTTCCTCTGTTTCTTTTGTCTTTGTAAAGTCAACATAACAACGGTTTCTTTGAAAAGTCGGTGTAAATCGGCACGTGTCGGTGGTCCACCCAACTACCTCTTCATCATCATCATCATAATTTCCTTTTTTTTTTTTCTTTCTTCCTGTCCTTTTCTTTCTCCAAGTAAAGCTTTTAAATAAATAATTATATCTTTGGTATGGTAATACATGATAATTTTTTAAAAGTGATTTTCTAGCTCTTGAAAGAATAGTTCTTGAGATTGACTCTAATAATAAATGGGTTTTTGATGCTATGATTGTAATTTAATATAAAAAAATATATTTTAATCCGAAAACTTAAATTGTTAGGTGAAACTTCTAACACGTCATCTCAAATAAAAGTTTTTTAAATCTGAAATTTGTATAATTGGCTATTAACATATGCTAAATTGTATCAATTTAATTATCTTAAATGAGGTAATGAGATTCATTCGATACCATAACAAATAACAATCACAGCTCAAAAACTTAAATTATTAAATGAACCTTTCAGAATAGTTTTATATTACTCTATATCATAGAAAATGTTGAATTATAGGGTATTATAGAAATTGTATTTATTATGTAGTGTATAGATTTGATTTTGTGTAGTACTATCTCAACTTTTTATTGTGTATTGTTTTTTATATGTTGAATCAACTTATTACTCTTGGCTCATAGGTGTCATGCCTTTCTCTAACACTCAACAAGTAATTTTATGTTTGGGTATCATTTTTTATTTACTAATTTTTAAATTAAGTTTGAAAATACAAAAAAAATATTTGTTTTTATTTTCAAAAATTTCAAAACAAAATTGAAAAATGCAAGCCGAAAAGTCCATTAAACCACCACACTTTTATAGCTAAAATGTAATTATTTGAAAATGATGGGGGTGATAGTTAGGATGAGTGCTTATAAAAAAAAAAAAAAAAAAGCATGAGAGTATGAATAAAGTTAGGTTGGATATCATTAATGTATGTTTCCTTCGAGTTTTATTTTATTAATATTAGTATAACATTTACAATAATGTCCATTCAGTATTTGCTATTACTATTAATATTTTTTTTTTGTAATTATGATAGTAAAACTATCTATTAGTGTGTGTGAACACATTATTGATAATTTTGTGGTAGAAGAAAATGATTCTTTTATATATCAAACATGAACAAGTTATATCAATTTATATATGCTCTTGTTGATGTATATTGAGTTCTTGTTAAATGTAATTTGCATCTTCGAAGGGTACAACTTCTTATGGTTTACATATTACTCATAACCTATCTTTCTCTCTTTATAGTTTTACTATTACTAATTGGGTTGGTGGTGTTAATAATCGTAAGTCGATTTATGTTTATCTTGTGTATTTCCATAATCCACTTATCTTCTAGAAGTCGGGCAAAAAAATGAGTTTTTTGTTGGTTGATAGGAAAATAATTGTATTAACTTGCTTAAAATTTAATAAAAAAAAATATTAGAAAACTGACATGAATATAAATCAAAGGTAAGAAAATTTTAATTTCTGTAAATATAATCTAAGGAAATTTTACATATTCAAGGATGCTTCACCAATAATAAAAAAAGAATTGCTTAGTGACAAAACTGGTTCTATTCCAAGATAGCAACACCTGATTATAAAAACATGTTTTTAAAATAATCTCACAAATATCAAGCCACCCTCGCTTAGTGACCAAGACAGGAAAAACTTTCCTTTGAAGCTGGTGAGATATGTGATGAACACGTGGCTCCCATTCCATGATTGTGGCTACATCAACTAAAACTAAAAATATAGAAAGAAAAAAATAATCAAATCTTTACTAGCTATATAAAGTGTCGTTAATGTTGTTTTTAAAAGTATTTTTTTATGTAAAAATACATTAAAATATATTTTTTAAAAATTTATTTTTAATATCATCACATTAAAATGATCTAAAAGTATCAAATTGTTATTAGAAAACGTTTTTTAAACGGCATAACCCATTAAAGAACATGAAGACAATTTTGAAATCTATTTCTCTGACCTTTCAACTTGCAATCATACCAAACTTCTGTGGCTCTCTCAGCTGAATTATAGAGACACATGCATGAACATGTCATGGAGTTTGCGATGAGCCCTTTTGACATTTGCCCTCAAATGGAAACATGCATGAGTTTCTTTCAAATTTCTTGACTCCTTTCACACACATAATTCCATGGCACCATCATGCTTTGGCTGACACGTACGCAACCATGCTTCTTCTTTTTAAAATCATGCTGATTAATTACTTTAGAGTTTATCCATATCAGTTTAAGAGTTAAGTGTCTGTATGATAATACGATACCAGGTATTTTTGTAAGAATTTTTATTTTCTTTTTTTATTAATCAAGTTAATCAGATTTATATTTAATATCATTGTTTTTATCTGTTCGAGAGAAAAATTAAAAAATACAAAAAATCACAAATATATATTTTTGTAAGAAAAAAATTATTTTGATGCATTTCTGAATAAAAAACACTTTAAAAAACAATCCTAACTACACTCACAAACATTCACTAAATCATAGTCTCTGTGTAAAACATCCTGTCTATATTCTAATAGTTAATGATCAAAAGATATTTAATTGAATTTAAATAGAGATCACCCAAAGCTTACCTAATTTTTATTTCATGTAGTCAACACATATTTTCATTGGTTGCTGCCTCCCTCTTTTTTTGAGCTGGAATCCCCGACTCAGAAAACTCATGGTTGGTACCAGAAAGGGATTGCACCAGACTAGAAATCCCTAAATAAATAAATAAAAAAACAGTGTGTATGGGCATGCTGTATCGCAACAAAATCAATTTTCATGTGCAAGAATAGGGTTTGAAATATCTATCACCTCTTGAATCAATGAAGAAATCAGTGTTGCCAGCAGGGTCTTGTCTTGGTGGTCAAGAAAAGCTTCTCCTTTCCTCTCATTCCAGGTTCAAGCCTTGTCAGGCACGCTTGTCATCCCCGTGGTGCCTTACATGCTCATTGAGTAAACAAGATGTTCAGTGGGTCCGAGGATTTAGTTGTGGTACGCGCAAGCTGGCTCGAACACCCTTATTATCAAATATAAAACATAAAAAAATAAAGAAATCAGTGTAAGAGTGTAATAGTTATAACATTGGAAGAACTATTTATTTGTTGTGTATATATACATATATAAAACCTAACTCAATGGTTGTAAATTCCTTTTTTTTTAATTTAATAAATTGCAAAGAGTAGTGGGTGATACACGGAAAGTATTTCTCATCATATGGTAGCTATGATGGTGGATTTACGTTGACTAGCAACCTATAATGGTGATGTGGTTATCTAATTAGACAAAGTGGAGATTAACACCCAGCTCTAATCGTGAGAGTAATTAAAGAATTAATCATAGAGATCCTAAAATAGTTCAGGAAGTGCTCTCTTAATTGCTTGCTACTAATGACTAGAGGGTTACTTTTCGATTTGCCATTGGTTGCCCAACATAGTTTTCCACGAAATGGATCGAACTAGGAAGCTAAATATTAAAAAAATATTTCAAATTGGTAGGTAAATTAATGGATGACAAAGTCAACCCTAGTATTTTGATTGACAATTTAAAGTGGGTGTAATGGAAATAGTGTTATCATACACTTCCTTATTGGCCCATTTAGGTAATGGCTCAACAAAAGAAATCTATTTTTTTTTTTGTTGCTTTCCACTCTCTCCATTTCTGTGTGTAGTCCTCGTTAAAGCCATGAAATGGTGGACCATGTCTTCTACTTTATAAGAGTTTGAGAGTGCACGAAAGGTTTTATTGAAAGTGGTTGTGTACACCATCGTTCCTTGCCACCTTTCTCCCGGTGCTCTTGGTCAACATATATTATATTCTTTTCTTGGTGAATGTTGAAGCCCAGTTTTAACGCCCTAATTTGACAAATTTCTCCTATATATATATATATATAATGATAGAAAATTTGAAGGAAGATATATAAAATGTTATCTACTACACTAATTAGTCATGCTGCCGAAAGTAAACGGTTAATGACAAGTCTAGGATGATTTCCATATGGTGTGCTAAACTTGATGAAATGGCCAGATTTCTTTTTTAGACGATTATGTTATATATTTTATATAATCGAATGCTAGATAAACATAGCAGTGAAAATTTAGATTATAAAATATTTTCAGTTATTTTTGCTTAAGCTCTGAATAAAATTCTCAATGCAGCAGGAACACCACTTCAAGATAATAGAATTTTTTTTTTGAGAGAAACCTTAGGATTTATGCTTACCGGTAGTCGTAGATGAAATACACATACTATTATTTATAGGTAGATCAGGGACCCATCTCATCAATTTATTAGTTAATTTTCTCCTCCCATCAAGGAAAAAATTAGGCACTTGACCACATGATCAATATCCATGATCATGGATTTGAATAAACAAGAACATGGATGTGTCATGCAAGAGCAAAATGGTAATTTCTCACAAATTATAGGAAGATGATTTGGGTAATTCATCTACAAATGAATGTTTTATTAAGTTTCATGCCTACTTAATAAATGAATCATTTATAAGGTTTTGTATGTGCTTTCTTTTGCAAAGAAACTTCATTATCCTGCGATGTGCACAACATTTCTTGAGTTCGAGTCAGTGTGTGCACTCCTTGTAAGAGCCTGAGACAACTGGAATTTTATTTGCACACTTGGACCTACAAAGTGCACTTTATGGGGAGTGGAGTTTTCTCGTATCCAAAAATAACTTCATTACCTAATATTTTAAAAAGTGTTGGGGTATGATTCGCTATTTATTTATATAAGTAGTAAACCAATTAACCTCCATTTGTTTTTCATTTCAAAGTTTTTTCCTTTCAGTCTTTCTATGGCCTAATTAGTTTTGAAATTATAATAAAATTACCAAATTAAAAGACAAAGAACTAAAATATCAGATACGATGAAAACTCAATTCTAATTCTTCGCAATTCTCATTTTGTTTTAAAATTGTATTTTTTTTCTTGATGAGAGAAAAAGCCTCATTAAAAAATAATAATAGAGAGAGAAAGTAGTTATTCGTCACAATTTTAGCAACCAAAATGATTAAGTTTGGTGTAAAAAAAATTCATTCAATGAGAGGAGTTTGATGATAGTGGTTCTTAGCATTCATCTTGCAAGTAAAAGTACATGGAAGAATGGGAAGATCTGAGATATCGAGTTGAGTTCTTAGTTTTTAACCATTTTTTGCTACTTTAAATGCACAAATGAGTTTATTAAACCTTGTAAGGTGTTTCTCAGGTGTTTTCATGCGAAAGATTGTTTGAAAATGGATCAAGTGCATGTTAAATCACTAGTCTACTAATATAAATTTTAACAATGATAATTTAAGATATGTATTATAACATATGAAAAGTTAAGATACAAAATGTTAGTGTAAGAAAATGTAACAACTATTGATGAATATTGTAATATAAGAAAAAAATAAAAAATAAATAAAAATTTAACTTAGTTTGACAACATATTTATCTTCACCAAGAGCAAAGTCTTATTTTTACTATATGTTGAATAAGGTTACATAATATATATTTATAGTATTCAAGAATAATGCATGAAATATTAGTAATTTTTAATAATACCCCCTTTCCGCGAAGACATTGCCCCGCACCCAACCTAGACAAATATCAGAGGTGTTTGGGAAGCACTCTAAACTTATTTTTAGAAAAAAAAAATATTTTTTTTTTGTTTTAAATAATTTTTTTTAGTGTTTTATATTATTTTTATATGCTGATGTCAAAAATAATTTTTAAAAAATTAAAAAAAATATTAAATAAAAAATACTTTAAAACACAACCGAAATTACTATCTCCAACACTCTCTATCGTTATCGTTATGTTCCTCTTCTCTTGATGCGCTCTACTCCGATATCTGCCTATAAATCACGAGCTACAACACACTCAAACCATTATAAGATGATTATTGTAATTTATCAAAGCATAATCTACTTGCTATATGATCCGTTCATTGAGATTGGAGATATTTTTTCAGCACACGTCGTTTTCGAAACCAGCTTTTTGATAGATAGGAAGCATCGACTTTTACGCATGTTCATAGAGATATGAACATGCCTCTGAGTCACCATGGAAAAGCAGAGTGTTTTTCCATAAAAATGACGCACGCTTTTGCTAGATCATTGAAACACGGCCTGACAACTCTCCTAATCTGTTTGTAACCTTTTCTTTCATTCTTCATCCTCATTCGCATGCCAAATATGTTGACGTTTAGAATTATCAAGAGAGCTGCTCATTGGTGGCATATATGGCAGAGAAATATTCAAATCAAGGCTATTAATTTCGTTCAGATGGTACTTGATTTTTTCAATTGGAACAGAATATTTCGGTTTTGGAGCGTTTCGGCATGCCGTTTCAAAGTTTTATCTTGTTTTTTAACTAGTATGGAAAACGAAACGAAATTAACAACACTGATTCAAATTCCTCCAACTATATATAATTATCTATACACTGTATTGTCTAGGTCAATGGATCAAGCGAGAAATCAGAAGAAAATCAACGCCCCACATGCATCCATTGATTTGCTTGGAAACCAAGCAAAATGACCAAGAGGCTGGAACTGACCTTCAAGTTAAGCAAGCAATAAATGATGGGACGCTGTCTAGTTGAAACCCTAGATTACCATCTAACACAGATGACAAACCCTAGAACTCCTTAGGCGGCCAAATTCTGTCTGCAAGTTGCAAGAAAGAAAATTCGATATATAGATATAGCAATAAATTGACGGGACCATGTTCCTTTTCATGCAGCTAAGACTGAGTGATGCCCCTTGGCGCAAGCAAGTGATTTCCACCATTAAAATGATTTGTCAAGCAACTATGAACATGGATGAACAAATGCTACGTGTCCACTGCAATGTTAGGGTATTTGTATAACTAACATCTATAACATACGTACGCTATCGTTGTTGAAAACTGGAAATATAATTCCAGGCCTGCAAGGTTACAGGATGAAGAAGCTGAATTAAGCATTGTTGTTTTAAGTTTAAATTTGCATTGTATTCAGGATGATTAAAATCCTTTAGTCAATAAGTCAACATTTCAGTTAATTTCAGTTAAAAGTCAATTAGTGGATAAGCTACAGTTGTAACCGAATTTGAATTTCAATTGTTGTAATATTTTTGATTTCTATAAATAAAGATAATGGGATGGCAGTAACTATACGAAAAATTCTGTCCATGTTCACGTTTTTTTATACTCAAATTACAGAGTTTTTGTGTTCTTCATTTTCTGGAAAATTGTTCGTGCCCAATTCTTGATTGCTACAGTAACGATTCTCAGGAATGTGAACAGTGGTTTTGGTATTGATCTGAACAGTACCTGTTCTTTACGAAATTTACAGTTTTTCCATCAAAATTCAACAATCGTGAGGGAACTGGTGCTCATGGTTGTTCATGAAATTGTATAAGAAATTCGACCCTGGAGTTTAATGGGGGATGTGAATGACGATGTGCATGCTAATTGTTCTACATACAACTTATTAAATATAGCTTTTGTTGGAAATTTGTTTTAATTAAAGAAGGTACGAGTGAATGAGAAACTAAAAAAAATCCTTGATTTTTCTACTCAAAGAACTTTTGTTTTTTGTAGATTTGATTTATAATTTATGATAGATAATAATGGTTGATAACAATGAAGATTAATTCTTCAACATTTTAGCTTTCTAAGAATCCACTATAGAAAGAGGGCTGAATACAAAGTTTAAAAACTTGTTTTTTTTTTGTTTTTTTTATTTTATTTTAAATCACATTCTTTCGTACCTTGTTTTTAGTGTTTTGATTTTTCTTTCAGATTTAGAGCTTAGATTCATATTGTTGAGAAATATGAAGTTTTATATTTTTTTATTGTTTAAAAACCTTGATTTAGAAAAGAATCTAAACCAAGATGGTGTTGTTAGAATCTTAAAGACATAAATTTCATGCATTTTAATTGCCCAAGTGAGAAGGAATAAAACTTCAGGGACATAATTCATCCTTGACAACAATAAAATTATATTCATTACTTTAAAGTATTTTAACATGTATGTGTCTTTTTATTTAAATATCTTCTAAAAGATGTATTGTTTATCATGTTTTTATAATGATAAACTATCAATCCATGTTAAATATTTTTTTAACTATAATATTATAAGCTAAACATATTTACAAAGGAATTTAATATATTTACAAACTTTTATCTATAATTTTTCACATAAAGTAAGGAAGCCTTTGTTTTGTATTTTAAAATATCTATTTTCCTCGGACAACTTAATTATAACTAAAAAACATATAATGGAAATACAAAAAAAACATGGATATTAGTTAAACAAAAACATGGTTTCAAGGATAATCTAGTCATTTTATTATGCTTTTAAAATGCTAAAAAAAACTCATTTTCCACCATGATTATAATAATGATTAATAAGCATTTTAAAAAGATTGTATTATCCTTAATAGTTAGTTCATTATTTTTTTAGTAAAAGATAAAATAGTCATTACACCATTCCAATGAACAATGAACAACATCACATTGAACAAATTGTTTGCCTCCCTAATTAGCTTTTATTAATAATATATGCAACTAATTGCTAATATGTACCTCCATATAGCTTAATGATTAGAATTGATAATTCTTTTGCACTATGTTATAGGTCAGATTAATATTTTCTAAATATATATATATAAAACTTGGTGTTGCTAATGAATTTTCTATTTGCAAGTAAAGTTTTGATTATAAAATAAAATTTTCATATATATATATATATATATATATATATATATATTGATGAAGTTGTAAGAATATTTCATAAAAAGGTGGGCTTTCTCGGGCTTTTATTTTGACCTAAGACATATGGTTTTGATTATAAGCTTGATGTTTAGCATTGGTTATGAGCTCAATCATTCCTGAAAAAATAAGTTAATATTATAAAAAGACTATATACTTTTGTTTGGAAATAAAATAAAAATTGAATGATATTTAATTTTAAGAAATGTAATATGTAATCTTAATTAATATTTAAAATCTTAATAAATTAATATACTTATATTATTTTTAAAATAATTAATTTGATAAAAATAAATATAAATTAAAAGAAAAAAGCAGGTCAAACTCACATGCTTGGTTTTAATAATAAAAAAACAGAAGCTCAATCACACCTTTTTCTTTTGCCTCAAGAGTGAACAATCTGTTCGCTCCGTTGTTTTATTAAATAGTTTGCCTTATAAATCTATTTTCTAAATATTATCATGCAAGAATAAAAAACCTATTTTCTAAATATTAAATAGTTTGCCTTATAAATCTATTTTCTAAATATTATAAACCACTTAAAAACCTATATAAACCACTTAGCAACCTTAAAACACCCGAATAAACATAAGTAAATGAATTGAATGAGAAAAATAAAAATTGAACCTAATTTGTTTTCTATGTTTAAAAGAAAAAAAGTACATTAATTAAATGTTTCTCAAGAAAATGAAACCAACTTGGACGAGACTCAAGATGAGTTTTATAACCATGGGAAGGAGGATGTTGCTGGGGCAGTCCATTATGTGCTTTACGTGATTAGTCTGATCGTAAACTAAATTGGAACTTCTTTTAACATGAAAAAGCATGTAGTTTCTTTTGATAAAGAGCCATGAGCATGACGAACAAATTTCTATATTTCAATCAATTTCTATTACAAAACAAATCAAATCATTCTGGTCTTGATCAGGGGGTAGAAATAGAAATCCAACAAAATAACTCAGAACAAGTGCATTGTTGTTACAACTGGTTCAATCTGGCTATGCGTGTCTGTTCTTCGAATGTTCTTTCTTGAGAGCTGAGAACTTGGCTGCTATATCATCACAATCTGGCAGCTTAGGGTGGACATGGATGGGAGATTCAGTGGGAAATGAAGTGCTCCTTTCGACATTTTCTCTGTTACTGTGCTTGGACCTTTCTTGGGGCATTGTCATGGCTCTCAGAAAAGGAGCCTTTGGTTCTTTTCTTGTCAATGAACTAGTTGGTTTGGAGCTTCGATTTGCAGAAGAAACATCGCCACTAGTAGAATTTCGTTTCCTTTGCCGATCTGGGGTGGTAAGAACATCACAAGGGGAAGCAGCAAATTCACAGCTTTTTCTCCGTTGATGATGAGGGAAGGCATGCCATTCCATTTCTGCATCTGATTCTCCAATTGTGGGACAATGGCAATGGTGAACAACAGTCAGGAATCTCTTTTGGGTCCAAGGTGGAACCTCGTGAGAAAACTCTGCCATCATTGGTGCAGGAGTAACATGGATGGTTCAAGCAGCAGTGATTGGAGCAGTGAGTTTGGTTTTGTCTCTTCTCTGCATCGCGTGTTTCTTCACTCTTTCCTATCGCAGTCTTCTTTTGATGCTTGCTGGGAAAGTTGTGATCTGTTCTTGCGACCAGTTGCGTATCTCTTCCATGGTTTGTTGTAATAAATCATGCATTGGATATCCTCAGAACTTGAATGATCCTGAGAAATCGATCTCCTTCGCTGTCTTTTAACATTTGAATTCCTTCTAGTTCTTGAGCTACTTGAACTTGACTTCTCGCTCCCTGATTCATACTGTTCCATATGTTTTACATCATCTTCAACTTCTTCTGTTTTAGGCAGGAATCGGGATGATTTGAACTTGAAAAGTCTCTGGTCTTGGCAGCCACCTTCTTCTGTGATGGATTGAACCTCCTCAACATCATCAAGATAGACTATCATATCTTCTGGAAACTGAGGCAGACTCTCTGAAGAAGTTGCTGCCATCTTTCTCTCTTCCTTGTGTTTTGAGGTGGTGGGGTAATCACTACCAGCCACCTGACTTTCTTCAGTGCTTAAAGAAACCGATTTAGATTTCGATGGTGAACGCGTTCCTGCAAAAGTTGTCCTCTTTCTCTGCTTTGTTGCATGTCGGAGATTCCAGTGTATCAAGTGAAGATTGCTGAGCTATGGACGAATTAATTGAATCACTACTTGTATGGCTTGTCGACCTTGAATCAATGAATATGGCTTTCCCTTCTAGATCTTTTCCATCTAAAACTTCCCTCTTAGATTCTTCTATTTTACTGAAATTATTTTGAACATCTTTATCTTGAACCTGATTCTCTCTTTGTTCCTCTTCCTGTGGTGACATGGAACAAAGATCTTCAGTATTTCTTACAAGACTAGGAAGAAAACATTAGTTTAGACAGATTGACAGGAGGAGTATAAGAAATGACCTTCCGCTGCTGCAGCTCGGAAGCGTATTCAAGTGCCAGAATCCCTGGTCGGAGGCAGTAATCAATAGCAATGTCATCCACCAGACTTCGCTTCACATCATCAGGAACTGACAGAATAGAAAGTCTCTCTCTTACCTGTGGTTACAATTTTCATATATTATTGACCAGATCATAGGAATTATGGCAGAACCTTCTGATAAATATTTGTTATAACTTATAAGCAGGATATAAGAACCTGAAAATTAACAAGGTTCCCAGGAAGTAGTTCAAGAGCTGTCTTTTCAAATCTTTGGCCATAACGCTGTCCAAACACCTTCCGAACACCACGAAGCTCTGGTATATCCCCACATCTTGCAGAGGCGAATATAAGAGTTGAAACTGCTTCGTTGATATCGTTGGGACAATCCCTGAAGCCACAATATTCCGGCGACCGGACAGGTTAACACGGGGTAAGAGGAGAGAAATAAAGAAAAAACTTTGTGATCTAGATTTGAATACGAACTCTTTTTCAATTATATACATACTTGTTCCAGCGGATATATGACAGGTTAGTGATGATGAATTCGCAGAAACCATCCAACAGTTCGTAAATCGCCACAATATTTTCATCTTTGAAAAGAATCTCAGCCTGGAAAAACACAATAATAATCACATGTTCAATCCCATTTGATCACCCTGCAAATTCTCACGCCAACAATATCTTCTATTCCCATCAAGTTTCAACGGCATACTGCTAAGACTTAGTAGTAAAGCTTGTTTGATCATTGCTATCAAAATCAAGACTCTTTCATTTCACAAACCATTTTGATGAAAAACTAAACCATATTTATTAATTAAACAAGAAAAAAGATGCTAGCACTTGAACATTCAACAAGTTCTTAACAACAGAAAGCAGCAGGACAGCGAGCAGAACAGATACTATATCAGAAAAGAAATTCCTTATGCTTACCCTGTTAAATGCAATGTTTTCATGGCCGGCCTTAATGAGCAGAGCAACATCTTCCCTTAACTGCCTAACAATCGCATGCCTCTTCGTCTGCAATAGGTTAATCCGGCGTTGAACTTGCTTAATCAGATTCTTGCTGCAACCCAGGATAACAAAAACCCTTTTAAGAAAAACCATAAAAGAACCAAACCGGAAACTATAAACCCATGAAGCAGCTTAGTCACTTACCACTTGGAAGCTTTTCTCCACCCAAACAAGGTGAAAAACATGTTTCAAAGTTTCTGTCTTCTTGATGGGTTCTTTCTGATCCTACTATAGAAACAGATCAAAAACAACAACATAATACTAATGTTAAGTCTTGTTAGGAGTTTGGCAGTTTAGATGATTGTGTGTAGTGGGGGAAAGTTAGAGCTACCTGAACCAGCATGGCAGTGTCAGTTTGTGGAGTTTACTTGGTGTGGGAGTCGGTTTCAAGGAGTGGGTTTGACAAGAACCACATAGAAAAAAAAAAGTTGTGCTGCCTTGTCTCTCCTTCCACAAAACTGCTCCACGTCTGATTTTGATACCATAAACCAAAGAGAAATCCCAAATTAATGAAGACTTTTATTCTTCTTACCACTTTTCGAAACAATATCAGATTATCACGAATCTTAGACTGTAGAGGTCCCTGTGGTTCAATCATTCGATCAAATTGAACCATCTAGTTTCAAGATGAGCAATTAGATCCTCGACATTTAAGATTCATGACAACCTTAGTCTCTCTCTTCAGTTTTGTAAGAAATTGCCGTTAATGTTAAGATTAGTAGCTTAAACACGACATGAGACACATGCTAATTGGTTGAATTTCGATAAAAGTTTGACCACCAAGTGTGATTTTAGCAGAAATTGGTCACACAACTAAGTTGAGGGACTAAATTTCGTTTCATTTTTTGGTCAATTTGGCCATTTAAGTGGTAAGCAAACCCACCTCCCGAATTGGATAAGATAGTGGGTAACAGGGGGAGAGAATAATTCAGCCGTCATGGGAGAGAGAGAATCAAAACATCTAGAACATGGGTTCTGAAAATAGGATTATTAGTCTTTCCATTTAATCATGATGGAAAACTCTTAATTGCTTAAAACGTATTTAACAAATTTATTCGGCATGCTAGGCTTTATGTTAAATCACACAAGCTCTGCTTTTTAATATTTTTTTAAATTAAAATATAACAATTTACCAGAGATTAGCATTCTAAACTCAACCCCGCCTGAGAGAATATTAAATTTGTCCATCCTGGATTAGAATTTAAAAAACAAGAAGTTTCGAAAATAAAAAATAAAAAAGCTATGAGCACGCCTGCAGAGCACGTGGGATCAAAAGAGAAGAAATCACAATCTCAATGGGTGTTTGGGAGTGCTTTTAGAAAATGTTTTTTTAAAAAAATATATTTTAAATTAAATTTTTTTATATTATTTTGATGTACTGATGTGAAAAATAATTTTAAAAAAATAAAAAATATTATTTTAATACATTTCTAAACAAAATCACTTTAAAAAACAACCGCAACTATGAGAAGCAAAAACCTCGAGACAGCTAAGGAAATCAAGTGTATTAAATTATTTTAGTGTTTTTAGATCATTTTGATGTACTGATATGAAAAATGATTTAAAAAAAATAAAAAAATCATTTTAGTATATTTCAAAATAAAAATCACTCTAAAAAATAACCGCAACTAAAATCTATATGGGAAGCAAAATCCTCGAGACAGCTCAGGAAATCAAGTGTAGAGTGCAGGTCTGGTTCCACATGTAATTCTTCCAACCTGACACAATTCCTGATCCTTAATTCTTACGCAGCAAGGCTGCTGCCTGCTCATGATGGGTCCTCGTCTCATAAAAGCTGAGATTTACACGTAGCAGACAGAAACAGAAGAATTTTGTTGTTGTTAGCACAGGAGTCAACGAAACAGGTGATCAGACCCATCTCCTCTTTCTTTCTTTTTTGTCACTCTCTTGTACGAAAATGTTTTTCTAGATTTGGCAGGTGGCCAACTTTACAACTTATGGCATGCAAGAGACAAGAGGTGGGTCCTTATCTGGTGATGTTAGGAAAGCTTGGGGGGCTGTAATAATGGAGACCAAAGCTCTCGCATGGTTGTTTACGATTGCTTTTTCGAGAAGGAAAAGGGAATGTTTGTGATGATTAGTGCACAATAAGATTTGTTTTTATAATGAATCCGATTTTTTTTTTTTTTGCATGTGGTTAATATAATTTTTTTAACAAGAATATAATTTAATATATTTTCAAATTAATAATATTTTTAAAAGGGAGCTATTGTGTCGTAAACTATTCTTGACACACACACTTCATGGTTTGTGAAAATGGAGATAGGATTGGTCATGTTAATATTCTTTAGAAAGTAGAAATCCCTTTGGAGTTTGTATGGCTTGGAAAAGCTTGAGATGTTCTTAGAAATGGTAGCAATTCTCGCAAGTTTTTAGGGTTAGGAGGTGAGATAACAATGCACATTGAAATTGAAATGATGGGGTGTTTTACATTACATTCTAAAATGTTTTTGAAATTTTATTTTAAGATAATATTTTTTGATATTTTTAGATTAATTATTTTTATATACTGATATAATACCATGGATTAGCAACTTCTCTGCTGCTGGAGATTTGCCATCAATAACAAATTTTCTATACACGCTCATGGATAATTAATTGTTCACCTGAGTAACTAAATTTATCTCTAATGATCTGTTTAGGATCTTCAGGGTATGACAAAATTAATTTCCCTTTATTCATGGAATTTACTGAATTCTGTCAACAGTGACTAGGTAGTTTAGAGATAATTGTTTGTATCAATTCACTACAACACTTCTGTATTGCATAGAACTTGTATATATATACATGTACAATGAATCCCATTTAAATAGAAATGTATCAAAATCTTTATCTTTTCTAAACTTTTTCTTGATTTATGGTTTCCTGATTTGTAATATTTCCTAAACTAAGAATTAATCCTTGTCAAGAAATCCATCATTGGAAGAGCATCTATCAACCTGCAAGGCAGTGATTGCTAATTCAATCCAGGATTCATGGTTCTGCATTTCCTGGATATTTCTCTATGTGAAATGCTCAAATATAGATGGACTGACAGCAGATCAAAGAATTCAGAAATTTCTGTTTTTTTCATTAGAAACTACTTGTCCATCAGGTGAGTGGCAAACCCTTAAATTTTTCTGGAGAAGTATATCAAGAGCTATGAAACTCTCAAAAGATTTTGGACAAAACATTGTTGACACTACTTTTTATGCCAAAAAAATTCAGGCCCTTAAGTTGGCCTTAATGGTTTGCCAATTGAGAGGTAGCAGCTGCCAAGTGTTGGATTCTCACGGACTTTGAACAGTTTACACAGATTTCTTTAGCAGAAAAACAAGCATGCAAACTCCCTCAAACCACTAAAATTCCATGGCTTGAAACAACTTTTTTGCTTGAAAAATGGAGAATGCAACATTGCAGCGAGGCAATAGACAGATACTCAAAACTTAGCTTTGGTCGGCTGAGACACTGCAACAGCGGATGTTAAGGCCAACCAGAAATAATATATGGTGTCTTATCATAGGAAAGTCTTAGGTATAAATTTCGAACTTCGTAATTCAATATGTACAATCGATCAGCTTTCAATATTTCTTTATTTCCTACCCCCAGTTGTCACACCAGTATTCGTTGTCCCATCCATCGATCCATCACCATTCCCAACAATGTCGAAAACATTGATGGTGGTCGGGCTTACCATGATGGTTATATGTGCATGTTTTGAAGACGCCGCCGGCCAGCCTTCTTCTCCTACGATTGGCTATGGAGCAGTTGGGTCAGATGGCAGTCCTGGATGCAGTGCGAAAAACCCACAAGAATGTAACAAGGTACCTGCAAATCCATACCAGAGAGGTTGTGAAAAAGAGAATCACTGTCGTGAGGGAGGGAGAAAGTTGCTTGAAGAAGGCATTTAAGCCAATTTTCCCATCCATTTTGTATAATGCTCTAGCACGCTGAAACTAAAGCATGCCTTGATTTTGACAGGACACAGACCAATATTGTGGGTTGTGTCTGCATTATTCTGATAAAAATATTGCAAGATGTACTCGTTAGTGTAGAAAATAAATCAAGAATATCTCTACACTTACTGATCTCATCATACTTCAGGAACTTCTTTAATTTATAACATCTTTTAACCAAGGTTGTCAATTCCGTTTTGGTTATTATTTTGTTTTTTCAATTGAAACATAATATTTTGGTTTCACAGCGTTTCGGCTCGCAGTTTTTGGGTTGTACTGCTTTTGTGTATATGTATATTAATTAAAAAAATAATTCAAATCCAAAAATAAAATTATTTAGAATTGTAGAATTTAATCTAAAAAAAGACACTAAAATGATTTTTGCTGAAAAAAATTATGAGCATGTATAATATTATAAGAATGTCATCATCAATCTCACAATATCATTATATTTTCTGATTGCTCTGAAATTTTAACATAATATATATAAATATATCAAGAGACTCCTTGTAAAATTTCATCTTAATCTAATGGTCGGATCAAGAGATATGATTGATATTGTAAATTTATTTATTATTTAAAAAAATATTATTTGGCCAAAACGGAATAAGTGGAACAAAACCGGAACATTCTGGGTAAAATTTGGGGGGAATTTACGAAACAAACTGAAATTTTAAACGAGGTAAAAACTATGCTGTTTTATCTTATTTTTTTAACTGGTACAAAACAATATTGTTTTTAATTATAGCATCAATGCCAACCCGATCAGAGTGCTTGGGGCTTGATTTATTTTGCATAATGCATGGAATATAACCTATGGTAGCATATATATTGACCTTATACAATCGAAACAATTGTAGGACTTGAAAAACATTTCCAATGATTAAAACTTGGAACTTTTACCACGTGGTCTTAGGTTCAAATATTGGTAGGGTGGATGGGGATTTGAGCTATTTGGCCTCCTGTTAAATAAAAATAAACCCTGGAAACTGATTCATTACCACAAAGAAAACAAGGAGAGAGTTTTTAGAATGTACAGAAATAGAAGAGAAAAGCTATCACAGATAGTGCTGCAGATCAGATGTGAAAGGAAATTTCTTACCAGTGAACTGGAAGAAAGCAGAAATAATCCAATATGCTGTAAATTGTCATTATGTTTTGGAAACATTTGGTATGAAAAAACAAAATAGATGCCATGATACTGACACAAATGGGGTTGTAACATGCCATACAATCTAATGTTAAAGAATAATATAAATTATATTATAAAATTTCATCTAACAGCTTAACTTGTTAGATAAAATGGTTTCTTGATATGATATCAGAGTCTTGTTGATCCAGCGATCACGAGTTTGAATCTCACAACCCTCATTTTATTTGATAAAAAAGTTAAACACAAGATAGTATTATTGGTTTGTGCAAGTTTCAAGATCAAAAAGCTTTCACTTGAGAGGGGTGTTAAAAAATAATATAGATCATATTCTAGGGTCTCGCCTAATAACTTGACCTTTTAGATGAGATAATTCTTTAACATCTAAAAAATTAAACTGTTGAGTAAAGTTCTATAAATAATTCTAAGGATGGTGAGAGGCTATTTAATTATTAAAACTCTAATATCATATTAAAAAATCATCTTAATTAAAAAGTTTAATATGCTTGGTGAGGATTAAGAATAATTTTTGTGGTTAAATAGTGTTTGTTCTTCTTCTCCTTTTTCTTGTTTTTTTGTTAAGATATCATCAGGTCAGCTTTCGCATGCCGATTAGATCCATTAAATTTTGAACAGACCATCAACACCCTGAATACTTTCACGTATAAGAATTTCTTTCTTACACATCTCTTGCTTCATTGCTTTCCAAACTTGCTCAACTTACTGCTGTCTTACAATGAAATACGAAGACACATAAAACTAAGGAAATCTTGGTGATCAGGGTTTTTATCGCATAATAGTATCCTAATCTCTACTTCTCAGCTTTTTTCTGCTATTCAACAACTGTATATATAAATAAATAAGTTGCCTGCTACACATACTGGATGATCGACAAGAAGGACTGTATTGTTAAAAAATAATATAAATCATATTACAGAACTTTACCTAATAGTTTAAATTTTTAGGTGAGATGATTCATTGACATGGTATCAGAGTCTGTTGACCCAGCGGTCACGAGTTCAAATCTCACCACCTTCATTCTATTTGATAAAAATCAAGCATAAAGGTAGTATAGACTTGTGTGCAAATATCAAGCTCAAAGGGTTTTTACTTGAGGAGTGTGTTAGAGAATAATATAAATTATATTCTGAAGTCTCACCTAATAACTTAAATTTTTAGATAAAATAGTTCCTTGACATGCATGATCTGAACTTTGATATTTACAAGCAGCAGGGATATCTCCAGTACTGCTTGGAACTAGCCGCGCGAACATGCTTGTTAACCTTAAGAGTTAGAGATTTCCAGGCTATCCAATAACCAAGACTAAACCCAGGAAGGATGTCATGGATCCTTAGCCAAGTCTTAACCACGTATGCGAACCCTCATGGATTTAGCTTCGGCTGATTCTACTGTAGTGGTTTTCTACCAACAATATTTAGCATGTCTTCAATCATTACATATTGACACCATGTGTTTGGTTGCAGAGAAAATAAAGAAGTGGATATATATTACAATATCTGAGATTGTGAATTTAGAAAATCTTTCATTGGAAAGAAATTCAGAAGAAATGAACCAAAAATGGATTAAGCTTTCTAGATTAGTGAAAACAATAACAGGATCTGGATGACATATACATTACAGAATTACAATACTGCTGACAAAATACAAATAATCAAGAATAAACTCCAACAAAAGCCTATACAGAACAAGCTAAAGCTGCATAGCATAAACTTGCTTTATAATCAGCAATCAACACAATACAGCATTCAGACTCTTCTGATTTCATCTGAGTGAAGAAGCAAATGGCATCACATTTGGAGCTTCATGCCATTAAAGGCATAGGCATATTCACTTGACAAAATCCGGACTTTCTTGTTCGGTGCCAAGTTATCGACGACCAAAGAACAGTTGACATTAACTACAACTTCTCTCAATGGAAAACTTTTTAGCACCACGGAAATAGGTGCGTTTACCACTACGAGCAAAGGGATCTTTCCTGTCTCCCTGTTGTCCATAAGAGCTTCTTGAAGTCCTGAGCCGAACTCACTTTTTCCTGTCAAAACAACCTGTATCAACGTCGTGTTCACGCCAGGCTGGTGGAAGGCAGGAAGCTTGCCCGAACAAAGGGTCGAGTCTGAATAGGCTACGACAACCGAGCTTTCCTTGCCGTAGATGAAAGAAATGTCTGTGTTAGGATTGTTAGCTTTCACAGTGACGGCAAATTCTGTATAGAGGCTGAAATCTGGAGCCATGTTGAACGCATTGACATCGAAACTTGCGACGTTATACTCTGGCATTTTGGGGTTAAGTGCTATGTAAATGAAGGCGATAGAACTAGCAAGAAGGATGATCAAAACAATCAAGAAACAAAAGCAGCAGAATACACACTTTAAAGCAACCACCGTGTGAATGGTGATGGTTTGATTGGTACCTAGGAATGTTACGCCTTTGAGGAGGAGGTCTTATGGTTGAAGAATTATTGTAGTTTAGCATAACATAATTTGGCTGGTATTCAGGAGCAGTGCCCATGGCTGCCTAACGTCGATGGAGGAACCCTATATATGATGAGCATAGTCCATGCAAGAGAGGAGGAGAAGAAGAAAGAAAAGCCCTTTCCTCTCTCATCCAAGAATCTTGAACTTGGAGGTGGAAAGAGAGAGAGAGAGCCTTTTTTGGGGAGTTTTTCTCCATTAGTTTAGGGTGTTGTTCCATAATGTGTGGACATGGAAGATTTTCGTAAATGGCATGGTTGATACACAACGCTTGATGAAACTTCTATTCTTGGCAGACAAACAATGCTGATGTTTGTCAATTAATACGCAAATTTAGGAAAAATCTAAATATTTTTTTTTCATATCATTGTGAAAAAGCATGGATTTTACATGCAAAATATCAATTAGTTATAACAGATGATAGCTAGCAATGGAAAAATTTTGTCGTCTGTTAATAAATGGTACTGAATGATAAATGATCAGCCTTTAAAATGGAATCTAAATCAAAATAAAAACGATACTATTTTATCTTGTTTTTTTAACTAGTATTAAATATTTCAATTGTTTCAGCCGTTTCAACCTAAAACAAAACAAAACGGACAACCCTACTTGAAAATAGATGCTGATACAAGTACAAGGGACCTAACTCATAGAATTGCAGCAACAGAGGATGCTTTATCAATGAAGAATTCAGTTTCAGAAAATGAATAAATTAATAAATAACAAAAACTAACAAGACTTGTAGGGTTTCATTGGCGAGGAAGCACAGATTGACGATCTGGATTTACAGGATTTTAAAGCATTTCCTCTCATAAATGAAACGACTGACACCATAACCATCTGAACCTTAACCACCACCTTCTTCAGCTTCAATGATCTTGACCTTCTTCTCAATTTGGTTCTTGATTCTAACCTGTAAGACTTCAGGAAAAACTTGCCGTTGCTTAGCCCTTTCACTTCTATACCCCATTTCCTGATGATCATTGCTGTGCATAGAATCATATCGATCCAAGGGCTGATAACCATTCAATCTACGACCGAAGATCTTTTGTTGTGGTGCCATGGACAAGGGTGCTGGTGCTGTTCATGGCTGTATAAACTGAGAGATAGCGGACAAGATCACAAGACCTTGATCGTGGGGTTAATGATACTAATTTATAGACCAAAAACAAATACCAGGTTTAATGTTTGATTTTATTAAATTATGTTCTCTTTCTTACCATAAATTTCATGTTTTCATTTCTTGGCGGCCGTACATAAACTATTAATATATCTTTAGAAAGTCAAAACCTAGTCTCACATGTTAGATGGTCAATGAATTTGTGCTTTAAGCTTTCTATTTTGACCATTGACCAACAAGGTAACATGTATATTCAGAGTAAGCCTGAATTGAAAATGTTTTTCCTAACGAAGCATTGGATAACAAGAATTTGCATAGTTGGTATTCATGCAAATTGATTATTTCATAATATATATTTTTTGCAAGTATCCTCACAATGTTCATATTCAAGTCGATGTTTTATATAATTCTGTCTTAATTTATTATAATTCCGATTGTCTTATCCTATAGGATTTCAACCCTGTTGAGCTAGAAGCCAAGAACTGCCACATCCTAGCAAAATATTTCATGCATCGTATGGAAATCGAATCAAGTGCCATATTTTATATGACCTTCCAACTTTGACTCCATCTATATTCAAAAAAGCAGTAAATTGTGATAGTATTTTTGTGGAAAAATCACAATTTGGAGAATATTTGCCCTAAACTTCTTATCCTTTATAGTAAAGAGCCATTCAAGAATTTTGCTTGAGAAAATTCAGAGATACTGCATTTAATATAGTTATAGCTACCAAAATTTCTACAAAAATGGAGGAGAATATCTAACACGTTGCAATTTGGGCATTTTGCAGAAGAAATTATTTTACTAAAAGTGACCTTAGTTCTATTTATTTTCTATTCAACACCAATAAACTTAGATTCATTATTGTCTGAAATGGGATATTTATCATGTGGAAGATCAAACCATTGTTTTAAAACCCAGAACATCATTCAGAACCCTACAACCAAGGCTTGAATAGGTTCAGGTAAATAAAACATGAAAAAAAGAGGCTAATACCCAGATTAATCCAAGTCTAAACTGGTTAGAACCCAGCTATGAACCCTACACATGGGAGATGCACGGGTCAATCATCTCGACCCCATATCTCATTTCAAAACTCGGGATGATCACATGGAAGTCGATCCTAACCTAATCCTAGTGGCTTTTGCATTATGCTCCTATATCTTCAAGAAATAATGATTGCATGAGCTACAAAGCATGACATTTGGACATAAAAAACGCTGTGAAATCCCACACAAGTCTATGTTCTTGCATGTCCAAACTCTCAACTCCAATTCCATGTAAAATGATACACATAGCATTGTTCAATTTCACCCTGAGCTATTGATTTTAGGCAAATCTTAGGGCTTGCCTTGGGTGGCAGATTGTGCTTCATGAATGTGTTTAGAGAAGACTGGTACGTAATCAGTGGAAATTGAGAACCTAAAATCACGTGCAGATTGTGCTTCATGAATGTAAAGCATTTTCATAGCAACATACCAAATGATTCATTAGCTCTTTTCCTTTTTCATGTCTTCTCTTAAATATCTTTCCAAAGGATTGATGACATGTGAACAATTGCATATGCTTTGTTTATTTAAAGGAAGAATATAGTGTGTTTAAGGATATAGAAGAAAATTGTCTTTATTTTATTTCATAAAAAAATATATATGGAAGAAAAATGTAGCAAGAGAACTTACAAGAAGGATGGCCATGAAAAAATAAATAGATCCATTCATGATATTTCCATTTGTGAGTAAAATTTACTGCTTGCAAGATAAAAACTAAGCAAAAACTCAACCTGCTATATCTGACACCACTTTTCCCAAAGCCAGCTGCTCGAGGTGCCAAGCCATTGTTTCTCTAGTTGCATGGCCATCAAGATGGAATAATGAAAAGGATTACAAAAGGTGATTAGGATATGGAAGCAGCTTCTTTAGCACTTTCTTTCACCATTGTCTTAACAAAGAGTTCCCCTGCTCTGTACGAGGATCGAACCTGGAGAAATCAAAATTTAAAGTTCTTGTAAGAAAATAAATGCAGTGGAAATATTTAAAAATGTTGATAAAGGGTGTTTTGAATATTACCAAATGAACTCATGCTCAGATATTAAATATTGGATATGAAGCAAAATCATACATAAGTTTGCAAGTTTATGTTATATTGGCAGACTAAAATTTAGTCTTCAGTTGGAATAGTCAGGATTTAAGAGGAACACAACTAGACTTGAACAGGGAACCTCATGCATTTATGGATTTTAATTCTGACAATTAGCCTGTTTTCCTATTTGTTAATTTGCGTAAGAGCACAAATATTAGCATATAATAACTCCAAAATAAATAGTTACTCAAAGAACTTACCAGAGGTCCACTGGCCACATAACGGAATCCAATAGACTCTCCATATTCTTTCCAAAAAGCAAACTTCTCAGGTGTAACATACTCCTTAACAGTTAAATGTAATGGAGTGGGCTGCAAGAGATAAGCAGTTGGTAGCCAGGTAAATATAGTAGCAAGATATAACATGACAACCTAACAAATGTCTAAGCCATGTTGAACTGAAACCATCTTTTCAAAACATGAGAATACCCTGGCTACGGCCAGCTTTAGAAGTGTAATATATTTAAGAAAGCAAGGGCCCAAATTCTAGGCATAGTATGACAAGTAAAGTACTCAAACTAAATGACATCTAAGTGTATTGGTATATCATTTTACCTGTAAGTATTGTCCAAATGTCAAAATATCAACACCTATAGCCCTTAAATCATCCATGGCTTCCTTCACCTCAATGTCAGATTCTCCCAGACCCAACATTATAGAAGTTTTTGTTATCATTCCCTTCTTACTGATTTTTGCATGTTTCAAAACTGATAAACTCTGTTCATAGCTGCATTTTCCAAAACCATAACTTAGAATCAAAATCAGCATCTTGAAAGAACAACCAAACTGTATAGCTTTCTTACTATAAGTACACCAAACCCTTGATTTGGTTTATTCATGCACTTTTTGACCTGTTCTCAACAAATAGTAGAATACCTTTATGCATTATATCTATATGTATGCTTTAAATGGAGATAATCATGAATTTTATAAACTAAATATTGTTTAAGTTTTGCACCATCTGTAAAAGAGCTAGCCTAGAACAAGAAACCAACCAGAAAAGTTTGATTTTGGTCCAATTTTTGAATTCAAATATTATGAACTGACCATCAAAGTACAACCATGGCTGGTTAGCCTCAAAAGCAAAGGAACAGATCTGGCATAGACCGATGTTGTGCCCTTGAACAAACGCAATAACATGCTACTCACCCAGCCCGAGGATCTCTAACAATTCGTTGGAGGCGTTTAACAGTCTCAACGTTGTGGGCAAACACATCCAATCCTGAATGTAACAGAGTATCTACAGCCTTAAGGTCACCACGAAAATCAGAAGTTAAGCATTCAACCATGATCTCTGGCTTGAGTTCCTGCAGGAAAGGTGTAGAGGATCCGATCCAGTTTGTGATTCATATATTGTGAAATGTTCTGCATCTGTAACATAGGAGCATGACAGCTACAGAGCAATCCAGATAACATGCATACCTTCATAGCTCTAACAGTTTGAGCAAAATGTCCACTTCCTCCATCTGGTAGATCATCACGATCTACACTTGTAATAACAATGTAATCCACACTACAAAATCAAGAAACAAATAAATGCTAGATTAGTTTGATGCTTAAACTGAGTGCAACACCATACTATGAAATATGGTCTATCTTTTTATTTCTTCTTACATGTTAAAGGCAATGGTATTGAGAAGCATTGAAAAACAAGCTTTTATTTGATATTCTAAAAAACACTTGCAAACAGCACACAAACAATCTTTTCATTGTTAATTACAAGAAACAAACTTACCCCCAACTTGCAATGGCCAAAGCAGTGTTAAGGGGTTCCATGGGATCAGGAGGAGGAGGGTTTCTGCTGGTTTTAACAGCACAAAATCTACAGCCACGGGTACAGGTATCACCTAAAACCATAATAGTCGCTGTTGCAATACCATCACCACCACCATTCCAACACTCTCCGATGTTAGGGCATTGAGCTTCTTGGCAAACAGTGTTGAGCTTCAAGCGAGACAGAGATTCTTTTACCTCATCAAACCGTTCACCTTGAGGAGCTTTCTGCCTCAACCACTCTGGCTTCTTCACAGTGGGATCCCTTCCAGTATATGGCCCCATTTTCCCACCTCCTGGATATGGGTATGGACCCTTCTCCATGTTCTTCAAATCCACAGATGCTGATGATGAGGAACCATTGCTGCTAATGGTAGGAATTTGTGGGTGTTTTGCATCGATTTTTGATGAAGAGGGATAATCAACCGTTTCACATCGAATTTTTGTATAGGAGCATGAAAAGGAGTATTTGGATTTAGGGGGTTTAGGAATAGGAATTGACAATGAGAATGAAGGTTTTGAAAGGGATTGCTCTATCATTTTATCTTCTGGGTTATTATCCGACTCAGAAAGAACATAAAAAGGCCTCCTTTTCTTTTCGTTTATTTGACTGAGTAGCTGCAGCTGTACCTAAATGGTGTCAACCAACTGTTCCTGTGTCCACTCAGAAGACACTGGCACGGATCAGAATTCCATCCAATTGTTCTGCTACAGCACATTTACAATGTTCATTCACAACTTTCAGGAAAATTGTTCCACCCTATCACCTTTAGTTCAAGCTGCCACCAAGCACATCATCTAACAAGTCAATGAAAGACGCATTGTGGACTCACAGACAAACAGAACATAAATTAAGAAAATGAATAGGAAAACTCCATAGGATATGTAGACATGCATGCAAAAAGAAAATTAACATAAGAAAAACATTTATAACACATCCTGCAACTCAAATCCATTAATCACCGCACCACTGCAGGAGAAAATCATAGAATTATAGAACCTGTGGTTCTACCACAACACAAAGAGGTTTTACTAGCTGCACTAGTTGAGATCTTCATAGGAGATAGTTCTGTGTTGTCTGCTATTTTCTTTCATATTGTTCCATAGTATTTTTTCAAAGAATCCAACAAAATAAAGACCATATGCTTTTACAATTAGAAATGAAACAAGCGCCGCCAATGCACCATCAAATTCAAAGATACAGTATACCTACCAAGCTAAGAACTTCTCCAAGAATCTAACAATGAGACTAATAGAACTTCTAAGCATTACCAAAGCACAAAACTACATACTAATGCAAACAGACATTGATTTTCAATCAAAATACAAAATATACCACCAAATCATTCAAAGCCCATCACCACAATCAAGCTACACTGCACAGTTTTCAATTTTTTACAGACATCAAAGAACGAAACCCGAAAAAGGTTTAAACTTGAAAGTTCATTTTAACAAACACCAAAAACCCATAACATCATTCCTTTCACACGCATATATAAACAACAAAAAAGTAAGGAGGCTTGAGAGAGAGAAAGGCAAGTACAGACCCACCTGTAATGAGAGGGTTCAGTGATGAAAAATGCAGGTTTTGTGTTTGATGAAATGATATCATGCTGGGATTTTAGACGGAGAGCTTTTGTTTTGGATCCTTGTATTCTCCGTCAAAAAAAGAAAACCCTTTTTCGTTTCTCGTTGGTAGTTGCAACCGTCACAGGGCGGTTACTATCTATATGGAAGGCAGCGATAACACCAAGATTGCTGGTAGACGACATGTCTTTCCACTGGAAAAATTGCTTTTGGATCTTTTTATTATTTTTTTCAAATAAGAGAAATTCATTTAACTTCTGACAATTCTAGTTTTTTTACGGGTCATACTGCGAATTTTAATGTAAATATTTTTTACTAAAGTGGTTTATAATTCATAATTATTTGTTATTAAGATTTTAAAATCATATCAAAAATATTATTTTAGTTTAAAATTTTAAACTATTAAATATAATTTATATTATTTTTAATAATTTTTATGCAATTTAATAAGAGAATTCATCATTTTTTTTACGTTTTGACCTAAATTTCATAGCTATATTCATTAAATTCGCAACTTAGGTAAAAAACTTTACTAGATTTAATAAAAAAAAGTATTTATTTTTTAATTATATAATAACAAAAAGAAACACTCATAAAATTAAATGTCAGTCAAATATCATAATATTTACTTAAATTGTGATAATTTTATAAATAAATTATAAAAAATAATTCAAAATCAATGAAATATTAAAAAATTACAAAAAAAAAACAATATTCATGCATTGTTTACGTGAACGGTTCAAGCGAGAAAAAAAAACACTTCAAATAATGCTTTAAGTAATAATAATAGAATTTATTAATCTTACCTTTTAAATTCAAATATTATGAATATATTTAAAAACATGGATGGATTTGAACCAGTAGATGCATATATTATCATATTTATATATGTTGTTGTTCTTTTTAACAGATTCGTCAAAATAGAGAATTTAGGAAGGATGTGGTTATAATAAATTTTATATCATTTGTATTTTAAAAACAAAATAATAAATGAATCATTAAAAAATATTTATTTTATTATTATTAAAAGGACATTATTAAGATATTATTGATAAAATAAATTAAATAAATCAACATTCTAATATGTCTTGCATGATGGAGACTAGTGTGTTAGTAAGGAAAATTAACGAATCATAATATATACGGTATATTATTTTGGAGGAAGAAAAGTATTTTATGATTTTAAAACTGCTCATTGAAAATTTTACATGGTGGTTCTCTTAAATTTATTTTTTATCTTATTTAAAAAATAGAATAATAAGTAATTTAAATAATAGAAAAGTATTTTGTTTGGTTGGAGGATTAAATTGAAAACAAGGGGGGAAATCTAGAAAATGTAGACAGACTTATTTAGACAAAATAAAACACCACAAACTTGGATTAAAGGGGAAAAAAAACATCAAAACATTGACAAAAGGGTTAAGGACAAAAAATTAGAAATTAAAACAAGAAAGACCAAATTAAAAAAATATTATATGGCAAATTAGAATTGGGGATTAAATTGAAAATAAATTGAAATTTTTAATAAAAGAACAAGTATAAAAACTAAAAAACAAGACTAAATTTGAAATATCATATACAAAAGGATCATTTTGTATTTTTTGAGTAGAAGAGAAAAAAATAAATGAAAGGTGAACCTTTCAGAAACAACCCAAGAATAATCTACATGTGCTATAGTGGAAGGAACAGAATATGGTGACTCATCCAATAACACGAGAAATTGACATTATTTTCCATCAGAAGGGGGTATTTTTCACCGTTTAATTAATTAAAAGGACATATATGTCCTTAATTACATGACAATTAAGGAAAAAACAACTTAATATACTGAAGGATCGTAACCCCATGGTTTCATTGTTTTGACTCCAAGGACATTCTTATCAATTCACTGTAAATTAACAGTTGAAAAGACTTACTTACCTCTATCTTCCAGGTTTATAATTAATATTTTGATTTATAGGGTAATTATGTTATTTTATTTTTCTAAATCTAGAAAGAAAAAAAAACAATGCATTCAAACTATCTTTTAATAATCAATGGGTCTTTTGAAAAGTACAAATTAGAAATCATTTTTCTTGAAAGGAGAGAGAAAGACGGGATTATACTATTCGGGTTAACAACACAAAATGGATCCGGGTAAAAATATGCTCTTCAAATAGGGTTTTTGTTAATAGGTGATGACGATCACTTATGAGTAGGAGAACCCATAATGCATGGAGAAAGAGCACTAAAATGCCTTTTCCGCCTGATGGTTAAGAAGGGCTACTCCTTTCCTCTCATCCTAGGTTGAAGCCTTGTCAGGCACGCCTGTCACCCATGCAGTGCTTTATATGCTCATTGGGCTTACAGGATGTTCAATGGGTCCAGAGATTTAGTTGCGATGCGCGCAAGCTGACCCGGACACCCAGTTATAAAAAAAAAAAACATTTTTTTAAGAAAAAAATGACAATGATTTCCCTCGACTACAGTATTTTTGGCTCTTTCTTCAGTCCTGTAACTTAATTATTTACGTAGCTGGCATGGGGATCTCTTATCGTGTAGCTTGCTGCAGAGAAAGGGAAATAATTTAGTTTTACAGGTACCATATACACAGGTAACCAATCATGCTCAAGCCAAATTAACTGAGCACAACTGGGCCATCAATCACAAACCTGTGGTAATTAACTATGGATCCTAGCTATTTGTAGGGTACTGGATCATATATATATATATATATATAGGAGATACTCCAATATGGGATGCGGCAAGATCTGTACAGAACTAGCTAGGTATGCTATTTTCTAGGATTAAATAGCTTCAAGGTGGTCCAAACTTGATCAGCATATACTACATCTATTGCAGAAGCAGAAGGCATTAATGGAAATCACAGTAAGTCTACAGTGTCTAATTTATTAGCACGTATGATCCCTTAAGCTTCAAAAACTCAATAAATTTTCAAAACCCTCCTAGCATTTAATTATTCAGAGAGTCACGTAAAGAAAGCACTTGAATTCAGTTAATTCTATGTGTTTAACCAGCTTCATCCATGGAACCACAAAAATCCAAGGCTTGAGTCCTGTGACTGCTGTAATCGAACCTGCCCCGCGCATCCCTTTTCATGTGACCCTCTTTTGTCACACTCTTGCCTGTGATTTGCTTCAATTCTTGATCACCTGCTCGATCTTTATATATTCCTTTATAATTAGCTTAACTCCAGGAAAAAGATCGATCGGGCCACGCAAAATACCAAAGCTATGAAGGTTTTTGTTGCATCATTACTCATTGCTCTCTTTCTTCTTCCGACGGCCATATCTGCGAGGCATATCGGCAGGCCACGAACACGTATGAACCCTCTTGTTTTCTCCTTCTACTTCAAAGTTTTTTTTTAAAAAAAACTGTAAGGAAATGGATCAAACCCAATTTCTGCTAGGGTTTCTACTGTGACTAATATTTTTTTCCCATTTGATCGATGCTAAACAGATCATGGGCACCACCATTCGACACAGCCTCGGATCAAAGATGATCAGACAGTGGAGAAACCCAGTTTCTTCAGGGAAAGGTGGCCAACTAAGAGAAGGGGTGCCGATACTGTCCAAATTGCAGGATCAAGGTTGCCGGACTGCTCTCATGCATGCGGGTCATGCTCGCCATGTAGACTAGTAATGGTCAGCTTTATCTGTGCTTCCCTTGAAGAAGCTGAGACTTGTCCCATGGCTTATAAGTGCATGTGTCATAACAAGTCTTACCCCGTCCCATGATGATTCCTTTTTTTTTTTTCTTGTGAGAATGTTCCTTGACTTAACTCACCAGATGTTTAACTCAACTCAGTCTAACTAGTAGATTTAGATATCTTTTTTTCTCCAATTTTACCATTATAAATTGCAGACATGCCTTTCTTTTGTGTAAGCAGAGAGTTCGTTTCCTTTATCAATATGAGATTTTCTGGGGTTTTTCTTTTTTTGCTGTTGTTAGCTTGGTCTAATCGATTGGCAGCCACAACTTTGCTGTGAAGATATTAATGAATGGAGTTACGTATGGGAAAATTATATAATAACTTTATATTCAACTAAAACTGATAAATCTAAACTTTAATGGAGCCACAATTTCTATATAATTTAATTTGAAAACTAAACATGGCAAAAAAAAAATCCGGATTTAATGATAAATTCATAGTTTAGCTCCCACATAGTGCGAGGAAGTTAACTAGTTAATTGTGAAACAATTGACAAATGATTAAGATATTAGTTTTGCGGTAACACACTCACTGCCGAGATTTATGTTCATGTTTTGTGACAAAAAAAAAATATGAGAGAATTTTGATGAAGCATCATATGAGCATAAGTTCATGTTTTGTGATGACCTATTGACTATTGTTGATGCATGCTTGTTCATGTAATGAATGCATATGATCATCTCTACCACTATAAATACCTTTTAAAAATTGATGCTGTTTCAAAAAATTTAAATAAACATTTTATTGATTGGTTTGGAACTTAAAAACAATGGTTGGTTGAAATAATCTTTTAAAATGATGTAAAATTTAATTTGAATCTCCACCGCTTACTTGAAATGGACCAATTAAGTAAAAAACTGATTTTTTATAATTTTCTACTATAGAAACATGCATTGTTTATCCTCTTATATTTACTATAAATTTATTGTTTATTTTTCTTAACTTACTCCCCAAACTTTTTTTTTATGATTACATCCTTTTTGGGCTAAATTCAAGGGTAATTGAATCAAATTTGTCGATTAAAAATAAAGTTGAAATATTAGGGACCGAACTTAAAAAGGTTCCACAAATAAGTGATGGTTTTTAAAGTTCACACAAAAATTTTAATTTGGTCACCATAGTTTAAATGATAAATATTTGGTACCTAGATATTTTATCAATTCAATTTTGATAAAAAAATATTTTTGTTATTTTTTACTTCATGTTATGAGAGAAGGGAGAAAGAAGTCACTGGATTCCAGCGTAGAGAGATAAAGATGTTGTTAATACTGGGGGGAGGGGTATTCCTATCAGGTGATTGTTTACCTTGAAAGTGCTTAAAAAATATATTTGAGCTTGAGAATAATTTTGTTGGGGTTGATTTTGGGATTTGAAACGGTTTTTTAAGGCCATTGATAGATTTATCATATGTTTTAGGGTGTTTGCTAGGTATTTTGGGTAAAAACATGGAGTTGAAATGGGTGTTTGGGTAAACTATCAATCTTAGTTTTTTTTATCTATCATGTTGATCATATTTTGAGCAATATAGAAGATGTGTCATTTATTTATTTATTTTTAAGAAAAAACCCAAATATGCTAGCCTTGATAAAATGGGTCAAATGTACTGACTTAACTTTTCAAACCGAATTACATTTGTCACTTTTTCTAAATTATTTATCTTTTATTTTTTTAATGAATGATTTTTACATGTATATTTTCAAAATTACTTTTTTATATTTAAATTAATACCCATTATCTCTTTTATTTTATTTATAGAGACATTTTTAAATGATAATTTATTTTTGTTATTTTGTATGCATTTAATTTTT
Source organism: Salix udensis (assembly GCA_029204005.1). Classification (NCBI taxonomy): domain Eukaryota; kingdom Viridiplantae; phylum Streptophyta; class Magnoliopsida; order Malpighiales; family Salicaceae; genus Salix; species Salix udensis. Next base: position 1,558,275 of record CM055031.1, on the reverse strand, counting down.
GAAGAGGTTTTTCCAATTCATTTATATTGTTTTTAGTATTTTGTATAATTGAACTTTATTTTCAAACAATATTTAAGATACAAACTTTTCATTTTTTTCCTTTTGTTTTATTCAAGTAATTTAATGTGTGTGCTAGTTTTTATTATCATTTGATTAAATAAAAAAAATAAAGCTTTTGACTACAAAGAGTTTGAGATTTGGTATGTTAACGTGAGTTGGTCCTAGTAAATCCAAGTAGATCAAATATATTATTGTCTCAATATTTCTAAAATAATATCATCTTAATTTTTGTTAATCAAACTATATTTTTATCGGTCGTTTGAGTTATTTGTAAACTTGCAGAGTCGACTATATCATATTAGGTCAACCTCTATATAATTATTTTTCTTTTAGAAAATATGTTAATAATACTTGAATATTTTTTTACATTCAACAAAAATTGATCTAATATGTAGCATATCGTGGGTAATTATCTAGTGACATCTATTACATGTGAATTTGTATAATGAGAGACAAATGCACCTAGATATATGTTTGATATTGTAGCGCACGATATTTTTTAAAAGCTTTTTTCTAAAAAAATTATATTTTTCTAAAATCATTTTATTTTTTAGATCAATATATTAAAATACTGAAAAATATATTGGATATGGTTTTTAAAACCTAATATACTTTTAAAATACATTCAATCCGATTACAATTGAAAACACAAAAATAAACTATTCCTAGATTATCACTTTCTTTTCACCATTAACAGAAATCAGACATGTGTTGTGAGACATGATTAGACTTGTAATTAAGCTGTAATCAACTATAGTTGAAGCCTGATGAAAACCTGAAGGTAAGTTCCAAACCCAAATCCAACCAATAAGCCAGACTGAAAGACCCGAGTCCTAGTCCTACGATGTAGCCACGTTTGTAGGGGATTGGCTGGTTTACAGAGTCGAAGACAGACAATGCACTGACACAACACCCTCAAATGACTCTTAACTTTCCTAAAAACCATTACTTTGTTAGAATCCCAAAATCCATCCGAAACAGAATGCCATTCTCTATCTTCTCTGTCAATCTCCTTCCCTTCATTGAAAAATCAAGTTTTTGTCTCCCCTTCACTTCCCTTCTGTGGAAAGTTTTTCATCAATTGCACCTCCACCTCCACCTCCACCACAATGCCATCCTCTCAAACCCCATAAAAGGTTTGATCCTTTTTTGTTGTCTTCATAACTTTGTGTGCTTATTTGTTTTATTGGGGATATGCAAAATTTGTCTTTGCTGTTTTTATTGCATATACAGAGACATATGCCACCACTTTTTATAAAGTTTCAAATTTTTGTATTGCAAAAGTTGATGCATAAAGATCCCATTAATTGCGCTTGTTAAATCTCTGCCTCTCCAAAAAGTTAGCTCCTGAGCATCTCTGTGTTTATGCTATCATTGCATTCCTAGACTTAATGAGAGAAAATGATGTGTGGTTGAATATTATGAGGAGAGCATGGTTTGGTTGCAATCATGTCACTTTTTTTCTTTTATTTTTTCAATGCCTTCTCTTTTTTCTTCTCTTGGCCTTTTGCTTTTGGTTAGAAAGAGTAAAGAGCTAAAGCTTTAATTTTTATGGTCTCCTCATGAGATTGAGAAAGAGTAGACAGTGCTTTCCCTCTTGTTCTTCTCGTCACAAAGTAAAAATTCTCACTTCTGTTTGATATTTTAGAGACTTTAGGAAATGTCCATTTGGTAAAGATTTGATTTTTCTTTTTGGAAGGTATTTTGTAATGCCTGTTGCAGCTGATTGATGAACCAGCTTGTCATAATTGGAGTTCTTTTTTTTCCGTGCCATTGATTACTTCCTGCGTATCCATTTCAGTCTCAAGACATTATTTTAGAATTATTAATTGATATCAAGATTCTACTAATCATGCGCATTATGCCTTTCGTTTACATCCATAGGTGCACTAACTATTTGTAATTAGACTTTGAGTTCCTGTGTTGACATCAAGATAGCTTGTGTCCTCTCAAGAGTGTAGAATTTTGGATTTTCAAAACCTTATTTTCATGAGTTGAAGCTCTCTTTTATGTTTGTGAACTTATCTTCATTACATAGCCTGTTTGAGGAGTTTCTCTATGCTCTCCATTGAATACATTTGTTTGATAAAACCTATCTCTTGATTTTGTGAAGAAAATCAGACAGTTAAATCCTGAACATAGAGAGTGTGATCTTGTTATTGTTTTGGAAACTCACTGATGTGTCTCCACTGGTGTATGATCCATACCAAATATTTGATACTGAAAGGCATTTTCAAAATGAAATGTAGGTTGATGAGGATGAAGTTTATTGGAAACGAAAGAAGAGTAGTGAAGAGTTGGAATGGTCACATAATTCTTCTCACGTTATTTTGCAGTTAACTCAATGTTTTGGTGAGTACAGTTTCCTTACTCTCTTCTGAATACTCATTGCTGATGTTATTATCAAAAGAATTCGTTAGTCTTAGTCTTAGTGCTGTCATACGCCAGGTTAATTATTATGTATGAACATTCACAGCATTATTAGTGAGCTGTATTTCAATTCAATTAATTTGTTATTCTCTGGGCTGATAATGATTACCATTACATAGCTTAACAGCTAGGAAGGGCTTGTTTCTCCAAAATTACTGGCATGCCTTGAATTCTCAATCTCACAGAGCACATTTTGCAATGTGGAGTTCAGCATGATGCAATATTCAAGAAGAAAACCGCTACCATTCTCTTCTTCTGTCATATTACATTATGCTCCATAAATGTTATATCAGACATCTCAGGTCTCTTAGCAAGCTGCTGAATTTTTTTGACTACAATACAGTGGTTTGTTAGTTAGTAAATAAAGAATATTTTAATGCTTAAACCGTTTTGGATTTAAAGAGTGTTCTGTTTTTTCGTTGGCTAAGTTTCAGTTTCATGGGAAAGGATGGGTGCCTTGTCTAGCTTTCTTTCATTCATGTCAGAAGGCAATATCCATTTGTGTTTACCATTGGTAGCGGTTTTAGCATTCTTCTTGATACAGTCTCAACTTCATGCTGTAAAAACATGTATTTCCTTTGCATTGAAGGTGCTTTGCAATTTGTTGTTGGAAGCATATGTTAAACCGAATTACATTCCTTCTTTCATACTCATGTCCCCTGTCATAGAATCTAGGGACTAGAACTAACGTAGCTTTATAACATAGATGCTTGACGTGTTATTCAAGTCAGTGACATATCTTTAAGACTGCCCAACATTACCATATGATTCTTCCAGCTTGAAACATTTCATTGGAATACTTTTTTTTTGTCTGATCAGTTCTTGATGGTTGTAGCTAATGCTATGGTTGGACCACGTTCATGGATAGCAGGGCTCTTTACCCGCTCACCATATAAACGCCATGACAAAGTTCTTGACTTCTGCTTGACTCCTCATCTGGTAAGTAGAAGTATTAAGTAAAGAAATGGGCCTTTTCTCTCTAATCCTATATAGAAGGATGGACACACACTTGCAGAACCCCCATCACCCCCATCCCCCTCCCACCTACTTCTAAGCTCTTTGTGTGTCAGCATGTGTATGTAGTCAAAATTGATTGTGGAATTCATATAGTGGCCAACTGTTGCAATTAGCTGGTTCCTCGAAGTAACCAGTAGGCCCAGCCTTTGTCTTTTTCTCTAGGGCTTCAGTTCAGGGAATTTATGTTGCAATTTTCAGAAATTAAATTTGTGATTGTTGCAGGATTTATGCCATAATATGCTTAAATATGCCATGCTTAGCTTCACTAACTTGTAATTTTATTCTTTAATTCTTACTAGGAACAGAGACTACAAAAGCTTCAAGAACGAATGAGAACCCCTTTTGACGAGACACGCCCCGATCATCAAGTACTTTCTTTATATGATATGATTTATGAAAAATCATTTTTCTTGAACTTCATCTTTGACTTTGGTTTTGTATTACATAAACTATTGCTTGGTGAAGAGAAACTATCATCTTTCATGCATGTCACCATCATTAATCTTTGATATTATAACTACCAGATCTCATTATCCTTTGTCATTGTCAGGAAGCTCTCAGATCATTGTGGATTGCAGCTTTTCCAGATGTTCCTCTGAAAGGCTTGATCTCTGAGCAGTGGAAAGACATGGGGTGGCAAGGTGCAAATCCATCCACTGACTTCAGGTAAAGTTTTTTCAGTATGCTTCTTTTCGTGTCCTTTACTGATAAAGAGTGAATCCTGTCATATAGAAAGAAGCGAATCAATTCAGAGGTTTAATACATAATTTCATTTAGAAATCCTCCTTAAACTACTGTTCATGCCTCTCAGATTTTTCCAACTTTTTCCTTAGGGGCTGCGGTTTTATTTCTCTTGAAAACTTGCTGTTTTTTTCAAGGACTTATCCGGTATGACTCTTAAACTACTGCGACAAATTTTGCAAGAATTTTTTCATTTATTCCTATCAGAGCCAGTTCATGCTTCTCTTTGTTCCAGTTTCCCTAAAGTATGAATTTGCCCAGAGAGTGAGCTATGATTTTTACTGATTATGAAAATACAAAATGAAGGCATCTTTTCGTAGGTTATTGTTCAAGCAGGGTGGGCAGCGAGCTACTTGGGAATACCCATTTGCTGTTGCTGGCATTAATGTTTCATTTATGTTGATCCAGATGTTGGATTTACAATCAGGTATTGTAGAAATGTTCAATTATCTTTGCCAATGTGAAACTCTTTTTCTTCAGTCTTAACCAAAAACAGAAAGGTAAAAACTGCTGCATAGGGTTTTTGACTATCAAGTGAAGGTAAAATATTTTATATTTATTATTGTCATGTGAAAAGTGACACATTTTCTTACAGTTTTCGTGAAACCCTACACTCCCCAGGCTTTGTTCACCGTGGGATTTAGGAACACCTTTTCATTTCGTGCTCTCTTATTTCCCCCCTCCATCAATGCCTTAACAAAGTGAACGTCTGTTTAAGGACAACCGGATCTTAGTTTAAAATCAACGGGGTATCCAAAATTCTTTTCATCACAAGATTTTCCTTATTTAGAGCTTAAATTTCTATAGATGATGACAATGGAAACTGCACCATATCTTAAGCTCATTGTCTCCTTTTGTGGGCATGAACAGTTCCATTCAGTTTAAATAAGCACATAGTTTTTTTTTATGCAATGGTATTGTTCGTTCCCCCCCATCACTCCCGTCATCTCTTTTTGCAGAAAAACCAAGACGACTTCCCGGTGTAACTTTTGTTAAATTACTAGGAGGTAACTTGATTACAGCTCCGACTATATTATGCTCAAGTGCTCTTTGAAATATGAAAATGAATTTTGTTTTCAAGCTTGTTCTTTGTCCAAGATATACGCTCATACTAGCATGTTTATAATCACAGAAGATGAATCTGCCTTCGATGTACTATTCTGTATAGCTTTCGAAATGATGGATGCTCAGTGGCTTGCTATGCGTGCTTCTTACATGGAGTTCAATGTATACCCTCTTCTTACATTATTTTCGACACTGTGAATCAATAAATTTTCCATTTGCCTACATACGCTATGTCAGTTTGCATGCGCTTCGGTGACTTCTGCTTAATGTTTTTTCATTCCTGCAGGAGGTTTTACAAGTAACACGGACACAATTGGAGAGGGAACTATCTTTGGAAGATGTTCATCGAATAAAAGACTTACCAGCATACAACCTTTTGTATCAATAGCATTTTATAGTCAGGTCCTCCTAAAAGTACTTGCTAGGTCCAGTAGAACATTTCGGAGAACCCAAAGGTTTAGATATAAATTCATGTGTCGAAATGCTGCACTGTAGAAACCATTTTTGAAGATGTTATAGCTAAGCTTTATGTAACCATCTGATGAACTACCGTTCGCGGCTAAAATTAACTAGTGTCAACGTGGGCGGACTGCTGCTAATTCCTAACATACATATTGTTCTTCTATGTTTTTCAACATTTATGGCTTTCAGCAGTCGACTAATGACAAGCAATGCTGTATCCAGTATGTTTTTTTTTTTTTTTTTTTTTTTTTTCATTCTTCGATTTTGTTGACTCAGCCAGGAATTATGGAAGATTTGATTTGCATATAGCATTAGCCCTTGGCTGTGTCCAACAGTGTTCCTGTTTCCCATGGTTTCCACTTTTGAGTCAGAGGAATGAGGTTTGAGAGGACCACGATGGCACATTGCATGGACGATGGAGACATACGCAAATTTGATTTGAAGAATGCATGGAACTTATTGTACTTCGCAACTTAGTTTTAAACATTGCTGTCAAAATCACGATTTTATTTGTAAAATTGTAAGATTTTATGAGTTAAAAGAACAAACCTGTTAAAATCAGGTAAAAAAATCAGTCCCTGTTAAAATTGTTTAAATTAGTTAGAATCATAAAATCAGACCGAATCGGTTTGATTTAAATATTAACTTTAAAATTTATATTTAAAATATTTTTTTGGTGTTTTTAGATCATTTTCATGTGTTGATGTTGAAATAATTTGTTGGAGTTGGAGCTATTACTAGCAATATCGGTGTTGGTACCGGGAATAGTACTAATAATCCTTTTAATAATAATGCTTTTGATGAATATATTAGAAATAGCGAGGAAGATGACGGTAATGAGGCCGATTTTAGTTTCCATAGTACGTCAGCAGAATAATTGTTTAAAATTTGTTAGCTTTTACCTAATGAAATTCTATGGACATAATTGTTTTGTAATGTATTTTTAAGTTATTTTAAATCATGTATGAACCTTAACTAATGAAGTTTTATGGCCATAATTGTGTTGTATTGTATTATAAAATATTTTACTTACGATTTTACGATTTTTCTACCTACATAATTTTAGCTGCGATTTTATGATTTTTGTAAAGAAAAATTTCAGGTACGATTTTACGATCCGAGTTCAGAAGCGACTTCCATGTCGTGTCAAAATCATGATTTTGACAACCTTGGTTTTAAATCCCATGATGATGTGCATTTTTTTTTCAGGTGGCAACTCAATTCTGAAACCGTTGCAGGCATAAGAAATGATCTTCTCCCTGTAATATTACATGACATGAAATTTGAATCTTAAAAACTAAAATATGACTGAAGAAGGTTATGCTTACAAGCATTAGAACTCTCTTACGTTACCTTCTAGATATTTAACAACTCCATAATTGTTTGCTAAAGTTCTTGGAAAAGAATTTCGTGCACTCAAATCCAGGTGGGGAGCCTGAAGTGTAGAATCAAAGAAGCATTGAACTCCATCACCCAAAAGTTATAAAAGCAACATTCAAATCTGACACCACTGCAGTGTTTTTAATACAGTGTTTTAAAAATATTTTTTTTTAAATAATTTTTATTTTATTTTTCATTTTAAATTAAATTTTTTTAGTGTTTTTAAATTATTTTCATGCATTGATGTCAAAAATAATTTAAAAAAAATAAAGAATATTATTTTAATACATTTTTAAGAAAAAACACTTTAAAAAATAACCCCAATTATATTCTCATGGTTTTGAATTAGCATAAACACATCCATAAGGGCAGTGTCCCTTGCAGCAGCACTATTCTCTGGCGTTACTGCAAGGGCCGCATCCATAACCATTACTCCTCCATCACTTGGAATAGATTTGTAACAGTTCTTCGATAACTTCAAGAACATTTTAAAAAAGCTTTAGATTGTAGCTTTTTTCAAACCCAGCTGGTTCTTACAGCAATTTAAGATGAAAGGCAAATTTAAACAACGTTATGCTGTCTTTTTTCAAACCTCAATATTGTTATTAACAAACGTGCTACGATATGTCTGCAGCAAAACAAGAAAAACGAATAACATTCTTGGTAATGTATTTACTTAGCTACAATTTTTTCTTTGGTTTAGGAATTGATTCCCCAAATGTATCATGAGATTTCTAGTCAGCAAAGAAATCTTTACTGAACATCATCCATTGGATGGAGGTGGGACTCTTTATGGTCTTAATGACCATTCGAGATGGCTATTACGCGACTCCAACTTAAGCCTTGCGTCGATAGTACTGATGGAACACATTCCATCAGAACACATTCTCGACCAATCTGTCAAAGAAGGTGGCCTTGCTTTCATGAAGGCTCACGGCTGAGAAATCTGGGAATTGGCATCTCAGAATCCTGAATTCAACAGGGTTTTCAATGAAGCCATGGCATGTACAGGCAAATTCATGACGAGGGCTTGTAAAAGGCAACTAGATAATCTGCAATCAAGCAGATTATCTACCCGTTACAATTGATCTGCAATCAATATTGGCTAATCAATAGCCAACGGTTACAAGAAGGTTTATGGCTAATGAATGTGTAGTTTATGCATTAGATATCTTTCCTTGTATAGTTAATCTTCCCCTGTATAAAATATAGCACTCTGTATGTATGAAACTCAATTAATATTCAATACAATACTTCAGACTTTCTCATGGTATCAGAGCATTGAAACTCTGAAAAACACATACTTTCCGCTGCAAATTCTCACAAAAACACCAAACCCATTACCATGGCTGATACACAATCAACAGACTCAAATCCAACAATTCAACAGATCACAGACCCAATTATGCTCATCAATTCACCAAACATAACCGACCCACTTACCTTGCACCACTCTGACACACCGGGGCTCACCCTCGTCAACGCTCCTATTAAAGGAAACAACTATGGACAGTGGAGTCGCTCAATGCGTCTCAGTCTCAGTGCCAAGAATAAACTTGGGTTAATCGATGGATCAATCAAAGCTCCACCACCCACAGACGACAGATTTCCCATGTGGCAGCGCTGCAACGATATGGTGTTATCGTGGATTTTGCACTCGATCCACCCAGACATCGCCGGCAGCGTCCTCTACTGTGACACAGCTGCTGCCGTGTGGAATGACCTCAAGGATAGGTTTTCCCAGAATAATGACTCCAGAATTTACCAAATTCGCCAAGAAATTGCCGAATGTCGCCAAGGACAACAACCCATCTCCATATACTATACCAAGCTCAAAGCTTTTTGGGACGAATTATCTGCTTATCAAGAACCCCTTGTCTGCAACTGTGAAGGATTGAAAGCACTTGCAGACCGTGAGGAGAAGGAGAAGGTCATGCAGTTTCTAATGGGGTTAAATGACACTTACTCAACCATCCGTGGTTCCATCTTGATGATGAATCCGATACCCGACACTCGGAGAGTTCACGGGTTGATCCTCCAGCACGAGCGGCAGATGGAAGTGGCTAGCCGTCCCTCTCACTCTCACGCGATGCAGATTTCGCGCACCCAGACAGTACCGGGATTTTCCCAAAATTACAAGTCTCTAAAATGCTCTCACTGTGACCAAGAGGGCCACACCATTGATTGGTGCTATTACATTATTGGGTTTCCAGTGGGGCACAAATGGCATGGAAGGAATATACAACCAAGAAACAAAAAGCCACCAGCTCACACTCACAAAAGAACTACGGCTCATAATGTGGAGATGCCATCGCCCTCTAACCAAATCACCACAGCTGCTGGAGGGAGTCCCACATTTACAACCGAGCAATATAATCAACTCATGGAGGCACTTAATAAGAACGGTAATATCCAGTCATTCATTAATGCGACAGGTATAAATTCCTCCAATTGTAATATTGCGCATCATGATTCATATTCCACTCTATATTGGATTGTGGATAGTGGGGCAACATACCACATTTCCCACCATGCACCTGCACTTAAAAAGAATGAAACAGCACACGATTTTGTGGGTTTGCCTCATGGTGGGCAAGTTGCTATTAAAGGAATTGGATCCATTCAATTAACATCGGATTTGCCCCTTGATGGAGTTTTACACGTTCCTCAATTTCGTGTAAACTTATTATCCGTGAGTAAATTAACTCGAGCATTGAGATGTATTGTAATTTTTTTCCCGGATTTTTGCATTGTGTAGGACGTGGAAACGAAGAGGACGATTGGCCTGGGCAAGTATTTTGACGGACTCTACTACCTCACACCACAACAAAACCCACACCTAGCTGGTCACATCCACCGTACCTCGAACCTATGGCATCAAAGACTTGGACACCCCTCTCATGCCCCTCTCCAATTTTTATCCAAAACAATTCCTCATATTTTGATTGATTCTATGCATATTTGTGATGTGTGTCATCTTGCAAAGCAAACACGCTTGCCTTTTCCTATTAGTTCAATAAAATCTGCCGCACCTTTTGATCTAATACATTGTGACATATGGGGACCACACAAAACTCTTACACATTCTGGGGCACGGTATTTTTTAACTATTGTCAATGATTACACCCGGTTCACTTGGGTTCATCTTATGCGTTTTAAATTTGACACCCAACTTTTATTACAATCTTTTTTTTCTTGGGTCAAAACACAGTTTCATCGTGACATTAAAACCCTCCGTGCCGATAATGGTGGTGAATTTCTTTCAATGCGTCCTTTTTTCGATAGCCATGGTACCATTTTTCAACACACTTGTACTTATACACCCCAACAAAATGGGGTTGTTGAGCGCAAACACCGCCACCTGTTGAATGTTAGTCGAGCCTTACGTTTTCAAGCAAATATTCCTTTGAAATTTTGGGGGGAAAGTCTTCAAACCGCCTCTCATTTAATCAATCGACTTCCCTCACCCTTACTCAACAATAAAACTCCTTTCGAACTTTTACAAGGGCTTCAACCCGACTATTCTCATCTTCGGGTTTTTGGGTGTTTGTGTTATGCTACCAACCTAAATCCCATGCATAAATTTGATGCTCGTGCACGTCGATGCCTATTTTTAGGGTACCCCCTCAGACAAAAAGGTTATCTTCCTTATGATCTTGACAGTCATAAAATTTTCACCTCACGTGATGTCATCTTCCATGAAAACACTTTTCCCTTTTCCACATCACCTACTGAAGAAGACCAAGACCCACCAGTATTACCCACACCCATTACTGATCCAACCAACCCAGCCCAAATACAGCCCGATCAGCCCAGCCCACTCTCACATAAACCACTAACCACCTCCACCGACAACACCATCCAGCCCGGTCCACTCTTTAACAACCCAGCCCAGCCCGAACACATAATCCCCAACACAGCCCAGCCCGGTACTCTCCTTCCCCACACAGCCCAGCCCGGCCGCATAATACCCAACACAGCCCAGCCCGGAACTCTCCTTCCCAACACAGCCCAGCCCGGTCACATAATCCCCTACACAGCCCAGCCCAGTCACACCATCAACCCACCAACCCAGCCCGATCTTCCCACCAATCCCGACCACACAGCCCATCTTCCCTCTGCCACATCTCCCGTCATACAACCATTACCCGATCAAAACACCGACACATCCATCGTCCCTCTTCGTCGTTCAACCCGGACCTCCAACCCACCCCCACATTTCCAAGATTACCAATCTCACCATGCTGCTCTGCTCACGCCAGGCGTCCTCTCCTCTTCTTCGTCCAGCACAAGGTATCCTATACATCGGTATGTCTCTTATGCTCCATTATCTACTACTCACCGATCTTTTATCTGCAACATCTCTCACCGAGTTGAACCAGCCAGTTATGAACAGGCCCGACGAGATCCCCACTGGATTTCTGCCATGAATTCTGAAATTGCAGCTCTTGAAGCAAATAACACCTGGTCCATGGTTCCTTTGCCTCCGGGTCAACGCCCCATTGGGTGTAAATGGGTCTACAAGATCAAGTACCTCTCGGATGGCACCATCGAGCGTTACAAGGCCAGACTCGTTGCTAAGGGATTTACACAGAGGGAGGGCATAGATTACAAGGAGACCTTTGCCCCCGTAGCAAAATTGACCACTGTTCGGTGTCTTTTATCTGTGGCTGCACTTCGGAACTGGTCCTTGTATCAGATGGACGTTGAAAATGCGTTTTTACATGGTGATTTGCTTGAAGAGGTTTACATGAGTCCACCACCTGGATATCGTCGACAGGTGGAGCAGATGGTTTGTCGACTCCATAAATCCCTATATGGTCTTAAACAGGCATCACGAACCTGGTTTCAAAGGTTTTCTTCCGCTGTCCAAGAAATTGGTTTCCAGCAATCTCAAGCCGATTACTCATTGTTCACTATGGTTCGTGGCAATTTTATTACTGTGATATTGTTATATGTTGATGACATGATTATTACAGGAAATGATGAACAAGAAATTCGAAAACTCAAACAGTTTCTCAATGGCTGCTTTCGGATCAAGGACCTTGGATTGCTAAAATATTTTCTTGGTGTGGAGGTTGCACGGTCTAAAGAAGGGATTTCAATCTGTCAACGCAAATACACCCTGGATATATTGGAAGAGGCTGGCTTGGTTGGGGTGAAACCCACCAAGGTACCCATGGAACCTGATATGAACCTAGCCTCAACAGACAGTGATGCTCTCAAGGACCCAACTCAGTATCGATGATTAATTGGAAAATTGATCTATCTCACCATCACCAGGCCAGAGATTACATATGCAGTGAACACATTGAGCCAGTTCATGCAAGAACCCAAACTACATCATCTCAAGGCATCACGGCAAGTCCTCCAATACCTTAAGAACGCACCGGGACAAGGCTTGCTATTTCCCGCAAAAGGCCATTTGAATTTGGTCAGTTACTGTGATGCAGATTGGGCCAAATGTCTAGTTACGCGACGGTCAGTGACAGGCTATTGCATTTATCTTGGAGACTCACTTATTTCGTGGAAAAGCAAGAAACAAGTCACGGTGTCTAGATCATCAGCTGAAGCAGAATACCGCTCAATGGCTGCAGCCACTTGCGAACTCACATGGTTGAGATATTTATTGAAAGATTTGCAGGTACCACATCCTCAGTCAGCATTACTATTCTGCGACAATCAAGCAGCCCTACACATCGCTGCAAATCCGGTGTACCATGAAAGGACTAAGCACATAGAACTTGACTGCCATATTGTTCGGCAAAAGATTCAGAAGGGAGAAATCAAAACAGTTTATGCATCAACAGGAAACCAAATAGCCGACATATTCACAAAGCCACTAAGAACGCCCATTTTTCATACACACCTCAGCAAGTTGGGCACGATTAACATCCATACTTCAACTTGAGGGGGAGTGTAAAAGGCAACTAGATAATCTGCAATCAAGCAGATTATCTACCCGTTACAATTGATCTGCAATCAATATTGGCTAATCAATAGCCAACGGTTACAAGAAGGTTTATGGCTAATGAATGTGTAATTTATGCATTAGATATCTTTCCTTGTATAGTTAATCTTCCCCTGTATAAAATATAGCACTCTGTATGTATGAAACTCAATTAATATTCAATACAATACTTCAGATTTTCTCAGGGCTTTCCTATCACAATATAAAGACGGCTCCAATGGTGTTGGATCGTTGGTGGATTGTTGGTGGTGTTCGAAAATAATACAAATTATATTATGGGGTTTCACCTAACAAACTAGGTTTTTAGGTAGGATGGTTCTCTGATATAATATCAGAATCTTGTTGACCCAGCAGTCACGAGTTAGAATCTCACAATCTCCATTCTATTTGATAAAAATCAAGCACAAGAAAATATTCTTGTGCAAGTTTCAAGCCCAAATTCTCCGCAAAACCACAACATGATATTTTAAAATGATTTATCTTTTGGATCCATCACTGCGTTAAGTTAATCCACTGGTAAGTTACTTTACACACATTGGGTTGTTTTTTTTTTTCATCCACAATTAATATTCATCACATTCGTCAAAACAAAACTCCAATATCACTATTCACCAATTGTGATCGTATATCAGAAAATCAAGTGAAAACACAAGTAGACATTAGAGAAATAGTTTCATCAATAATTTTCTGTTGAGATTAAAACAGAGCATGCTGTGATTAATATTAATTAGTAGGATAAAAAAGAGTCTGATGAATCATGGATGATCAAGGATTAGTTATACTGGATGATCAAGCAGCTTTCTCATCGTCGTTTCGTACGTCTTTTCAGCCAGATTAGGTTAGTGACTCCGACTGCATCAGCTTAGCTGAAGGGTAATTGAAACTTAAAATTGTCAACGCCGAATTAGTAGGTGTTTGTTGATCAATTGAAGGCCTTTAATTTGTTGAGAAGCTCTGTCTCAGATTTTGTAATTTTTATCCATTCACTTATATCAATACATTTACGTACAAAAATATTTAGATTTTGAATACCTTGATCATTATATTTTGCATGTAACTCGCGTTTAAATTAACTCTACAATTAACATTTAACATCTCAAAAAAGGATAAAAAAGAAGAAGAAGAGACGATTTAATGTTAGACAAGAATAAAATACTCGTAATAAAATTAATAGAGAGATAAAAAAAAAGTTTTAATTAATATAAATATATGGTTGATTGTTGGATCAGAAACGGTTGGCATTAAATAATTCGTGGATTTGAAGAGGACGATGGCAATCCCCAACATGTGTGTAAACTCTACAAGTCACTTTATGGCTTACGCCAAGCACCTCACTCATGGTTTTTCAAACTGTCCACACAGCTACTGTCTATGGGGTTCATTGAGAGCAAGGCTGACACATCTTTATTTATTCTTTAGGACAGTAACTATGTTGTCTACATTCTTATCTATGTAGATGACATCTTGATCACAGGCTCCAGCACAACCATCATTCAGTCTATTGTCAAGCAACTACAGTCATCCTTTGCTATCAAAGACCTTGGCAACTTACACTTCTTTCTAGGGGTTGAAGCACTGTGGTGTGCAGATGGCCTTTACCTCACTCAGCGTAAATACATTGCTGAGTTGCTGCAAAGAACAAAGATGGATAGTGCTAAGCCTTGCACCAGTCCCATGGCCTCCACATGCCGTCTCACTTCTACAGGTGGGAAGACTTTCGATGACATTCACCTCTATCGCAGCGTTGTGGGTAGCCTGCAATACTTGTCCTTTACAAGGCCTGACTTGGCATTCTCAGTTCATAAAGTTAGCAAATATATGCACAAACCACTGGATATTCATTGGATGGCTGTGAAACGCATACTTCGCTATCTCAAGCATTCAATTTCGACTGGCTTATACATCACCAGCTGCGCTGATTTCACCTTACAAGCCTATTCAGACTCAGGTTGGGCTGCAGACTTAGATGATCGTCGATCGGTGGGAGCTTATTGCATTTTCATGGGGTCTAATCTCATCTCCTGGAGCTGCAAACAACAACCCACAGTGGCACGCAGCAGTACAGAGGTTGAGTACAAAGCTCTTGCCAATACTGCAGCAGAAATCACTTGGTTCCAATCTATCATTCATGAGCTTGGTCTGCCTCCACAGCAGAGCCCCACCTTGTGGTGTGACAACATTGGGGCAACTTATCTCACATCAAACCCCAAGTTTCATAAAAGGACCAAGCACATTGAGCTGGACTTTCATTTTGTTCGTGATAAGGTCAGTAACAAAGAGCTTACAGTCAAGTTCATCTCCAGCCGTGATCAGCTAGCTGATTCCCTTACGAAGCCATTACCACCAGGACAATTCAAACATGTCTTAATCAATCTGCATGTCCGTGAACTCCCCTCCAGATTGAGGGGGCGTGTAGAAGACCAAGTAACGACCACTGATCTTAGGGATGAAGATCAAGAGAATGATCCCGAGATCACATCAGATCACAGCATCCCATGATTGCAGCAGAGAGCAAGGCTGGGCTAATTAATTGATTTGAATTTGTAATTTAAACACAGAGACGTTACAACATGTATCTGCTATATATAGAACAATATTTACATACAACTGAATCAATCAATCAGAGCATAATAAAATTATTGTTTCTGAAATTCTATATACTGCAAGGGCCGCATCCATAACCATTACTTCATCACTTGGAATAGATTTGTAACAGTTCAATAACTTCAAGCACATTTAAAAAAAAAGCTTTAGATTGTAGTTCTTTTCAAACCCACGTTCTTACAGCAATTTAAGATGAAAGGCAAATTTAAAAAACGTTATGCTGTCTTTTTTCAAACCTCAATATGCTATTGGTCATATTTATCAGTAGTATACGTTATGTCTACAGAAAAACAAGAAAAACTGAATAACATTCTTGGTTGTATTTACTTGGCTACATTTTTTTTTTTGGTTTAGGAATTGATTCACCAAATGTTTACTTGAAGGATATGTTAGGGAATAATATAAATTATATTTTAGGACCTCACCTACATACCTAGATTTTTAGGTGAGATGATTCTTTAACAGGTGATGGACATGAACAAGTTTAGCAGAGGTTATCAAAGCTTTTTCACACATCAAAATTTGATTTGCCACATGCTGTAGCCGCAGCACCAACATATAAAGGAGTTTCACATGTTTCAGGCAATATGTTTGAGACTTCTTTCTGTTTTTTTCTCCGGCCAAGCCCTTCATATATCATCTGAATAATGTTATAACGATTCTTGATTCAATCCTCAAGGTGTAGATCATAAATAGGCCTCTGTCTCACACAATTATCTCTAAGTTGAAATCTCAATCTTGAATAAATTACTTTCCATTTCTTGATGCTACTCAGTTCCATCATCCGTAACCCTCCAATTCATCTTCCAGTTTTATACAGCATGATCTCTATAAAGATTCTTGCATTCTTCATCAAATAGTTTATAGAGATTTTTAAGAGATGCCAAATTTAAATTTGATACAGTTAGGCAACAAATAGCCTTTACTCACAAATTTTAGGCAGTAAAATTCAACAAGTTTATAGAAAATTAATTGTCAATTTAGTTTTGTATAAAATTAGAAACTGTTAGGCAACAAACAGCCTATGCCCACAAATTTAAAGCAACCAAACTCAACTTCTAATCTTTAATTAACCTACTAATAGAATATTTTAGGAGTGATCATTGTCGGTTTGGTTCGGTTTCTATAAAAAAAAGTAACCAAATTGAAAATTGTATTTTTTTTTAAAAAATAGAAACCGAACCAAACCTATAAAAAACCGACCATTTTTGGTTCGGTTCAGTTTTTATGATTAAAAAATGGAAAAACCGAATTTGGTTTATGGGCCATCTGATGGGCTTTTGATTGGGTTTACAATTAATATTAAGAAAGACTGCTTCCCAAAGTATTTTAAATTGTTTTTGCCATTAAATATTAGTGTTAATATTGTGTTTAATTTTTTTTTTTGCCTTTGTAATACTATTATGTTGATGTTGTTTTGTTTAATTGAGTATGAGTAGCAATAATTTAAATTACACACGTAAATAAATTAAAAATTAAATTACAATATATTGCCTTCAAAGGGCTTCAAAGACTTCAAAATATACAGCAAACAATATTAACATAAAAAACTTCGGTTTTGAACAACTAATTATCACCGTTGGTAGAGGTAACTTTCCATCTATAATTACCAAATAAAAATATCAGTTATATGCATAAAAAAATTCTCTACACACATATCAGCTACAAAATCTCAACAACAACAAAGAGATACATACCATGGTTCTCAATATTTGTCAATTTAGCTTTCTATAAAATTAAATATTGTTAGGCAACAAAAAGCCTATGCCTATAAGGCAACCAAACTCATTAATTAACCTAGCAGTAGAAAATTAATCATCTCTCCCTCCCTCTCTTCTTGACAAGCAATGCATTACGCAAGACTACAAGTATACTTCTCTATAAATTTTCTATCCTTATATAATCATCTCACTCACTAACTTTTGGAGGGAGAACTTAGGCTTGTTGCGAAACTGAGAATGGCATCACAAGAGGCAGAGGCAATGTTCAAAAGCCAAGCTGAAATATCGCAACTCGCGCTTGGTTTTGTTGATTCCATGGCTTTAAAGTGTGCAGTCGAGCTTAGACTGGCAGATATTATAAATTCTCATGGTCGTCCAATCTCTCTATCCCAAATAGCTACAGGTTTCAACTCTTCCTTCAATCCTTTTCTTAACTTACATAAATAGATCCATGCAATGTAAGGAACGAGCAACAACTTAGTGTATCATGTATTTTTGAATTAGTATTCTAGATCCTTAATTTTTAAACTGATATGACGGCATAGATCTTGAATTTTGACATGGTGAATCGCCTAAGTTGTTGTTTGATACTTGTTATACTTTCATGATACAACTTAAATTAAAGGAACACATGAACAAATGTTTTAACAATATCTTGGTATCCCTAGCCTCCCTCACCAGAGCAGAACATATATGGTAGTAATTTTGAAAAAGAAATCTATTGTATATAAGTTTCTATATAGAGATTTTTTTTATTGTATCCTTTATGATTTCAGGTATTAACTCACCGAGCACGGACATTTCTTACCTCGCTCGTATCATGAGATTAGGTTAGTGACTCCGACTGCATCAGCTTAGCTGAAGGGTAATTGAAACTTAAAATTGTCAACGCCGAATTAGTAGGTGTTTGTTGATCAATTGAAGGCCTTTAATTTGTTGAGAAGCTCTGTCTCAGATTTTGTAATTTTTATCCATACACTTATATCAATACATTTACGTACAAAAATATTTAGATTTTGAATACCTTGATCATTATATTTTGCATGTAACTCGCGTTTAAATTAACTCTACAATTAACATTTAACATCTCAAAAAAGGAAAAAAAAAGAAGAAGAAGAGACTTTTTAATGTTAGACAAGAATAAAATACTCGTAATAAAATTAATAGAGAGATAAAAAAAAGTTTTAATTAATATAAATATATGGTTGATTGTTGGATCAGAAACGGTTGGCATTAAATAATTCGTGGATTTGAAGAGGACGATGGCAATCCCCACCATGTGTGTAAACTCCACAAGTCATTTTATGGCGTACGCCAAGCACCTCGCTCATGGTTTTTCAAACTGTCCACACAGCTACTGTCTATGGGGTTCATTGAGAGCAAGGCTGACACATCTTTATTTATTCTTAAGGACAGTAACTATGTTGTCTACATTCTTATCTATGTAGATGACATCTTGATCACAGGCTCCAGCACAACCATCATTCAGTCTATTGTCAAGCAACTATAGTCATCCTTTGCTATCAAAGACCTCGGTAATTTTTTTCACATTTTATCTCCTAATCTATAATTTTTATTTAATTATATCATATAAATTTATCGTTGTTGATTTAATTATGTTAAATTATATACATAAAAATACCCGCGGCAACGCGCGGGCATATAGCTAGTATATATATATATATATTGGTGTAAATTGAAGAAAACAATTAATCACTCTGAGACGGAGACCCTTCCTGCAAACCTAATACACGTCCATGGTCCATATATATATATATATATATATATACACGTCCATATATATATATATATATATATATATATTGGTGTGAATTGAAGAAAACAATTAATTACTCAGAGACGCAGACCCTTCCTGCAAACCTAATACACGTCCATGGTCCCTATATATATATATATATATATATATATATATATATATATATATATATTGGTGTGAATTGAAGAAAACAATTAATTATTTTGAGACGCAGACCCTTCCTGCAAACCAAATACACGTCCATGGTCCCCCTCAACTGGACTTTTCCTCGTGGTCCCTGCATGCCATTAATTAGCCTCAACTGGACTTTTCCTCGTGATTCGTCAAGCCCGAGGCAGAATTTATCTGTGCAGTGTCTCTTTCGATTTCTTGTATGTGTCTGAACATTAATGTGTGAATACACACACACACATTTGTCCAGCAACATATATATAAACAGCACATTCATAGGACAACTAGGCTTCTAAACTCTCTAAAAGCACAAAAAAGAAAAGACAAAACGGAAAATATGTGTAATTCCACAAAACCACAAAACAGTGCACAGTTAACGGGGACACGGACGTCCTTTCCCCCTCGGTTTTTTCGTAGATCTAGGTTGGGTCAGGGGTGCCTTGGTAATTCGCCCATTTTTTAATTATATTTCGCTCTGAACGGCTGGCACGTCGTCGGGACGCTTCAGCCGCGCTCAACGGCAACGCGCCCTTTAGGTAGCGCGTGCAGTGCCATAAGGAGGTCAAAAATTTCCCTCCGCCGGTGAATACGGTACGCCACCAGGTGCTCTTTCTTCTGTCGCGGCGCGTTCCAATCATAGATGCCCGTGTACGCGGCGGCGGACGGCTTTTTCTCGGCTGTCGCTTTTCTCTCTCCTTCCGACGCAAAGTCAGCTCCAGTCCCTCATGTTTGTGGTAAGTTAATTTCGGTCCCGTATGTTTTGATTTCGTTTTGTTCTTACTGATTTATTTAAATTAAGGTTTTATTGTTTTCAATTGTGCCCTTCAATTCAAATTGATTATATAGCCGTTTTTTAATTCAGTCCTTATACTTTGAATTTTTGATTTATTGTTGATTCCTTCAATTTTTCTGGTACGGAAGTTCTGATTTCTTTAATTTGGTCCTCCAATTGCAATTGGTAATATAAACAAAGTTTGATTTCAGTCCCTCTTCTTCTAATTTTTTATAGAATGAAAAATTTGATAATTATTTATTTTTTCGTCCTCCAATTAGTAAGTTTTTCAATTTTATCCTTGAATTGGAATTAATTTTATATATGTCATTTTTTATTTTGGTCCTTATTCTTTTAATTTTCTATTAAATATTAATTCAAAATAATAATAAAAATAATAATAATAATAATAATTTCTCTCTCTTAAGGATACTAATAATAATTTAATTATTTGAACAATAATGATTTTGTTATTAATTTTTGTTCCCTTATTAAAATATTTTGCTCTGATTTTTAAAATGTTAATTCACGCTTTTTTGTGATCTTTCATTACGTAATATTTACATTCTAAAAGATGTAATCTATGCTTGCGCAATAAACTGTACTTAAATTTTTTTTCACATTTTATCTCCTAATCTATAACTTTTATTTAATTATATCATATAAATTTATCGTTGTTGATTTAATTATGTTAAATTATATACATAAAAATAGCAACGCGCGGGCATATAGCTAGAATATATATATATATATATATATATATATATATATATATTGGTGTGAATTGAAGAAAACAATTAATTACTCTGAGACGCAGACCCTTCCTGCAAACCAAATACACGTCCATGGTCCCCCTCAACTGGACTTTTCCTCGTGGTCCCTGCATGCCATTAATTAGCCTCAACTGGACTTTTCCTCGTGATTCGTCAAGCCCGAGGCAGAATTTATCTGTGCAGTGTCTCTTTCGATTTCTTGTATGTGTCTGAACATTAATGTGTGAATACACACACACACATTTGTCCAGCAACATATATATAAACAGCACATTCATAGGACAACTAGGCTTCTAAACTCTCTAAATGCACAAAAAAGAAAAGACAAAACGGAAAATATGTGTAATTCCACAAAACCACAAAACAGTGCACAGTTAACGGGGACACGGACGTCCTTTCCCCCTCTGTTTTTTCGTAGATCTGGGTTGGGTCAGGGGAGCCTTGGTAATTCGCCCATTTTTTAATTATATTTCGCTATGAACGGCTGGCACGTCGTCGGGACGCTTCAGCCGCGCTCAACGGCAACGCGCCCTTTAGGTAGCGCGTGTAGTGCCATAAGGAGGTCAAAAATTTCCCTCCGCCGGTGAATACGGTGCACCACCAGGTGCTCTTTCTTCCGTCGCGGCGCGTTCCAATCATAGATGCCCGTGTATGCGGCGGCGGACGGCTTTTTGTCGGCTGTCGCTTTTCTCTCTCCTTCCAACGCAAAGTTAGCTCCGGTCTCTCATGTTTGTGGTAAGTTAATTTCGGTCCCGTATGTTTTGATTTCGTTTTGTTCTTACTGATTTATTTAAATTAAGGTTTTATTGTTTTCAATTGTGCCCTTCAATTCAAATTGATTATATAGCCATTTTTTAATTCAGTCCTTATACTTTGAATTTTTTATTTATTGTTGATTCCTTCAATTTTTCTGGTACGGAAGTTCTGATTTCTTTAATTTGGTCCTCCAATTGCAATTGGTAATATAAACAAAGTTTGATTTCAGTCCCTCTTCTTCTAATTTTTTATAGAATGAAAAATTTGATAATTATTTATTTTTTCGTCCTCCAATTAGTAAGTTTTTCAATTTTATCCTTGAATTGGAATTAATTTTATATATGTCATTTTTTATTTTGGTCCTTATTCTTTTAATTTTCTATTAAATATTAATTCAAAATAATAAAAATAATAATAATAATAATAATTTCTCTCTCTTAAGGATACTAATAATAATTTAATTATTTGAACAATAATGATTTTGTTATTAATTTTTGTTCCCTTATTAAAATATTTTGCTCTGATTTTTAAAATGTTAATTCGCGCTTTTTTGTGATCTTTCATTACGTAATATTTACATTCTAAAAGATGTAATCTATGCTTGCGCAATAAACTGTACTTAATTTTTTTTTTTCACATTTTATCTCCTAATCTATAACTTTTATTTAATTAATTATATCATATAAATTTATCGTTGTTGATTTAATTATGTTAAATTACATACATAAAAATAGCAACGCGCGGGCATATAGTTAGTATATATATATATATATATATATATATATATATATATATATATATATATATATATATTGGTGTGAATTGAAGAAAACAATTAATTACTCTGAGTCGCAGACCCTTCCTGCAAACCAAATACACGTCCATGGTCCCCCTCAACTGGACTTTTCCTCGTGGTCCCTGCATGCCATTAATTAGCCTCAACTGGACTTTTCCTCGTGATTCGTCAAGCCCGAGGCAGAATTTATCTGTGCAGTGTCTCTTTCGATTTCTTGTATGTGTCTGAACATTAATGTGTGAATACACACACACACATTTGTCCAGCAACATATATATAAACAGCACATTCATAGGACAACTAGGCTTCTAAACTCTCTAAAAGCACAAAAAAGAAAAGACAAAACGGAAAATATGTGTAATTCCACAAAACCACAAAATAGTGCACAGTTAACGGGGACACGGGCGTCCTTTTCCTCTCGGTTTTTTCGTAGATCTGGGTTGGGTCAGGGGTGCCTTGGTAATTCGCCCATTTTTTTATTATATTTCGCTCTGAACGGCTGCAAGTCATCGGGACGCTTCAGCCGCGCTCAACGGCAACGCGCCCTTTAGGTAGCGCGTGCAGTGCCATAAGGAGGTCAAAAATTTCCCTCCGCCGGTGAATACGGTGCGCCACCAGGTGCTCTTTCTTCCGTCGCGGCGCGTTCCAATCATAGATGCCCGTGTATGCGGCGGCGGACGGCTTTTTGTCGGCTGTCGACGCAAAGTCAGCTCCGGTCCCTCATGTTTGTGGTAAGTTAATTTCGGTCCCGTATGTTTTGATTTCGTTTTGTTCTTACTGATTTATTTAAATTAAGGTTTTATTGTTTTCAATTGTGCCCTTCAATTCAAATTGATTATATAGCCGTTTTTTAATTCAGTCCTTATACTTTGAATTTTTGATTTATTGTTGATTCCTTCAATTTTTCTGGTACAGAAGTTCTGATTTCTTTAATTTGGTCCTCCAATTGCAATTGGTAATATAAACAAAGTTTGATTCCAGTCCCTCTTCTTCTAAATTTTTTTATAGGATGACAGCATTTGATAATTATTTATTTTTTCATCCTCCAATTACTAAGTTTTTCAATTTTATCCTTCAATTGGAATTAATTTTATATGTCATTTTTTATTTTGATCCTTATTCTTTTAATTTTCTATTAAATAATAATAATAATAATAATAATAATAATAATAATAATAATTTCTCTCTCTTACTCTTTTGTGATTCGTCAAGCCCGAGGCAGAATTTATCTGTGCAGTGCCTCTTTCGATTTCTTGTATGTGTCTGAACATTAATGTGTGAATACACACAAACACACATTTGTCCAGCAACATATATATAAACAGCACATTCATAGGACAACTAGGCTTCTAAACTCTCTAAAAGCACAAAAAAGAAAAGACAAAACGGAAAATATGTGTAATTCAATTTAATTCTAAATTGATCAATAAATTAATTTATAAGAATTGATCATATATTTTGATATTATAAATATTACTATACAAGACCCACGGAATAGCTTTCCAAGCAATAATGTCCCAAAAAATCAAAGCAACTTGGATGCAAGAACTATTCTAATACCTCATCTATAAACTTAGATTTTTAGATGAGATGGTTCTTGACAGGTGATGAACATGAGCAAGTTTAGCAGAGGTTTTCAAAGCCTTTCCACATATCAAACTTTGATTGAATTTGACATTTTTCAGGCAATAGTTTATAGAGATTTTTAAGAGATGTCAAATTTAAATAAGTTAGTTAGCAGCTTCTTAGCATCTAACATTAATTTTCTAAATAAATTTGATACCATTAGGCAATAAATAGCTTTTACTCACAAATTTTAGGCAGTCAAATTCAACTCCCCATGGTTAATTAACCTCAAATTTGTTATTATTCCACAACTAAAAAACTTAAGGTATTGGAGTAAATGTAGAAAATTAATTGTCAATTTGGTTTTCTATAAAACTACATATCGTAAGGTAATAAAAAAATCTATGCCCATAAATTTAAGGCAACCAAACTCAACTTCTAATATTTAATTAATCCAGTAGTAGAAAATTAATTATCAATTTGATTTTTTATTAAATTAGTTATCATTAGGCAACAAAAAGCCTATGCTCATAAATTTAAGACAACCAAACTCAACTTCTAATCTTTAATTAACCTAGTAGTAGAAATTAATCATCTCTCTCTCTCTCTCTCTCTGACAAGCAATGCATGACGCAAGACTACAAGTATACTTCTCTATAAATTTTCTATCCATGTACCAGTATCTCACTCACTAACTTTTGGAGGGAGAACTTAGGCTTGTTGCGAAAAAACAGAAACTGAGAATGGCATCACAAGAGGGAGAGGCAATGCTCAAAAGCCAAGTTGGAATAACGCAACTCACGTTTGGTGTAGTTGATGCCATGGCTTTGAAGTGTGCAGTCGAGCTTAGGCTGGCAGATATTATAAACTCTCACGGTCGTCCAATCTCTCTGTCCCAAATAGCTTCAGGTTTCAACTCTTCCTTCAACCCTTTTCATTGCTTATAAATATATCCATGCAATGTAAAGAATAAGCAACAACTTAGCAATTAAACTATTACTACAAAAATAAATTACGATTACTATTCTTAACTATCCTTCTTCCATCATGTATTTGGGAATTAGTATTCTAGATCCTTAATTTTTAAACTGATATGACGGCATAGATCTTGAATTTTGACATGGTGAATCGCCTAAGTTGTTGTTTGATACTTGTTATACTTTCATGATACAACTTAAATTAAAGGAACACATGAACAAATGTTTTAACAATATCTTGGTATCCCTAGCCTCCCTCACCAGAGCAGAACATATATGGTAGTAATTTTGAAAAAGAAATCTATTGTATATAAGTTTCTATATAGAGATTTTTTTTATTGTATCCTTTATGATTTCAGGTATTAACTCACCGAGCACGGACATTTCTTACCTCGCTCGTATCATGAGATATTTGGTCAGGAAAGAAATTTTTACAGCACACAGCCCATCAGATGGAGGAGAAACACTCTTTGGGCTGAATCAAAAATCAAGAGTGCTAACGCATGACTCTGAAGGAAGCATCACCTCTTTAATAATCATGCAACTCAATCCATTGCTCCTAGAACCATGGCATCGCTTGGGTCAATGTATTAAAGAAGGTGGAACCGCTTTCTCAAAGGCTCATGGCTGTGAAGTGTGGGATCTTGCATCTCGAAATCCTGTGGTCAATAGGGATATCAACGAAGCCATGGCTTGCACATCAAAGATCATGATGAGGGCAATTTTATCACATTACAAAGATGGTTTCAACAAAATTAGATCATTGGTGGATGTTGCTGGTGGTATGGGAGAAAATGTAGCAGACGTTGTCAGGGCATATCCACTCATTAAAGGAATTAACTTGGATTTGCCACATGTTGTAGCAACAGCACCAGAATATGAAGGAGTTTCCCATGTTGCAGGAAATATGTTTGAGGCTATTCCTAATGCTGATGCAATTTTCATGAAGGTCAGTGCACTGTTAGAAATGTTTTTCGGGCTCAAATTAATACAACGATAGATAATTCGTAAAAAAAACAACGATCGATAACAATGTTCTTATTTCTTTTCTACTTTTGTATTGTACAGCGGATATTGCATGACTGGACCGATGAATCATGCATTGAGATTTTGAGAAATTGCAAGAAAGCAATACCTGAAAAAACTGGAAAGCTTATCATAGTTGATATAGTTCTACAGACAGATTATCATCGTGATCCGTTGGATGATATGAGAATGGCAATGGATTTAGTGATGCTTGCAATGACCTCGGGCGGGAAGGAAAGAACTGAGCAAGAATGGAAGAAATTATTAGAGGAAGGAGGCTTCCCTCGCTATAAAATCATCAAGATTCCAGCTTTGGAATCTATTATCGAGGCGTATCCAGAGTGAAATATCAATTTGCTGTTGTCATAATAATGTCTTAATTAAGTAAACTACGTTTGCGATGCAGCAGTCAATAATAATATTAGGCTATAATCCAACCCATGTAACGCCTTTCCCTAAACTGTATGCATAGACTCTTATGGGTTTATAATATACTATTCATTATGCTAGTCGCTTGTGGTTGTAGCCTATTAACAAAAAAACTAAAAGGCATCGGTCTTTTACTGCTCATTCTTGTAGCGCAAGACTCATGTGCACTGTTCATTGGCAATTTAACCCGCCGCTTCGCGGGTGTACATTCTTTTTTTTTCTTAAATGAACAAAGCATGCACGAAAATAACCCCCGGTAAAGACAAAAATCGCCGCCTTTTCCAGGGGCTGGACAGTCATTGACCGGTCCGGTCCGGTTCGTCCGGCCGATTATTTTTTTTTTTTTGATATTAGAATGAACAGTGCATTAATGATTTAGCCCCCCAAAAAAGACAAAAACCAGGCCTGGGAATGAGGGGCGTTCCGGTAATTACCCAATTTTTTTTTTTTCGCTGACAACTGTTGGCGCGTCGACGGACGCGCCGTCCGTTCCAACGCTCACACGTTTTTCGGGTGGCGCGTGCGGCGTCATACGGCGTCCAAAAAAGCCCAACCGGCGTCTAAAATGATTTTCAGGCATGTTCTCTTCCACATGAGGCGGCGCGTGTGGCAAGATGATGTCCGGATATGTGTCAATGGTCGTTTGAATTTTCGCCCCCACTTTCTCTCTCCTGCCTGCGCCAGATGACGTCAGCAAAGCTGTTTTTTGTCAAAATTCATTTCAGTCTCTCAACGTTTTGATTTGTTATTATTGCCCTTAATGCTATTATATAGGTTTTAATTTCTTTCAATTTCGTCCCTCAATTGAAATTGATTATATATTGGAGTTCCAATTCGGTCCTCATTCTTTTAATTGAGTGGATTGGCTTGGAATTCGGAATTTATTTGGTATCAAAGTTTTCATTGGTTGCAATTTCATCCTTCCATGCAAATTTATTATAAATCCTTAATATTTTGGGTATCAAAGTTTGATTTATTTCAATTTTATCCTTCTATGCAAATTTATTATAGATTTCAGTTTCATTTCGGTCCCAAATCTTTTAATTCCAGGTTTTGTTTTAAATTATTTAATTTCAATATTTAAATAAAAATTAGTATAAATTATTTAATTTCAATATTTAAATAAAAATTAGTATAATATTTCGGAGAACCCAAAGGTTTAGATATAAATTCATGTGTCGAAATGCTGCACTGTAGAAGCCATTTTTGAAGATGTTATAGCTAAGCTTTATGTAACCATCCGATGAACTACCGTTCGCGGCTAAAATTAACTAGTGTCAACGCAGGCGGACTGCTGCTAATTCCTAACATACATTGTTCTTCTATGTTTTTTAACATTTATGGCTTCCAGCAGTCGACTAATGACAAGCAATGTTGTATCCAGTATGTTTTTTTTTTTCATTCTTCGATTTTGTTGACTCAGCCAGGAATTATGGAAGATTTGATTTGCATATAACATTAGCCCTTGGCTGTGGCCCTGTGTCCAACAGCGTTCCTGTTTCCCATGGTTTCCACTTTTGAGTCAGGAATGAGGTTTGAGAGGACCACGATGGCACATTGCATGGACGATGGAGACATGCATATGCAAATTTGATTTGAAGGATGTATGGAACTTATTGGACTTCGCAACTTAGTTTTAAATCCCATGATGATGTGCCATTTGTTTTCTGGTGGCAACTCAATTCTGAAACCGTTGCTGGCATAAGAAACAATCTTCTCCCTGTAGTATTATGTCGACAGTTATAACAGCCTTATACGTATAATGCTCGTAAGGGGTATCTATTATTGATTATGTACAATATTTTGAATCTTAAGAACTAAAATATGTCTGAAGGTAATGCTTTACAAGCATTAGAACTCTCTTACGTTAACTACTGGATATTTAACAAATCCATAATTGTTTGCTGAAGTTCTTGGAAAACAATTTCGTGAACTCAAATCCAGGTGGGAAGCCTGAAGTGTAGAATCAAAGAAGTGTTGAGCTCCATCACCCAAAAGTTATAAAAGCAACATTGACATCTGACACCACTACATCCAGCTCCAGTGGTCAAGGCCATGAATTCTTGCTGGGTTCTCTCCTTCCCTACATGATTTTGAGTTAGCATAAACACATCCATATGGGCGGTGTCCCTTGCAGCCGCACTATTCTAAGGCGCTACTGTGTAGAAGACCAAATAACGGCCACTGATCTTAGGGATGAAGATCATAGCAGATCACAGCATCCCGTGATTGCAGCAGAGAGCAAGGTTGGGCTAATTAATTGATTTGAATTTGTAATTTAAACACAGAGACGTTATAACATGTATCTGCTATATATAGAACAGTATGTACATACAATTGAATCAATCAATCAGAGCATAATAAAATTATTGTTTCTGAAATTCTATATGGTATCAGAGCCTACAAAAGACTAACGTCTAAATGGCCTCTTCAAGTTCTTCTTCTTCTGCCCAACCATCTTCTATTCTTTCCATGCCTTCAGTCACCACTGTCAAGCTTAATCTTGACAATTTTCTCATGTGGAAAGCACAGCTGGTTCCATACTTCAGAGGTCAAGATCTCTTCGGTTATCTTGATGGAAGCATTCCTAAACCACCCAAATTCATCTCTGTCACACATCCTGAAACATCAGCTATATCTGAACGTCTCAATTCAGCCTACACCCACTGGGTTCGCCAAGACAATTTGATACTCTGCACACTAATGACATCCTTGTCAGAAAGTGTTCTTGCACAAGTTGTCAACTACACAACATCCAAAGATGTTTGGAATGCTCTAGAGGACACATTCTCTTCTCGTTCTCGTGCAAGAACACTCCAAATCCGAACTCAACTTGCAACTGCAACCAAAGGAAATCAAACAGCCACTGAATATTTCAAGTCTATCAAAAGACTCACAGATGAGTTAGCAGTGGCTGGTCATCCCCTTAATAATGATGATATTGTTACCTATCTTCTTGCAGGACTCAGTCATGAATATGACAGCCTTGTGACCTCTATTTCAGCACGCATTGATGCTATCACTCTGGAAGAAATCTACTCTCTTCTATTAACATCTGAAGCATGACTATCCAGGCATCAACTCGCCTCTGCCATTCCTCAACCATCTGCTCATTTCACTCAAAGACAGGCCACTTATCCCAGACGTGGTGGCTATCGTGACAGGGGAAGAAATCATCATGGTGGATATAATTCCAGCAATAAACCATTCAATCAACCATCTGTTGTCTGTCAAATTTGTAACAAAAGTGGCCACCTTGCAAAAAAATGTTATTTCAGATTTGATCTAACTTATCAGGATCCTTATTCCAAACAGGGACTAGCAGCCGTGAGACATGATGCCAATGAATCTTATGATTCGGTGTGGACAACAGATACAGGAGCCACGCATCATTTCACAAGTGATGCCAACAATATTTCACTGTAGAAATCAAATTACAATGGTGCATATACTATACACGTTGGAAATGGTCAAGGTTTGCAAATTTCACAAACTGGGTCTTCCCTTCTTTCCACTCCATCGTCAACTTTTGTTTTAAATCAGATTCTTCTTGTCCCTGAAATACATCAAAACTTGCTATTTGTGCATCAATTTTGCGTTGATAATAACGTATATTTTGAATTTCACTCTTTTCATTTTCTTATGAAGGATTACTCGGGGAAAGTCCTTTATCGAGGCTATCTTCATGATGGACTTTATCAGTTCACCCACAAAGCCAGAATTCCAAAAGCATTTTCCTGTGTTCGTTCATTTGAATGGCATCGCAGACTTGGCCATGCATCCACTCCCGTAGTCAATAAAGTGTTATCTATTTTATCATTTCCCGTCGAGAAAAATAAAACAAGTCATTTGTGCCCTGAATGTCAAATGGCAAAAAGCCATACCTTGTCGTTTAAAACCTCTACATCTAACTCATCACACCTATTGGATCTAATTTATACAGATGTATAGGGGCCTGCATCCGTAACTTCCACCACCGGTGTAAAATATTATGTTAGTTTCCTAGATGATTTTTCCAAATTTCTCTGGTTGTTTCCAATTAAATTAAAATCCGATGTTGAAAATGTTTTCTTAACATTTCAAACTTACGTCGAGAAACAATTTGAGAGAAAAATAAAAGTCGTTCAATCAGATTGGGGTGGGGAATATCGTCGCCTAAACACCTACTTTCACCACCATGGAATTAATCATCGCCTTGCATGTCCTCACACTCACCAACAGAATGGATCCATCGAACGCAAACATCGACACATTGTCGAAGTTGGCCTAAGTCTGTTAGCACATTCCAATTTGCCTATGATATATTGGGAAGATGCGTTTCAATGCACTACGTATATCATCAACTGACTTCCAACCCCAATTTTGCGTCATAAAACACCTTTGAAATGTTGTATGGTAAAATCCCTAATTATCATTTCATGCGCGTATTTGGGTGTGCCTGCCGGCCCAATTTACGACCATACAACAAAAACAAATTAAATTTCCGATCCAAAACATGCATTTTCATTGGCTATAGCCTTTGTCATCAAGGGTACAAATGTCTTGATCTCTCTACGGGTAAAATTTATGTCTCGCGTAATGTTGTCTTTGATGAATCTTTATTCCCTTTCTCTAAACCCCCAGTCTCGGCCAACAAAGATCCATGTCCTGTCACCTCTGTTTCACTCTCACAGAAAATCATCACGCCCGTAACACCCAATTCATCAAGTTTGCAACCTAATCATAACTCAACATGTACACAATCTGTTTCTCTTGCTGTGATTTCTGCAGGTACAGCTCCCGATCCACCTTCAACAGCAACAGACGTGATGTCTGCAGCATCATATGTAGCCACAGATCAGCCTGAGTATTCTGCCACAGTGGATATTCCACCTGTCGATCCACCTGCAGCTCCCACAAATACTCACTCAATGATCACACGGTCCAAGAATAATATCCACTGTCCACGCCAGCCAAGTGATGACTTCGTGAGATATCCACTGCCAAGAGCCTTAACAGCAGTTGTGATTACCAAAGACACAAAACCCACTTCATTCAGCCAAGCCTCCAAATCACCACAGTGGCGTGAGGCTATGGATAAAGAATTCTCAGCTCTACTTCATAATGGAACATGGTCATTGGTTGCTCCCCCTGCAGGTGCCAACATTGTTGGATGTCGCTGGATTTACAAAATCAAAAAAATGGTGACGGTACCATTGAAAGGTATAAAGCACGCCTTGTTGCGAAAGGGTTTCATCAGCAAGAGGGCATCGATTTTTTAGAGACATTCAACCCAGTCATCAAGCATGCCACAATTCGGTTAGTGATTTCAATTGCAGTTTCCTATAAGTGGCAGATTCAACAACTAGATGTTCAGAATGCGTTCTTGCATGGTGATCTAAATGAGATAGTGTTTATGCTTCAACCGCAAGGTTATGTTCATCCTCAACATCCCCACCATGTGTGTAAACTCCACAAGTCACTTTATGGCTTATGCCAAGCACCTCGCTCATGGTTTTTCAAACTGTCCACACAGCTACTGTCTATGGGGTTCATTGAGAGCAAGGCTGACACATCTTTATTTATTCTTAAGGACAGTAACTATGTTGTCTACATTCTTATCTATGTAGATGACATCTTGATCACAGGCTCCAGCACAACCATCATTCAGTCTATTGTCAAGCAACTACAGTCATCCTTTGCTATCAAAGACCTCGGCAACTTACACTTCTTTCTAGGGGTTGAAGCATTGTGGTGTGCAGATGGCCTTTACCTCACTCAGCGTAAATACATTGCTGAGTTGCTACAAAGAACAAAGATGGACAGTGCTAAGCCTTGCACCAGTCCCATGGCCTCCACATGCCGTCTCACTTCTATAGGTGGGAAGACTTTCGATGACATTCACCTCTATCGCAGCGTTGTGGGTAGCCTGCAATACTTGTCTTTTACAAGGCCTGACTTGGCATTCTCAGTTCATAAAGTCAGCAAATATATGCACAAACCATTGGATATTCATTGGATGGCTGTGAAACGCATACTTCGCTATCTCAAGCATTCAATTTCGACTAGCTTATACATCACCAGCTGCGCTGATTTCACCTTACAAGCCTATTCAGACTCAGATTGGGCTGCAGACTTAGATGATCGCCGATCGGTGGGAGCTTATTGCATTTTCATGGGGTCTAATCTCATCTCCTGGAGCTGCAAACAACAACCCACAGTGGCACGCAGCAGTACAGAGGCTGAGTACAAAGCTCTTGCCAATACTGCAGCAGAAATCACTTGGTTCCAATCTATCATTCATGAGCTTGGTCTGCCTCCATAGCAGAGCCCCACCTTGTGGTGTGACAACATTGGGGCAACTTATCTCACATCAAACCCCAAGTTTCATGCAAGGACCAAGCACATTGAGTTGGACTTTCATTTTGTTCGTGATAAGGTCAGTAACAAAGAGCTTACGGTCAAGTTCATCTCCAGCCGTGATCAGCTAGCTGATTCCCTTACGAAGCCATTACCACCAGGACAATTCAAACAGGTCTTAATCAATCTGCATGTCCATGAACTCCCCTCCAGATTGAGGGGGCGTGTAGAAGACCAAGTAACGACCACTGATCTTAGGGATGAAGATCAAGAGAATGATCCCGAGATCACATCAGATCACAGCATCCAGTGATTGCAGCAGAGAGCAAGGCTGGGCTAATTAATTGATTTGAATTTGTAATTTAAACACAGAGACGTTACAACATGTATCTGCTATATATAGAACAGTATGTACATACAATTGAATCAATCAATCAGAGCATAATAAAATTATTGTTTATGAAATTCTATATACTGCAAGGGCCGCATCCATAACCATTACTTCATCACTTGGAATAGATTTGTAACGGTTCTTCAATAACTTCAAGCACATTTAAAAAAAAAGCTTTAGATTGTAGTTCTTTTCAAACCCACGGTCTTACAGCAATTTAAGATGAAAGGCAAATTTAAAAAACGTTATGCTGTCTTTTTTCAAACCTTAATATGCTATTGGTCATATTTATCAGTAGTATACGTTATGTCTACAGAAAAACAAGAAAAACGAATAACATTTTTGGTTGTATTTACTTGGCTACATTTTTTTTTTTGGTTTAGGAATTGATTCACCAAATGTTTACTTGAAGGATATGTTAGGGAATAATATAAATTATATTTTAGGACGTCACCTACACACCTAGATTTTTAGGTGAGATGATTCTTTAACAGGTGATGGACATGAACAAGTTTAGCAGAGGTTATCAAAGCTTTTTCACACATCAAACTTTGATTTGCCACATGCTGTAGTCGCAACACCAACATATAAAGGAGTTTCACATGTTTCAGGCAATATGTTTGAGACTTCTTTCTGTTTTTTTCTCCGGCCAAGCCCTTCACATATCATCTGAATAATGTTATAACGATTCTTGATTCAATCCTCAAGGTGTAGATCATAAATAGGCCTCTGTCTCACACAATTATCTCTAAGTTGAAATCTCAATCTGAATAAATTACTTTCCATTTCTTGATGCTACTCAGTTCCATCATCCGTAACCCTCCAATTCATCTTCCAGTTTTATACAGCATGATCTCTATAAAGATTCTTGCATTCTTCATCAAATAGTTTATAGAGATTTTTAAGAGATGCCAAATTTAAATTTGATACAGTTAGGCAACAAATAGCCTTTACTCACAAATTTTAGGCAGTGAAATTCAACAAGTTTATAGAAAATTAATTGTCAATTTAGTTTTGTATAAAATTAGAAACTGTTAGGCAACAAACAGCCTATGCCCACAAATTTAAAGCAACCAAACTCAACTTCTAATCTTTAATTAACCTACTAATAGAATATTTTAGGAGTGAGCATTGTCGGTTTGGTTCGGTTTCTATCAAAAAAAGTAACCAAACTAAAAATTGTATTTTTTAAAAAAAATAGAAACCGAACCGAACCTATAAAAAACCGACCATTTTTGGTTCGGTTAAGTTTTTATGATTAAAAAAATGGAAAAACCGAATTTGATTTATGGGCCATCTGATGGGCTTTTGATTGGGTTTACAATTAATATTAAGAAAGACTGCTTCCCAAAGTATTTTAAATTGTTTTTGCCATTAAATATTAGTGTTAATATTGTGTTTAATTTTTTTTTTGCCTTTGTAATACTATTATGTTGATGTTGTTTTGTTTAATTGAGTATGAGTAGCAATAATTTAAATTACACACGTAAATAAATTAAAAATTAAATTACAACATATTGCCTTCAAAGGGCTTCAAAGACTTCAAAATATACAGCAAACAATATTAACATAAAAAACTTCGGTTTTGAACAACTAATTATCACCGTTGGTAGAGGTAACTTTCCATCTATAATTACCAAATAAAAATATCAGTTATATGCATAAAAAATTCTCTACACACATATCAGCTACAAAATCTCAACAACAACAAAGAGATACATACCATGGTTCTCAATATTTGTCAATTTAGCTTTCTATAAAATTAAATATTGTTAGGCAACAAAAAGCCTATGCCTATAAGGCAACCAAACTCATTAATTAACCTAGCAGTAGAAAATTAATCATCTCTCCCTCCCTCTCTTCTTGACAAGCAATGCATTACGCAAGACTACAAGTATACTTCTCTATAAATTTTCTATCCTTATATAATCATCTCACTCACTAACTTTTGGAGGGAGAACTTAGGCTTGTTGCGAAACTGAGAATGGCATCACAAGAGGCAGAGGCAATGTTCAAAAGCCAAGCTGAAATATCGCAACTCGCGCTTGGTTTTGTTGATTCCATGGCTTTAAAGTGTGCAGTCGAGCTTAGACTGGCAGATATTATAAATTCTCATGGTCGTCCAATCTCTCTATCCCAAATAGCTTCAGGTTTCAACTCTTCCTTCAATCCTTTTCTTAACTTACATAAATAGATCCATGCAATGTAAGGAACGAGCAACAACTTAGTGTATCATGTATTTTTGAATTAGTATTCTAGATCCTTAATTTTTAAACTGATATGACGGCATAGATCTTGAATTTTGACATGGTGAATCGCCTAAGTTGTTGTTTGATACTTGTTATACTTTCATGATACAACTTAAATTAAAGGAACACATGCTTCAACGAATAGTCTATGCAGATTGGGGCAGTCTATCAAGATCCTTCAGACCAAATTATATTTCTCCTCAAGGCTCCAGACCAGGACAAAACTTTAATGGAGCCCAGAGTGATGGACTTCGCTCTAACAACAACTCTGGCAAGCCTAACAATTCCTTTCAGCGTTATAAGCCTGAATGCCAACTTTGTGAGCAATTAGGGCACATTGCCACATTGCACCCTCAATTCCATTCACAGAATGTCTTTATCAATTGTGCTACAACATCTACTAGAAAGGATAAAAATTGGCTACTTAATTTGACCATTTCTCATAATATCATGGGTGATCTTTTCAATGGTGGGTGAAGTGAAAATGGTCATCACGACAACCCTCACCAATTTCTTCCCCTTCACTTTGGTGTTGAGCAAACTGTAGTGTCTTCATCAATGGTTTTCAATGTGGTAGCTGTTGGAAGATAAGCTGCTGAGCTGGATTAAGCAAGAATTGTAGAAGAAATGAAGATACTTGTTGTTAATGATATGAAGAAGCAGCAACAATTAATGATGTAAAGCATGTGTTAGTTAGTATAGTTGATGATGTAACAGTTAGTTTGTTTACTGTTATGATGTAACTAACTAACAAGTAAGCATGCATAAGGTGTGTTCTCAGATTGTAAAGCATGCATAATGTGTGTGCTGTGTGTGCTCTGTCTCAACTATACAAGAGGCATGAAGACAAACACTTTGTAAGCAATTCATTTCAATACAATAAGAAGACTACGAAGTTAGTGAAAACAGACTTACCTTTTTTTTCTCTCTGTCAAATTTCTTCTTCTTCTCATCTGCCACAAATCACCCAACAATCAAATCAACAAAATCAACATGGTATCAGAGCTCTAATTTGATTCAAGAAGGGGCGTAAAACTGTGGAAGACAATCAATCAAATCAGAATTCAACAGCAAGAACAATGACTGGATCATCAGACCTTCGAACACCACAATTTAATGGTGAGAACTATGATTTTTGGTCAGTTAAAATGAGAACAATCTTCAGAGCTTATGATCTATGGGATGTGGTTGGAAGTGTTGATACATCAACACCAGTTTCTAATGAAAGCAGCAGTGGAGAAGCTTCTGGTTCGAAAGACAAGAAAACTGAATCAGGAGAGGCTGCTGTTGAGACTAAAGAAAAAAGAATCAAAGATGCCAAGGCTCTAAGTATTATCCAAGGAGCCTTGACTGATGACATTTTCCCTAGAATAAGAAATGAAGAGACAGCAAGAGCAGCTTGGGATCTGTTGAGGAGAGAATTCAGAGGAGATGATAAAGTTAGAGAGGTGAAGTTGCAGGCTGTAAGAGCTAAATTCGAGTATATGAGAATGGCTGAAGGAGAAAGCCTAGATCACTACTTGACTAAGTTCTTTGGAGTAATAAATGACATGAAGTCTCTAGGAGAAGAGATAACTGAAGCAAGGATAGTGCAAAAGACTTTGATGAGTCTTAGCAGAAAATATAAATCCATAGTTTCAATTATTGAAGAAACAAAAGACTTGAAAAAACTTAGAAGTGAAGAAGTTATTGCTTCACTTAGAGTGTATGATAGAAGGGAAGATATGCATGATGAGAGGGAAAGAGTAATGAATACTGAAAGAGCATTCAGTTCTCTAAGAATCAAAGGCAGCAGTCATTCACATAACAAAAGCACACAGATGAGACCATGGCCAAAATGGCAGAATCAGCACAGAAAGTTTGGAAACTGGAATCAAGGAGGAAATTTGAGTAATGTGCAGAACTCAAATTGGAATCAGAAGGCTGGTATGAATTACAACAGCTACAACAAGAGTGAAGGTAGTAGTCAGCCAAGCATAAAGCCACAATGCAACACATGTCAGAAATTCCATTATGGAATATGCAGATTTAAAGGAAAACAGAAGTGTGCAAAGTGCAATCGTTTTGGACATAATCAAAAGGACTGTGATCTCAACAGACAACTTGCTAACTGTGCAAAGGAAGAAGATTCATGTATAGGCACCATGTTTTATGCTTGTCATGCTGCCACTGTGAAGGATGAAAACGTGTGGTTTGTTGACAGTGCATGCAACAACCACATGACCTCACAAGAGTCAATTTTGATCAACATTGACAGGACCATTACTTGCAAAGTGAAGATGGGGTCAGGGGATCTTGTACAGGTTACTGGAAAGGGCACATTGGTGGTGGAAACCAAGCATGGAATCAGATATATTGAGGAAGTGCTACTGGTGCCAGGCCTAGATGAGAACTTTCTAAGTGTTGGTCAAATGATTGAGCATGGGTACTACATACTGTTTGGAGGTAATAAGGCTATAATATTTGATGATCAGTCACTTACAAATGTTATAGCAAGAGTTATTATGAGAGGAAATAGATGTTTTCCCCTATCCTTGGAAAACATAGCACCTGTAGCTTTGAAAGCATCTGTGATGGAGGATTTCTGGACATGGCACAAGAGGTTGGGGCACTTGAATCCTGTCAGTATGAAGAAGATGCAGAAATCAGAAATGGTCACGAGATTGCCTAGACTAACAGAAGTGAAGGAAATCTGTGAGGGTTGTGTCAAGGGCAAGCTACATAGAGAACCTTTTTACAAAGAAGGAGCATGGAGAGCCAAACATCCATTAGAGCTGGTGCATACAGACCTATGTGGACCTATGCAAACATAATTAGTTGGTGGAAATAGGTATTTCATCACTTTTATTGATGATTTCTCTAGGATGTGTTGGAAATACCTACTTCGAAATAAATCTGATGCATTATATGTGTTCAAGAAGTTTAAATTGCTTGTTGAAACACAAAGTGGACATAAACTGAAAACTTTAAGAAGTGATAGAGGTGGAGAGTTTACCTCTCAAGAATTTCAGTTGTTTTGTGCTAGTCAAGGCATGGAGAGGCAGCTCATAGTTAGTTATTCTCCTCAGCAGAATGGGGTTGCTGAGAGGAGAAATAGAACTATAGGTGAGATGGCAAGATCTATGATGTTTGAAAAAGAAATACCTCTCAAATTCTGGGGAGAGGCAGTGAATACTGTTTTATACCTTCAGAATAGGTGTCCTACCTCAGCTGTGGAAGAAAAAACACCTTTTGAAGTCTTCACAGGGAGAAAACCTGGCATAAAACATTTGAGAATATTCGGGTGTATATGTTATTCTCATGTCCCAGCAGCCTTGAGGTAAAAGTTTGACAGTAAGGCTGAAAAAGGGGTGTTTATGGGGTATGGAAGTTGTGAAAAAGGGTATAGGGTGTATATCCTAGAGTCCAAGAAGGTTGTGCTGTCAAGGAGTGTGGTTTTTGCTGAGAATCAAGTCTGGAATTGGAAAGAAAATCAATTGGGTTCAGTATTACCATCACAGGTGTTTGAAGACAGTGAAGAAAACAGTATGGAGAGGCTGCAACAGACTGAAGAAGATGCTCAGTATACACACTTAAACTCTGAAACTAACTCAAAATCTGAACATGCTGATAGTGACAACAGTAATGTCTCTACACCTAGTTCAACACCAGTAAAGATGAGAAGCCTTGAAGACATTTATAATAGATGTCACATGAGCATAATTGATCCAAAAAATTCTCAGAGGCAGCAAAGAGTAAAGACTGGCAGAATGCAATGAAGACTGAATTGGAGATGATAGAGAAGAACCATACCTGGGAGCTGATTGAAAGACCTGCTGATAAACCTGTGATAGGTGTGAAGTGGGTTTTCAAGACAAAACTGAATATTGATGGGTCCATACACAAGCATAAGGCTAGACTTGTAGCCAAGGGTTATGCTCAAAAACCAGGGGTGGATTACAATGAAACCTTTGCTCCAGTAGCAAGGTTAGACACCATCTGAACACTCATTGCTTTGGCAGCTCAAAAGGGTTGGAAATTATTCCAACTTGATGTTAAATCAGCATTCTTAAATGGAATGCTTGATGAGGAGGTATATGTGGAGCAACCCGAGGGGTTTGAAGTGAAGGGGTCTAGTCATAAGGTGTATAAGCTATACAAGGCTCTATATGGACTTAAACAAGCCCCTAGAGCCTGGTATAGTGAAATTGATGCCTATCTTACAAGTTGCAAGTTTAAAAGGAGTGCAAGTGAAGCAACTTTGTACACTAGAAGTGACAATGAAGGAGGTCAGATCATTATATCGATATATGTTGATGATATAGTGTATACTGGCAGCAGTGAAAGATTGATGACTAAGTTTAAAAGGGAGATGATGCAAAGGTATGAAATGTCAGACCTAGGGCTGCTACATCATTTTCTAGGGATTGGTGTGTTGCAGACCAATCAAGGAGTGTTTATACACCAAAGTAAGTATGCTAAATCCTTACTTACAAAGTTTGGGCTTGAGGATTGCAATCCAGTTGCAATTCCTCTTACTGTGGGTGAAAAGCTGAAGAAGGTGGATGGCAGTGAACCTGCAGATGAAGGGCTGTATAGAAGGATAGTGGGAAGCTTGTTGTACTTAACGGCAACAAGGCCAGATTTGATGTATTCAGCAAGCTTACTGTCAAGGTTCATGACAGGTCCTACGAAGAAGCATATGGGAATTGCTAGAAGGGTATTGAGATATGTTCAAGGTACCCTAGACTATGGGATTGAGTATGTGAGGGACAAGTCTGCTACTCTAATTGGTTATTGTGATGCTGATTGGGGGGGCAGTGAGGATGATAGCAGGAGCACCTCAGGTTATGCTTTTAGCTTTGGAGGTGGTGTTTTCTCTTGGGCTTCTGTAAAACAAAGCACGGTGGCTTTGTCAACAGCAGAAGCTGAGTATGTCTCAGCTTCTGAAGCCACAGCACAAGCCATTTGGCTGAGATTTGTGCTTGAGGATTTTGGGGAGATGCAGGCTGAGGCAACACCGTTGTATTGTGACAATATGTCAGCAATATCAATGGCTAAGAATCCTGTTTTCCACCAGAAAACAAGACACATAAACAGGAGGTATCATTTCAATAGAGAATCCTTGAAAGAAGGATTGATTAACATGCAGTTTTGCAGAGGAGAACAACTCGCAGACATATTCACTAAAGCTTTGCCTAAGGATAGATTCAATCAATTAAGAATGAATCTTGGGGTTAAACGAGTCAGCAACTTAGGAGAGGATGTTGGAAGATAAGTTGTTGAGCTTGATTAAGCATGAATTGCAGAAGAAATGAAGATACTTGCTGTTAATGATATGAAGAAGCAGCAACAATTAATGATGTAAAGCATGTGTTAGTTAGTATAGTTGATGATGTAACAATTAGTTTGTTTACTGTTATGATGTAACTAACTAACAAGTAAGCATGCATAAGGTGTGTTCTCAGATTGTAAAGCATGCATAATGTGTGTGCTGTGTGTGCTCTGTCTCAACTATATAAGAGGCATGAAGACAAACACTTTGTAAGCAATTCATTTCAATACAATAAGAAGACTACGAAGTTAGTGAAAACAGACTTACCTTTTTTTTCTCTCTGTCAAATTTCTTCTTCTTCTCATCTGCCACAAATCACCCAACAATCAAATCAACAAAATCAACAGTAGCATCACCGCTGGCTCTGAATGGCTCACCTGTCATAGTTGCGTCCTCCCTAGGTAATTTCACACCCTCTGCTCCCTTACATCATGATTGTTTACATTCCCTAGATCACACCACCACCCATCCAAATCCTTCTCTAACTGACAATAGGATTGTGTCCTCTTTCAATTTGCAATCACAATCTCATGATTTTCCTTTGATACAAATCTAGGATCAGATCTTCATCTCTCAAATCTGAGTTTCACATACCCCACCCAAACAAATACTCCACCTCAATGCACTCATAACATAATGATAGGTCCCAATCAAAGCAATAAACAATTTGTAAGATAATTCTTTTGTGGTAAGAATGAACCAGTAATTGAACTGAATAATTGTCTTCCTTTTACTGCATATTTGTGAATTATAAATACAGAAGGAAAATAACTGAATACAAGGAAATAACTGAATAAAATAAACTGACTCCTACACGTACTACCTACAATTGATTCCCACTAATAAACTGACTCCTAACACTTCCCACGATCACTAATAACTGGCAGACTGGTCTTCAAACACTTGCACCTTCACTGCTCACGAACTCATCAACTGCTCATGCATTTGTCAATTGCTCATGAACTTAGGATTTTTGACATGTACACGTTTGGATCTCCTTGGCTCAGTAGCAGTTGTAGTAGTTATCTTATGAATAGCACCCCCCCCCCCCCGAAAAGGAACCTTCTCCTCAAGGTTTAAGTGGCTGAATTTACTTTGCAATTCGTGAGTGTTTTCCCAAGTGGCATCATCCACTGGCAGATTTTTCCATTTAACTAGATTTTCTGTGACAAACTTGGA
Source organism: Salix udensis (assembly GCA_029204005.1). Classification (NCBI taxonomy): domain Eukaryota; kingdom Viridiplantae; phylum Streptophyta; class Magnoliopsida; order Malpighiales; family Salicaceae; genus Salix; species Salix udensis. The sequence continues at coordinate 1,516,309 of CM055031.1, read as the reverse complement.
ACCTTTCTTGACCCAGCGGGTGTCCAAGATGGATTCTGGTTGCACAAGATATCACCTTCACTCTCTGTAGGGGATGGCAGCTCCATAATCGGCACAGAAGAGTCGCCCAATTTCCTTTTAAGTAAGGAAACATGAAATACGGGATGAATTCAAGAACCTTCTGGTAGCTTGAGCTTATAAGCGACCTGCCCAATACATTCCTCAACTTGAAAAGGACCATAAAAACGACTTGCCAGTTTTTGTGATGCCCGTGGAAAAACGGTATGCTGTTGATAGGGGTGTAATCGAAGAAAAACCCAATCACCTATCTGGAACTCTAGATCACGACGCTTAGAATTAGCCACTTGTTGCATGCGGATGTTGGCTGCCTGTAAATTGGTGTTAAGAAGACGCAATATTTCATCCCGTGTAGTGAGCTGCTGATCCACTTCATTAACTAGAGAGAACCCACTGTCATAGTGAGGAATAGGGGGTGGTAAACGTCCATACAAAGCTTGGAATGGGGTCATGCCAGTTGATGAGTGATAGGCTGTGTTATACCAGTATTCAGCCCATGGAAGGAGGGAGCACCATTTCCGTGGCTGCTGATGAACAAAACAACAAAGATATTGTTCGACACACCGATTAACCACCTCCGTCTGCCCATCCGTTTGCGGATGATAAGATGAACTCATCTTCAGTGAAGTACCTGTTAACTTGAAAAATTCACGCCAAAAATTGCTGATAAAAATAGGGTCCCTGTCACTGATGATGGACTTGGGCATGCCATGTAATTTCACCACAAATTCCACAAACTTTTCAGCCACCACCTTTGCAGTAAATGGATGCACTAGGGGAAGAAAGTGTGAAGACTTACTTAGGCGATCGACCACCATGAGGATGGTGTTTTTACCGTTTGAAGTTGGCAGACCTTCAATGAAGTCCATGCTGATGTCCTCCCATACTTGCTGTGGAATGGGCAACGACTGCAAGAGACCAGCTGGTGAGAGAGTCTTTGATTTTTGCCTTTTAACAAACATCACAGGCTGCAACATAAGCACGAACAATGCGATGCATTGATGGCCAATAAAATTGTTGGGCCAAGCGTTTGTAAGTACGCAGCACGCCAGAGTGACCTCCAATTGGGGAATGATGGAATTCTCTTAAAAGTTGCTTGATGACGGTGGACTGTGGGGGCACAACCACCCGATTCTTATAACAAATCAACGTCTGTCGCCACAAGTAAGGGCTGTCCGGATTGTCACTTGCCAATTTGCCAATTTTTTGCATGTAGGGATTCTGACTTGTTTCTTCCCGAAGAGTATCCCATATCTGTGCTTGTGGAACAGAAAAAGCATGAAGACACGGGCTGTCTAACCTACGGGACAGGGCATCCGCGACTGAGTTTTCCTTGCCAGGCTTGTAGAGGATTTCATACTCATACCCAAACAGCTTCGAGACCCACTTTTGCTGCTCTGGAGTAGTGATGCGCTGCTCCAAGATGTATTTAAGGCTGCACTGGTCAGTATGAATGAAAAATTTCCGTCCCATTAAATATGGTCGCCAAGTTTGGACAACAACGACAATGGCCAGCATTTCACGAGCATATGTAAACCAAGCTCGTTTTGCCACCCCTAAGGAACGACTCATGTAGGCAATCAGTTTACCCTTTTGGGTTAGGATTGCACCAATGCCATCTCCAGAAGCATCTGTCTCAATAATAAAGGAGTCATTAAAATCAGGCATAGCCAAAGTAGGCGTGGTGATCATGGCTTGCTTCAATGCCTCAAAAGCAGTCTCAGCTTCGGCATTCCAGCCAAATTGCCCCTTTTTTAACAGATTGGTAAGGGGACGAGCTAGTACTCCATAGTTACGGACAAATTTCCGGTAGTAACCTGTAAGACCTAAGAATCCACGCAATTCAGAAATATTAGTAGGTCTTGGCCAATCTATCATGACTTGTATTTTTCCTTGGTCCACCTTGACTCCTTGCGAATTAATTATATGACCCAAGTATTCCAATTCTTGTTGATCGAATGCACATTTTCTTAGTTTGACAAAAAAATGTGTGATGCCTTAAAATTTCAAAAGCTTTTTGAACATGTTCAAGATGCATGGTCCAATTGGGACTATAGATCAAGATGGCGTCAAAAAACACTAACACAAATTTGCGAAGATAAGGCCGGAATATGGAATTCATAATAGCTTGAAACGTGGAAGGAGCATTACAAAGTCCAAAGGGCATGACTAAATACTCATAGTGACCATTATGGGTACGAAAAGCAGTTTTATGAATATCTAGGGGATGTATTCTAACTTGATGGTAGTCGGCCGTTAAATCTAATTTCATAAAAAATTTAGCTCCATGAAGTTCATCTAACATATCGTCTACGGTTGGGATTGTAAATCGGTCTTTGAGGGTTACAGCATTAAGTGCCTGTAATCTGTGCAAAAACGCCATGAGCCATCTTTCTTTTTAACCAATAAAACAGGAGATGAAAATGAGCTAGTACCAGATCGTATGAGTCCCAATTGTAGTATGTCATGAACTTGTTTTTCAATTTCAGCTTTTTGAAAGTAGGCATACTTGTAGAGTCTCACATTGACAGGTTCAACTCCCTCTTTTAAGGCAATGCGATGATCCAGCTCTCTTTCAGGAGGTACTTGATTCAGTTCTTGAAAGATGTCTGAAAATTCATTTAACAACTGTTGCATTTCGGCTCCAATCCCATTCTACGGTGCTTTAGTGGCAGTTTGGACACATATAGCAAACATGGAATTTTGGTAGCGTAAGTTCTTTGTCAATGCCTTCAATGTTGCCGAATGAATTGAAGGAGCATCAATTCCCTGCAGTTTATGAGCTTGGTCATTCCATCGAAACTCCATTGTTAACCTTTTCCAATCACAAGCCACGGGTCCCAATAGCTCCAACCATTGAACTCCTAGGACATGAATATTTTTGAATCTTCCTTGGCATTTTAATGGTTGTCCATTTGCCACCTTAAAACAGAAAGATTCAGTGGGAATCATGCGAAGTTGCAGCCAATTGGTCATTCGTTCACTAATAAAATTGTGTGTCGATTCACTGTCAATCAAGACTATTAGCTCCTGATTCCCAATTTTTGCTTTCAGTCTCATTGTCCGCGAGGTGGTCCACCCAGTAAGAGCATGCAATGATATCTCTGGTAGTTCGTCGACTTTGAGTTCCCCATCCTTGCCATCAAACTCTTCACAATCTCCTCCATCGAATTCTCCATAATTCTCCATTAATAATAGTTGAGGACCCTGGCATTTGTGCCTGACTGTGAATTTCTCATTGCAATTAAAACAAAGCCCCTGTGCTCGTCGTCGTTGCATCTCATCCCACGATAGCCTCTTAAATGGAGCAGTAGCGGTCTTCGTTGGAGATGGTAGGGCAGGTAGTGCCCGAATTGGTAGGGATGGTCGATTGAACCTTCTTTGTCGCAGCAGCTGTTCCTCCTTCATCCGTGCCAAACTGATGGCTTCCTTCAGATTTTGTGGTTTAAACATTTGTATGGCTTCAGAAATTTCATGTTTCAGCCCTCCCATGAACATGCCCACCATTGCCTTCTGGGTCCACCCATAAACCCGATTACCCAATCTTTTAAATTCTTTCTGATATTCACGTAGTGACCTGGTTTGTCTGATTCTCGATAACGCCTCGTCAAAGTCATCGCAGTCTATAGGGACGAAACGTGCCCACAATTCCTCCTCAAAGATTTTCCATGTTACCACTGTATTTTCAACTTTGTGGGTTCTCTGCATCCATTGCCACCATTGATTAGCTTCCCTTTCAAGGTGAAGGGAAGCTAACTACACTTTCTGGTTGTCTAGAGTCCCTTGATATTCAAAGAACTAGGCAACCCGGTTGAACCACTCGATTGGATCATCACCTGAATATTTTGGAAATACTAGTTTGGCCAATTGTGATGGTACAATTTGGCGTGAACAATCACCCTCTTCAAATAATTGTCTTCCTTTTATTGCATATTTGTGAATTATAAATACAGAAGGAAAATAACTGAATACAGGGAAATAACTAAATGAAATAAACTGACTCCTACACGTACTACCCACAATTGATTCCCACTAATAAACTAACTCCTAACACTTCCCACGATCACTAATAACTGGCAGACTGGTCTTCAAACACTTGCACCTTCACTGCTCATGAACTCATCAACTGCTCACGCATTTGTCAATTGCTCACGAACTTAGGATTTTTGACATGCACACGTTTAGATCTTCTTGGCTCAGCAGCAGTTGTAGTAGTTATCTTATCACATAACCACAAGATCATTGAACAAAATTTTCAAACCATAGAAACAACGAGTGAGAGCCAAATCATCTCTTACCCTTACTAGCGTGAGGTCATATCCAATGAGCTCACTGCTCTAATGAAACATGGGACTGGGGACCTAGTTTTACCACCTTCAACTTGTAAACTTGTAGGTTGTAAGTGGGTATTTCGAGTAAAAAAGAACGTTGATGGTTATGTGGATAGATTCAAACCCGTGTAGTTGCTAAAGGTTCAATCAATATCCTGGTGTTGATTACAAAGAGACCTTCAATCTTGTGATTAAACCAACAACTTTTAGAGTTGTATTATCTATTGTAGTTATGAATTGATAGGAGTTGAGGCAAATGGATGCAAACAATGTCTTCCTAAATGGTGAATTAACGAAGACTGTTTTTATGGCACAACCTTCAAAGTTCAAAGATTTGTCCAAACCTAACCATTTTTACAGGTTAAACAAGGCTATCTTCGGGCTTAATAAGCCCCATGGGTATGGTACATAACACTAAAAAATGTTATTCCTTAGTTAAGTTTTCAAAATTCGAAGACAGACTTTTCTCTCTTTATTTACAGTCACAATTCTAATCTTTGTTAATTCCTAGTGTGTGTTGATGATCTTGTCATCACAGGGAATAATTCAACTCTTGTGTGCACCATTATTAAGCACATGGGTGACATGTTTTTTTCTCTCAAGGATATGGATTCTCTTTATTTTTTATATTTTTTTAGGGATTGAAGTCATTCCTACCCAGGTAGAATTGTTTCTCTCACAACATAAATACATTTGCGACCTTCTAGGCAACACAAGTATGAGTGGTGCAAAAGATGTCTCAACCCCTCTATCTACACTTCAATCCCTTCAATTGGTTGATGGCACTATTGTTGTGGACAACATAGAGTTTTGTCGAATCATTAGCAGACTTCAATACATTTCCTTGACATGTCCAGATATTTCATTTACAATTAACAAACTCTCTCAATTTTTACATAGACCGACTACAAATCACTAGGTAACAACAAAAAGGCTCTTACGCCACTTAAAAACACGCCATATTTTTGGAATTTAGATCCACAAAGCTTGAACTCTTGTCTTAAGGACATACTGTAATGCAGATTGAGTCGGAAATGTAGATGACCGCACTTCAACCTCTCATATATCATTTTTTTAGTACCTACCTCTTAGAGCTCCAAGAAACAACACGCAGTTGCAAGATCCATAACTGAGGTTGAATACTGGGCACTAGCTAATGCAACTTTTGAAACAATATGGTTTTCCAATCTTTTAAAAGAACTTGTGTTTCCAATTAACGAATCTCTCTATCTGTTATGTGACAATCTTAGAGCCACACATCTCAGTTTCAACCCAATTTAACATTCGTGCATGAAATATATTCAGATCAATCTTCACTTTATGCATGACTTAGTACAAAAAGAAATCCTTCAAGTCAGACATGTACATACCCAAGATCAACTAGTTGATCTATCAACGAAGCCATTGTCAAAACAGTGCATAAAATTGCTATGTAACAAGATTGGTCTTGCCGATGGAAGCTCAATCTTGCGGGGGCATATAAGGGAAACATGCATGGATTCTACTCAAATCAAAACAAGACATGTTTAGGCTAAAATCATGTCAAATTTCAAGTCTAATTGTATATTCAGAACTGGTTCTAATTTAAATTTTATAGTTGTATATTATAACAGTAGCACAATTTTAGCATTATCGTGTACATGTTTCCAAAATTAGTTTCTTTTCCTCTCTATTTATAACATTAAGTTTTTATGAATAAAATGTGTGTGGGAAAATACTCGTTGAAATCACAACAATATCTATTATTTTTCATAAGTACGTGCATTCTCCTATTTTGCTCCACCATAATCTTTGATGGTAGAAAATGGTAATGGATTTAGTGATGTTTGCACACTCCATAAGTGGGAAGGAGAGAGTTGAACTAGAATGGAAGAAATTATTAGAGGAAATAGGTTTCCCTCACTAAAAGATCATCAAGATTCCACCTTTGGAATACACTATCGAGGCTTATCTAGAGTGACAAGTCAATTTGTTGTTGTTATTCATAATATCTTAATTATGTAAGCTAGTCTTCAAAACAACTGTCAATAATAATATTAGGCTAAATCCCTAACAACAATTTTAACTGTTTTAAAAATGTTTTTGAAAAAAAAATTAAAATTTTATTTTTTATTTTAAATTATTTTTTGAGTATTTTATATTATTGTAATGTACTCGTATCAAAAATAATTTTTAAAAATAAACAAACATTATTTTAATTATATTTTTAAATAAAAAATATTTTCAAAAACAATCTCAATAACACTAGCTAACAATCACTTGTTTTGATACTTCTATTATTATATTAAATGATTATTTTAATTAAAAAAGATTAACTGAAATGTGATTTTATATTGATCTAACAAATTTTGGGAAGAAAAATAATTAAATTATAATTATTACGAGCTTATTTGCCCGCTCCACTGGGCTTTTTTATCTATGTAGAAAATTGATTGATTTTATAAATGATGTATTTTGTTGTTTTAATATTTAATTAGTAAAATTGTAATTCATAAAATCTGTTAAAAATGGTTTTTTTCAACCAAAAAGTGATTGAATATTGCTATTGCAAAATTTTTTTTGATAAAATTTGTTAGAAAATTTGCTAAGAAGGTGAAATGATTTATTAGAAATTTGTTGTCACGGATACTCTGGTTAGAAAAAAAAAGAAACCCGGTTAAAAAAGAACAACTGAGTTGGACACCACGGTTACTAAAAAATAAAAAAAAATGTGAAAAAAGGTCACCATTTCTTAAAAGAAAAAAAAAAGAGTCTAAAATATAAATTTAAATTCAAAGCCAAAGTTTTTTTTTATAAGATTAATTCATCATATTATTATAATAAATATATTTTAGAATACCGAAATTAAATTTTTTTTGCAAGAAATCGTAGGTCATTTTTTTTCTCTCTCTATATATTTTTAGGCGATAATATTCAATAAATATTAAACACATATACTTAGTCTCACATACTATATAGTGTGATTGAAATGGGAAGTGATTCTTATATTTTTTTAATTGTAGATAACCTAGGTAAATTTGTAAAAAGAAAATGACGAGTTGCCTTTTTTCCCTAGTAATATTAGATCTGACACATTATAAATAAAAATATTGCAATTTTTTTTTAAAAAGAAATATAAATTTTTTGTGTGCTATAATTACTTATTTGCCGTCTAAAAAGAACAGTGTAGTCGAAACAGAAAATGCCTTGTATATTTTTTAATTGTAGATAATCTAGGCAAATTTGTTTACCTTTTGTTTTTTTGATTTGTATTTTTTTCCCGGTAATATTAGATTTTAAATATTAAAAATCCATTTTTTTTATAAGATTTATTCATCATATTATTATATTAAATGTATTTAAGAATGCTGATATTAATTTTTTCCCTGCAAAAAATCCGAGGTCTTTTTTTTTATCTCTTTATATATTTTTAGGCGATAATATGCAATAAATATTAAAACATATAATAATGACTTGTTTGCCGTTTAAAAGGAATAGTATTGTCGCGACGACGATTTTTTTGCGCTTCGCGCCCCGCCATCCCTCTCTGGAGAGACAACGGCGCGCGGTGAAAATGGGGTGCTTTATAGTCGTAAAATTTATGACTATAAATATTAGGAGCCACCACCTAGTATTAAAGGTTACTAGGAACCTATTGGTCTCCGAGAGTCTAGGTAAGGGGAGTTGTTGTGCAAGGGGAAGACGCATCACCCCCAGTGCACCCTACCTAAGGTAGACTGCATTGTTGTTTGATTATTTTTCTAAGTTAAAAATTTTGCACTGCATTTTCAAAAAAACCATTTTTTTTTATCTGCGGGTGTACTTTACAATGTAATTTTACACCGTAGTAAAAATCTTTTTTTATCTACGGATGTACTTTACAATGTAAATTACACCGTAGCTTAACCCCCCCATTTTTTTTATCCATGGATGTACTTAACAATGTAAATTTACACCCTAATAGATAAAACAAAAATATTTAAAATCATTTTTGATATTTTGGCCAAATTCCAATGAATAATCATAAACCGGTTATGATATCCAATTTTCGTTTCAAAATATGAGAAAGATGCAACATAAATTTTTTACGAAAAATATGTATAGAAAAATCATGGAATTTGGCCGTATGCACAAAAAACAAATACATTTTTTATATTTTTGAATTTTTTTGTAATAATAATAGTAGTAAGAAATAAAAATACTTTTTTTTCAATTTGTATTTTTTCAATTTTTTTATTTTCTATTATTTTTTTGGGGCTGGGCTGTCAGCCACAATGGCTGACAGCCCACCCTGAGTGGGCTGGTGATGTAGAACAAGTTGCGGAATCATACATGCTGAAGAGGGATCACCCGAAATTCAAAGGCAACTGAATTTCGGCAACCGGGTCGTCGAAGTCGAAATGACGAGAAACTCACCCAGTCAATGCGTTTCGTCGTTTGCGGAAGAATCGTCAAATTTGCTATTTTAGGAAAGTTTCGTTTTCGCAATAACTTTTGAATTAAGAGTCCGAATTGACTTTGGTCAATTGGTACTCTCTTAGAATTCATAGGCCTTTCATATTCTGTATTTATCTCAAATTTGCCATTTATGGCAAATTTAATGTTTTATGTCATTTCCTTTTCTGTATTGAATTAGGCTAGGGTTTTCTCCTTAAGTATCCTTGTAATCCTGGCGGCCGACTTCAACTATCATTTTATGAAATAAACTCTGAGTTTTATTGAGATTCAATCTCGTGTTCCTTGATTTTACGGAATATTGACGTTGATCGTATTCCCCTTTGATTTTCTCGCTGGGAGCCCAGGGAAGATGTGGGGTCGGGCTTCCCGACCATCGTGGGCCGGAAGCCCAAATTAAGTGGGTTGGGTGCTGGGCTGAATCGATCAGCCCAACCCGAAGAAAATTAAAAAAAAAAAAAAAAATATATATATATATATATATATATAATAATAATAATAAAACGAAGAAGAACGTGAGCAGTGACTGTAGAAGAGAGGATTACCTGATGATGCAGCCTTGTAGAAGAGATCGAGGGGGTCTTTTCTGTCGTGGTGGTTTTGAAAACAGAGGCGTGTGGTGGCCGGAATATGGACTGGAAGCCGCTGGTCACCGTTGCTGCCTTCGCCATCGATGCTCGTTGCTCTGCTCCGACCGGGAGTTCACGTCCCGAATGGTTTGTATGGAAGAGGAGATGGTGGTGGAGAAGATGGTGGTATTAGGTGAGTAATCGGTGGCCGTGAATGTGAGGAGGAGCTGCTGCAGGTGGCTGTTTTCTAGAGAGAGAAACGCCACTGGAGGAGAGACAAGGAGAGATATGACGGAGAAGAGAGGGTGAGTGTGACGGAGAAGAGAGGGTGAGTGTGACGGAGAAGAGGATTGGTGGTCGAGGGCTCGCCGGCGACCAGAAAGAGAGAAGGCAGAGGTTTGGTTTGTTTCCGATCAAAATTTAACTTCCCGGTCGTTTTTTTTTTGTGTCTCTTTTTCTCTTCGATTTTCTCCCTATTTATAGGCTCATCTTGCAACTTTCAGGTATGGGATTGATGTCGACAGCATGGTGTTTTTAGTGGGTAAGTTGCAGGGTATGGTGGCTTGCAGGGCATGGCTGCCGGCATGCCACAAGCATGGCTGCCGGCAGTGCCAATGTCCAGCCAATTTCGGGTCTGTTCTTTTTTCTTTTTCTTTAGTGTAAAATACACTAAAAAATGATTCATCACAAAAAGTGTTTTTCGACGGGAGGAATGATGTTTTTATCTTTAATTTTGGCTTCTGATTTCACCCAAAAAGTTTCGTCAATAAAAATTCCAATCGTCTCGATTTAACCCAAATTAGGCTTCCAAACTTGATTTCCCTCCAGTTAAGCCCTTAATAAAATTAATTTGACTCATTTAAAGTATAATTAAACCCTTGCGCTTAATTAAATCCTTCAATTGGGCTCTCAATTAATTCCGAAATCATAATTACATTTTAAATTGGCCGATGATTAAATCGAATTGGCCCATAAAAATATAATTATGCCTTTCGACTTTACTTTTATGCAGATTTATCCAATAATGAATTATTTTAGCTTTGAATCTGCATTTTCCTTCATTTCTAGGCAAAAAGAGGTACGACCGAACTTTCAAAAACGTCCAAAATTTCCAACTTGATTTTTCTACCGACACCAGCCCCTTTTATTTTATTTTTGTTAGTTTTTGGTATATTTTGGGGAATCACCCAGAAATTAGGTGATGACAGTTGCCCCCCTTTTTACAATGCTTACGACTAAAGTCTTGTAAAAACTTTAGATAGTAAGTGTTGTAAAGAAAAAGAAAAGTGATTTTACCAGACCAAGAAATGGTTGATTCATCTAGAAATGAGAATGGTGAAGATGATGGAATGGGAGATAGGATAGAAGATAGGGCTAGAAAGCACGCTATCTAGGATCTATGGTTGAGGGCTGAAGAGCGAGCAAAGGAATGGCTATGAAGCGCACTATCTTGATTGGTGGTTTGAAAACGCACACAAAAAGGAAGAAAAATAGGTTTGAAAACACACTATTTTTATCTTATGGTTAAGGGTTGGAAAACGCACTTAAACAAGGAGGATAGGGATGGAAAACGCACTATCTTGATTGGTGGTTTGAAAACGCACACGGAAAGGAAGAAAAATAGGGTTGGAAAACACATTATTTTTATCTTATGGTTAAGGGTTGGAAAACACACTTAAACAAGGAGGATAGGGATGGAAAACGCACTATCTTGATTGGTGGTTTGAAAACGCACACGGAAAGGAAGAAAAATAGGGTTGGAAAACACACTATTTTTATCTTATGGTTAAGGGTTGGAAAACGTACTTAAACAAGGAAAGGAATGGCTAAGAAGCGCACGATCCTAATTGATACTTGAGGGTTGGAAAACTTACTCAAATGAGAGGAGAGGAATGGCTAAGAAGCGCACGATCCTAATTGATGGTTGAGGGTTGGAAAACACACTCAAGAGTGGAAGAGATAGGGTTGGAAAGCGCACTATCTTAATTGGTTGATGGCTAGAAAGCTCACTCAAATTCTGGAAAGAGATAGGGCTAAAAAGCATGTTCTAATGAAAGGCTCACAAGCGCTCTTAGGGAAATGAAAGTGGAGAGGGCTCGAAGGCGCACACAAAAATGATGAGTGGAGGTTTGTGAATTACAATTCCTCCAAAACATTTCTTGGATCCCTAGGGAGATGCAATGCATAATGACAACCAAAATCAAGAAACAAATAAAGTTGAAAAGCATGCTCAAGGAAATGAGAGAGGTGAAAGCTTGAAAGCGTGCACACAAAATGATGAATGAAGATTCGTAAATTACGATCCCTCCAAAATATTTTTTAAATTTTCAATGGGGATGCAATGCATGATGACTTCCAAAATCAAGAAAGAGATAAAGCTGAAAAGCATTCTCAAAGAGGTAAGAGCTTGAAAGCGTGCACACAAAATGAATGAAGGTTCGTAAATTATGATCCCTCCAGAATATTTTTAGATTTTCAATGGGAATGCAATGCATGATGATGCATGTATACTCACCTGAGAGATATAGGTCCCTGTCTTCCTCCAGGCCTTCTTTTCCGGGATTTGGACCTCTGGATTTGATGGCTTCTCGCTTCTGCATATTCAAGCCGCAACTTGTTGATTTTGACCACTTCAGATGATAGATTTTCCATATCATCATGCCCCCCGAGTTTGATCCAGATTCTTTGAAAAGAATTATGGAGTCAACTGCATGATTTGACGTCTTCTCGCTTCTGCATACTCAAGCCGCTACTTGTTGATTTTGACCACTGCAAATGATATGCCCCCCTGAGTTTGATCCAGATTCTTTGAAAAGAAACTATGGAGCCAACTTCAATTGCATTTTAGATTGCCCCCTTGTTTGGTGATGCCCCCAAAAGTGTTTTGGGCTTCAGGTGTTTGCAGGAAGTGGTTGGTCATTTGCAAAGATGGTGTTTTCATGTGGGAGTTTTGGAATTTCAAAGTCATTCCAAGCACAAAAATCATTTTGATTGCCGCAGTCGGGTCATGTCACACCAGTGTTTTAGGCTATGAGTGTTTGCAGGAAAGGGACGGCTATTTGCAAAAAATGTTTTCATGTAAACTTTTGGAATTTCAAAGTCATTCCAAGCACGAAAACCATTTTGATGTTTGTTTAACAAGCTTGTTCTCGAAAGAATTCAAGTGATCTCATTGTCAGGTTTTATGTTGATTTTGACAAGAATGTGAAATGATATTTGCAAGTCTCGTACGTCAGGAAAGTTTCAATCGGGTTGTGTGAAACATTTGTAAGGATTGTTTCAAATGGAAAAGCATTGCTTATCGATCCAGATAACTCGTATCTGCTTAGAAAGGGCTTTATTAGGCTTGTAACGTAGGCTTAGGTTACTGGCTACGAAAAAAGATATTTGTAGGCTCAAAAAGTGTTTAAGGGTTTTTTAGACTAAGGATCACTTAGTGCTAACTCTTAGAACTTCATTTAGCCCTCATGATTGATTTTCATAGTGACCTAGCATGCCCCCCAGTGTTCGTTTGGGCTTTCATCTGGACATGCCCCCCAGTATTTGTTTGGGTTTTTTCATTGGTATTTGGCACTAACGTGGTGCTGACTTGACATGCCCCCAAGTATTTTGTTTGGGCTTTTTCATGGTTTTTGGCACTAACATCGTGCTGACTTGACGCCCCCCAAGTATTTTGTTTGGGCTTTCTATGTTGGGTTTTTAGTACTACCAAAATGTTGAATTAATTTTCTATAGTGTACTAAAACCCTTTTTATGTTTATGCCCCCCAGCTTTGTTCGGGCGCCACCTGTCATTGAGGACTGTTTTGTAATTTTTTTTTTTTTTTGCACTTGCCCCCAGTGTAGGGTGTGATCCTTGCAGGGTTAATTATCAAGAAAATAAAATTGTTAGGCTCAAATAGGGACTGCAAAGGATATTTGAGACTTTGTGAAGGCATATCAAAGATGGCCTTTCCTCATTTCAAAAAACATGCAATCTGAATCAATAAGCTTTGCTTTTCCATGCGAAACAAGTTTTTTGATTTTTTTGGATTATTTGTTTGGATAGGAGGTTAGCTTTATTTGGTGGTATGAGATCACCTTTCAAATGAAATCCTTTGAATTCCCAGAACACATTTATTAAATAAACATCAAATTGGCATTCATTTTCGTACTAGACTTTGATTTGCCAAAATCTCTATGAAATCATGGGATCATGTATACTTTTGATGAAAGGGTATATGGAGTGCTTGTGTTATTTAGACAAAAAGCAAGAGCACATCATAAACACAAGAAAATACATAATCACTGCAAGGAAATGTTTGCTTAACAACAAAAAGGTCTTCGTGGTGTTACAAGCAAAATTGCCAATAAGTCAAAATTGGTTTAAACCGAGATATGACATGTGGGCATGACCAAAACAAAAGGAAGTCACTAAAGCAAACTTCATCTCCCAATATCGGCACATTCCCTTTTCAAAAGCTTTTGCCGATTTCACTTTAAATGGTGCAGACACTTGGTACCCTATTTCCGTGAAGCTTACTTGGGTGCTGGACCTAGATTTCCTTCAGATGTTATCCACCCCGCTTTAATCAATCGCATGAGCATCTTCTTGAAGGCACCACAAGTGTGAATGCTATGCCCTACAGCACCGGCATGGTATTCACAGCTTAAATCAGGCTTGTACCAATCAGGATAAGGTGGCTGCAAAGGTGCATAAGGTTCAGGAGCTATTTTCCCATTGCTTACCAAGTTTTGATACATCTCATTCAAAGGCAATGGTTATGGAGGTAGCTGATCTTGAGTTTTCTGGTAATTTCTTTTTGGAAAATTTTTAGGTGGATCTTTGGCTTGAAAATTAATGTTGGCAATGTGAGATGAAGGGTTATGGTAGTTTTGGAATTGGTTGTTCTTACCCTTATAATCATCTTCGAAATGCTCGGTATCTTTTCTCTTGCCTTCAAAGCCTCTTTTCTCCACAGGTGCAGAAATTCTACCACTTCTAATTCCCTATTCTATTCGCTCTGCCATGGCTACAGCATCCATAAATTGCTGTGCTGAACTGCCCATCACATGCTCGTAATAGGGCGCCCTTAGCGTGTTGGCGAACAATGTCACCATCTCTTTATCTAGAAGCGGGGGATGTACTTGTGTAGCAAGATCTCTCCATCTCTGAGCATATTCCCTTATGCTTTCTTTGTCTTTCTTCTCCAGATTGGACAAACTTGTTCTGTCGGGAGCGATGTCCATGTTGTACTTATATTGCTGGATGAAAGCATCTACAGATTTTTCCAACTACGGATCCTGGTGTTGTCTAGTCTCATGTACCAATTCAAGGCTGCCCCACTCAAACTGTCTTGGAAAAAATGCATCAGTAGTTTTTCATCATGAACTACTTCTGCCATTTTGTTACAATATGATTTTAGGTGTGTGACAGGGCATTGTGTCCCGGTGTATTTGATAAATTCAGGGACACGAAACTTCTTTGGTATTACAACGTTCGGGACTAGACACATTTCTGCAGCTTGTACTGGGTCATACAAATTTACTCCTTCAATAGCCCTTATCCTGGCTTCTAACACTGCCATTTTGTCATGATTCGTATTATCATATAATTGTGTCTTATGAGATTCGTTTGCAAATGCTTCAACCAGTGGTACCGGAACTGGTGCTGGGGCTGCTGATTGCACAATTGCAGGAGGTTGTGGGGGATCCTGAATTCTTTCTCCTGTCACCTCGTCAGGGTTGTTTGTCATTTGTGCAGGCCTAGTTGAAGGACCTTCTCCTGAAGCACTTCTTAATGCTTGCTCGAGTAGACCAGTAAGACGGGCTACACTTTCTTTCAAGGCATTCAGCTCTCCTTGGAAATGTGCGTCCTGGTGTGCACGCTCTTCATTCTCCATGTTTCTCTGTCGGAGCCGAGTATTGTAAATTCTGGGAGGTGACGTTCTTTGGGGACCTATATTTTGACCTGTCGATGATATGCATGTTATTTATGAAAAATGAATGTATGCATGATGATTTTTATTTTTATTTTATTTTGAAAGACCAATCCATAACTTCCTTGCCGGGTAAGATGTGTAGTCTGATGCCCGAGAAAAGTTTTGTTCGAATTAATTGAGTCACACACATTTTGACAGAAACAAAAGGTGGATCTCGTCCACTTCATTCACTCATATTGAATCATACAAAAGCATTTATTAAAATGCTACCCCCCTATTAGCTATGAACCCAACAAAACTTGAAAGTTCATCCAGGTATACTTCAAACCTACGAGTATTTCCACCGATCCTGGTAGCCTTTACACGTAACTCATCAGCTTTTCTAGCTGCCATGTTGATTAGCTTATCTGTTTGCTCTATTTTATGCTGGAAAACTGTATTGTCTTGAAGTAATGCTTCATTGCTGGCGGTCAAGGAGTCATTATTTCTCTCTAGCATCAGAACCATCTTCTTGAGCTGTCGGGTGTGCTCTTTCGCCCTTCGTAGCTCTTCATCAAACTTTGTTGTTTCAGAGTTCAACTGCTTTTCAATTTCGGTGATGTGTTCTTGCCATTCATTGCGCTGCTCTTGTACCACTTTTAATTCTTCTTCTCGAGTTTCTAGTTCTGCTTGCAAGGTAGAAATACAGTCTCTTAAGCTATTGGCTAAGGTCAAATATCTCTTCATGTCAGACTCAGTTGCCCTTTTTGCTTCGAACTCATTTTCCGCCTGAGCTTTGTACTGGGCTTTCAACTCTTTTTCTTCTTCAATGATAAGGCTAGCCACTCTTCCCTTTTCTTTCTCGGTTTCCCATTTCTCCTTATAATGATCTCTTTCTTTCATCATTGAGGCTAACAATTCTTTATCTGCATGTTCTTTATCTTCAAATGTCTGTTTCAAAATGACCAATTCTCTTTTCATCATTTCATATCTATTTATTTGGTCATCATGCTGAAAACCTAACTCCTCTAGCTGATTTTTTTCTCGGATCAGTTGACAAATCTGCACTTCTTTTCCTTGCAGTTGACGGTCCAAAGAGAGCCTCATCTGTTCTTCTTCTAATAGCTGCTCCTCGAGGAACTTCTGATTGCGTTTGCTATTACTAAGCTCAATCCTTAGCCTATCCAAATCCTCTCGTAAGTCTCCTTCGTCAATCTTCCTTCTTTTAATTCCAGCGGGGATGGTTTCCTTTACTTGTACCAAGCTGTGCCTTGCAACATCCTGAGGCGTCTTATGACTCCTCCAAGCCAAGTAACTGGTGCTGATAGAAATCTTTTGGGGGTGGGGATCTATGTTAACTGAAACAGGGTGTCCCCAGTCTTTTTTAATTATCTCAAGCTCAGCCATCGAGTTGACTTCTTTGAAGGAACCTGTAAACTTAGCCAACCCTTTAGTTCTTGGCGTATATTGCATTTCTCCAAACTGCCTGGTTACTAGAGAGGGACAATAGCTAATATATCCGGTTAAGCCAATTAACGGGACCCATGCTTTGTCACCGCAACTCATCAGGTAAGCTGACTTTCCTATCCAAGGGGCTTTCCATCTGAATTTACTTTCAGGAATTGCTTGGTATTTTTCCACCCAGGCCCTCTCATCTAGGCCTTTCCATTCTTGGTTTAAAACAAAACTAAGAGGTCTCATATTGAACCACCAAAAATTATTAAAAACTTCTTTCGGGGTTTCTAGATGGATGACGATCCATATGAACAACAAAGGGATACAACAACGCATTGCTCCTTTACTATGTGACCTGCAGTGATTCAAAGACAGGAAAGTCTCGGCTAGTATAGCTGAAGTAGGGTTGTTTCTCTCTTGTTCATATTCAATAAAAGCACTGGCTGCCTCTATGCTAATTATCCCCACAGCTTCCGAAGGAAATAAAATCAAACCGAAAATAGCAAAGGCTATTAACCGGTGTCCCTCTTCCCGAAGTCTCCTTTTATCTTTATCGGCTTTCAACTTGTTCTCGATCGCTTTCCATTTGAAATCTCCAGAAGAAGTCATATACTGGCCCATGGGATCCAAATGTAGAAGCTTAATGACCTTTTGAACTGTATTCTCAATTTTCTGTCTGAAGTAAACTTTATGAGGGTTATGAGGAAAACTCAAGATTTGAGCATATTCTTCTATGGTAGGAGTCATGTTGATGTTCCCAAAAGTGAAGCACCGGTAATTAGGATCCCAAAAGTGTGTAAGAGCTTTAATGGCTGATGTTTGGATCGGAATTTTCAAAAGATGAATAATTCTTCCATATCTTTCTTCAAACAATGCTTCATCTACATATCCCAGGAGGGGCAAAAGCCTCTTTATATTCTCTATAGAGCAATGAATCTTGGTCACATGTGGCAACTCATTACTCCTTGGACAATCTACCTCAGTTAATTGCATCATCTCAGATCTTTCCCCATATTCCGATAAGGTCAAGGAAGCCATGGTCTTGGTTTGGTAATTTCTGTGGAAAAGTTAAAATGACATGAATGATTAGAGTTTGTATCTAAGTTATCACATGAAGGGTAGGTTTTCTAACTGGTCTCAAAAGGTCTATGAACTGTCCAGTGACCACCTTACGTGAAGGTAGTATAGGGGTTTACAAGAAATGGTTGGGGCACAGTGTGACCGCCATTAACAAGTAAACACTCAGTTCATAGTTGGATGTTTCACGAATCTGAACCCCGACCAAAAGTCATGGGGCAGACCGCTACTCCCCACCTAACTTAAAATTGGGTTTATTGAAAAATTAAGATGCATGGTGACATTAATTTAAATTTAATGTTATGCATAAATTGAAAATAAAATGCATGCTAAAGCAGTAAAAATGCATGTTAAAGCAGTTAAAAGGAGTGCAAAATACAAATTGAGAAATAAACAATCAAACAATCAAAACTCAGTCCCTGTTCCCCAGTGGAGTCGCCATCTGTCGCGACGGCGATTTTTTCGCGCTTCGCGCCCCGCCCTCCCTCTCTGGAGAGACAACGGCGCGCGGTGAAAATGGGGTGCTTTATAGTCGTAAAATTTACGACTATAAATATTTGGAGTCGCCACCTAGTATTAAAGGTTACTAGGAACCTATTGGTCTGCGAGAGTCTAGGTAAGGGGACTTGTTGTGCAAGGGGAAGACGCATCACCCCCAGTGCACCCTACCTAAGGTAGACTGCATTGTTGTTTGATTATTTTTCTAAGTGAACAATTTTGCACTGCATTTTCAAAAAAACCATTTTTTTTATCTGCGGGTGTACTTTACAATGTAATTTTACACCGTAGCTTAACCCCCCTCCTTTTTTTTATCCATGGATGTACTTTACAATGTAAATTTACACCCTAATAGATA
Source organism: Salix udensis (assembly GCA_029204005.1). NCBI lineage: Eukaryota > Viridiplantae > Streptophyta > Magnoliopsida > Malpighiales > Salicaceae > Salix > Salix udensis. The sequence continues at coordinate 1,497,631 of CM055031.1, read as the reverse complement.
AAACAAAAATATTTAAAATCATTTTTGATATTTTGGCCAAATTCCAATAAATAATCATAAACCGGTTACGATATCCAATTTTCGTTTCAAAATATGAGAAAGATGCAACATAAATTTTTTACGAAAAATATGTATAGAAAAATCATGGAATTTGGCCGTATACACAAAAAACAAATAAATTTTTTATATTTTTGATTTTTTTTGTAATAATAATAGTAGTAAGAAATAAAAATACTTTTTTTTCAATTTGTATTTTTTCAATTTTTTTATTTTCTATTATTTTTTTGGGGCTGGGCTGTCAGCCACAATGGCTGACAGCCCACCCTGAGTGGGCTGGGCTTCCAGAACAAGTTGCGGAATCATACATGCTGAAGAGGGATCACCCGAAATTCAAAGGCAACTGAATTTCGGCAACCGGGTCGTCGAAGTCGGAATGACGAGAAACTCACCCAGTCAATGCGTTTCGTCGTTTGCGGAAGAATCGTCAAATTTGCTATTTTAGGAAAGTTTCGTTTTCGCAATAACTTTTGAATTAAGAGTCCGAATTGACTTTGGTCAATTAGTACTCTCTTAGAATTCATAGGTCTTTCATATTCTGCATTTATCTCAAATTTGCCATTTATGGCAAATTTAATGTTTTATGTCATTTCCTTTTCTGTATTGAATTAGGCTAGGGTTTTCTCCTTAAGTATCCTTGTAAACCTGGCGGCCGACTTCAACTATCATTTTATGAAATAAACTCTGAGTTTTATTGAGATTCAATCTCGTGTTCCTTGATTTTACGGAATATTGACGTTGGTCGTATTCCCCTTTGATTTTCTGCTGGGAGCCCAGGAAGATGTGGGCTGGGCTTCCAGCCATCGTGGGCCGGAAGCCCAAATTAAGTGGGTTGGGTGCTGGGCTGAATCGATCAGCCCAGCCCAAAGAAAATTAAAAAAGAAATATATATATATATATATATATATATATATATATATAATAATAAAACGAAGAAGAACGTGAGCAGTGACTCCTCACGTTCTTCTACAGTAAATGGACAAATTCGACGACAGGATTACCTGATGATGCAACCTTGTAGAGGAGATCGAGGGGGTCTTTTCTGTCGTGGTGGTTTTGAAAACAGAGGCGTGTGGTGGCCGGAATATGGACTGGAAGCCGCTGGTCACCGTTGCTGCCTTCGCCGTCGATGCTGTTGCTGCTCTGACCGGAGTTCACGTCTGAATGGTTTGTATGGAAGAGGAGATGGTGGTGGAGAAGATGGTGGTATTAGGTGAGTAATCGGTGGCCGTGAATGTGAGGAGGAGCTGCTGCAGGTGGCTGTTTTCTAGAGAGAGAAACGCCACTGGAGGAGAGACAAGGAGAGATATGACGGAGAAGAGAGGGTGAGTGTGACGGAGAAGAGGATTGGTGGTCGAGGGCTCGCCGGTGACCAGAAAGAGAGAAGGCAGAGGTTTGGTTTGTTTCTGATCAAAATTTAACTTCCCGGTCGTTTTTTTTTGTGTCTCTTTTTCTCTTCGATTTTCTCCCTATTTATAGGCTCATCTTGCAACTTTCAGGTATGGGATTGATGTCGACAGCATGGTGTTTTCAGTGGGTAAGTTGCAGGGTATGGTGGCTTGCAGGGCATGGCTGCCGGCAGTGCCAATGTCCAGCCAATTTCGGGTCTGTTCTTTTTTCTTTTTTTTTTTAATGTAAAATACACTAAAAAATGATTCATCGCAAAAAGAGTTTTTGGACGGGAAGAATGATGTTTTTATCTTTAATTTTGGCTTCCGATTTCACCCAAAAAGTTTCGTCAATGAAAATTCCAATCGTCTCGATTTAACCCAAATTAGGCTTCCAAACTTGATTTCTCGGCAGTTAAGCCCTTAATAAAATTAATTTGACTCATTTAAAGTATAATTAAACCCTTGCGCTTAATTAAATCCTTCAATTGGGCTCTCAATTAATTCCGAAATCATAATTACATTTTAAATTGGCCGATGATTAAATCGAATTGGCCCATAAAAATATAATTATGCCTTTCGACTTTACTTTTATGCAGATTTATCCAATAATGAATTATTTTAGCTTTGAATCTGCATTTTCCTTCATTTCTAGGCAAAAAGAGGTACGACCGAACTTTCGAAAATGTCCAAAATTTCCACCTTGATTTTTCTGCCGACACCAGCCCCTTTTATTTTATTTTTGTTAGTTTTTGGTATATTTTGGGGAATCACCCAGAAATTGGGTGATGACAAGTATAATCGAGACAAAAGTGACTTGTATAGTTTTTTAATTGTAGATAACCTAGGTAAATTTGTCAATTTTTGTTCTTGAGTTGTCTTTTATCCCCAGTAATATTAGATACAAAATTACTATTGCTATTATTGCAAAAACAATTAAAATTATCAAATTATCCCGAAAGAAAAACACACTCAAAAACATTAACAAAAGAGTAAGCAAGAAAAATAATATATTATTATTATTATTATTCTGATTATTATTATTATTATTTATTATTATTATTATTGTGTTAATGATGAATAAAGAACATAAATAAATAAAAGACTAAAAAAATCATAATAACTTTAACAAAAGAAAAAAAATCAAAATTATCAGGAAATTTTTTTTAATCTAACTTGAAAATAATAACAATAAAACCAATAAAAAAAATAAAAGAAAGATCACATAAAGAAATATAATTGATGATAAAACAAAAAAAAATTATTAGCTGAAAAAATTATTTAATTTGAAAATTTTAAAAAAATATATGTTCTACGCTGCGGGCTAAGTAAATAATTTTTATAGGATTTGCTGGATCAAAAAAAAAATATTTATATATGCGAAATTTAATATAATAAAATAGCTCAACACACCCAACTATAACAATAGCAAAATCAAAGTCTAAAATTATCATTGCTCTTACTATTAAACCTATAAGAATTATCAAATTATCCTGAAAAAAAAAAACACTCAAAAACATTGACATAAGAGTAAGTAAGAGAAACAATTAAATTATTATTATTATTATTATTATTATTATTATTATTAATATTAATATGTTAATAATGAAAGAAACAAAAATAAATGAAAGACTAAAAAAATTCTAGAAACTTTAACAAAAGATAAAACAAAGAAATAAAATAAAAATGAAAGAAACAAAAATAAATGAAAGAGTAAAAAAATGCTAGAAACTTGAACAAAAGATAAAACAAAGAAATAAAATAAAAATAAAAATATAAATTATCCTTGCTACTACTGCCAAAAAAATAAAAATTATCAAATTATCCCGAAAAAAAAAACATTATCAAAAAAGCAAGTAAGAAAAACAATTATATTATTATTATTATTATTATTATTATTATTATTATTATTATTATTATTATTATTGTTGTTGTTGTTGTTGTTGTTGTTGTTGTTGTTATTATTATTATTATTATTATTATTATTATTATTATTATTGTGTTAAACACACTTATATATACATGGACAAAAGTAGGGGTTATTTTAGAAATTTTAAAAAATCAAAGTATAAGGGCTAAAATGAAAATCCAATATTAAGGGATTAAAATCAAAAATTAAAGTTTAAGGGCTGAAATGAAAATCATATTTATTAACATTTTCAATTAAAGGACAAATTTGCAAAAATGGAAACTTCTGTACCGAATAAATTCATCCTTTTCAATCCAATCCAGAAATCAAAAGAAGGAGGACCGAATTGAAAAATGGACATTGAATCAATTCCAATCGGAGGACCCAATCGAACTAAATCAAAACTTATATATAAGAAATCAGGACCAGAAATGAAATTGAAAAGTAAGGGATTGAAGTGCAAAGTCGGTAAATAAGGGGGACTCTCCTGCACTTGTACGTGCAGAAGAGAGAAATGTTGCCAGCCGCTTTAACCGGCCGCTGGCGCGTCTACGGTCGTTTTTGGGTCAAACGCGCCGCGAGTAGAGGAAGACCACACGGAGGCGCACCGTAATAGATGCCGGTTGGACATTTCCAGCCACTCTATGAGCCTGCACGCGCCACCTGAAAGGGGCGTGAGGCGGAATACTGTTGGTCGCGTGAACTGCACGCGCCGACAGTATTTCGAAAAATAAATAAATAATAATGGTTAGTTATCGTTATATCCCTGTCCCTAATTAATAAATTTTGTTTTATTAGGGGCTATAAGCGTTTTTAGCCATTTAAAAAATATTAAAAAAAAGAGGTTGTGGCGGACCGGACCGAACCGAACCGGTCCGTACGCGCGCAATTACAACCGTAGCCCTCAGCTGAAAACGTGTTTTTGTCTTATTACCGAGGTTAAAATCGTTACTACAGTGTTCATCAGAGAAAAAAAAAAAAAAAAAGGTGGACGAACTCGCGCGACGCACGGACAAAAAATGTCCAGTCTACAGTGCCACTGAGTCACATGCTAGAGTAACCATACCGAGTCTTTTACTAATGGGACTGTACCTCCAACTCCAAAAGTCTCCCTGATGAGATCAGTGTAAACATGAGCAGCGAGTGAGTTAGGTCCTGCTGTCCAAAAGGGAATTCGCATCTCAAAATCCTGAATTCAACAGGGTTTTCAATGAAGCCATGGCATGTACAGGCAAAATCATGACGAGGGCTTTCCTATCACAATATAAAGACAGCTCCAATGGTGTTGGATCCTTGATGGATGTTGGTGGTGGAACAGGATCAAGTTTAGCAGAGGCTATCAAAGCCTTTCCGCACATTAAACTTTGATTTGCCACATGCTGTATCCGCAGCACCAACATATGAAGGAGTTTCACATGTTTCAGGCAATATGTTTGAGACTTTTTTTTTTCTTTCTCCACAATTTTTCTTAATAAACGTTTCTTGCAACACAAGCAATCAAATGATGATAACTATTGACAGTTGGCAATGTCTTCTGTGCTGTAAACAAATTAAACAGTACAAAACCCTACAGAATTGGAATTAAAAGGGTATTGTGATTCAACCCTCTCGTTTACATTAATTAAAAACAGCAAACACATGAATGTACCTTTGAATACTTAAAAATCTCAAATAAAATTAACATTAACTCACGTCATTTCCTATGCTGCCATGCCTTTCTCTCTTTGATTTTTTCCATTATACCCATCATAATCAGTGCCCCAAGTCAACGAGTGTTGTTTTCTCACAATATTAGTTAGTTAGCTAACAGCGTGTTGGTGTTATTTATAGTTTCCATGGCCCAAGACAACGCAGCCACTGTTATTAAGGTATATAATAATAATAGTAGTGAGGGTTTACTTTTTTTCCCTAAAAAGCTTCTGTTAAAGGAGAGGTATCTCACCTAACCTAAGTAAGATGGTGAAATGTTGTTGTTGGGTCTTGCTTTTTTTTTTTTTATTATTTATTTATATTAAGTAACTGTTTAAAAATGTGATCTAGATAATTTTTAAAAGTATTTTTCGTTGAGAAATGTATCAAAATTATGTATTTTTATTTTTTAAAATATATTTTGACATCAGCGTACCAAAATGATCTAAAAACACCAAATTTTTTTAATTTAAAATAAAAAATAAAATAATTTTTTTATATAGTGACAAACACCCTTTAAAAATAGTAAACTTTCAAGGCTGCAAAGTCAAGACCAGGAACTCAAACCCACCCTCCCCCAACCCTTTTTCTCTGTATTTTTTTGGATCAATTTCTGCGTGTCACCTATATAAAATTAAATAGTAAAAATTATTTTCTTACAATGATGCAGTGGTTTACATGGGAATAATAAGGTCAGTATACTATGAGCAGAGCAGAGCATAGATAATGAGAGGATAATGGTGGTAGTTAAGTGGGTCAATGTAGATGTTTCGATCATCCCATGACCAATAACTGTCGGTGATATATATAATCATCTCAATTGTAACCACCACCTCGATCATGCCATGGCCAATAACATATTAAAATTAAATTATTAAAAACGTGAAATCCATGATCAAAATCATGATGCGTCTGAGACGTTAATTACTGTCTCGCAACATCTTACTCTCTTTTAATTTAAAAACAAATAAATTAAGACAAGCAATGCATGACGCAATGCATTACGCAAGACCACAAGTATACTTGTCTATAAATTTTCTACCCATACACTATTAACTCACTAACTTTTGGAGGGAGAACTTAAGCAGGCTTGTTGGGAAAAAAACAGAAACTGAGAATGGCATCACAAGAGGCAGAGGCAATGTTCAAAAGCCAAGTTGAAATATCGCAACTCGTGCTTGGTTTTGTTGATTCTATGGCTTTAAAGTGTGCAGTCGAGCTTAGGCTGGCAGATATTATAAACTCTCACGGTCGTCCAATCTCTCTGTCCCAAATTGCTTCAGGTTTCAACTATTTTCATTGCTTGCATAAATATATCCATGCAATATTGTAAAGAATGAGCAACAACTTAGCAATTAAATTATTAAAAAAAGAAAAACAAAAATTATTACGATTACTATTCTTAAGTATCCTTCTTTCATCATGTATTTGTGAATTACTATTCTGGATCCTTAATTTTTAAACTGATATCAGGGCATATATCTTGGGTTTTGACATAGTGATTCGCCAAAGTTGTTGTTTGATACTTGTTATACTTTCATGATACACCTTAAATTAAAGGAACACATGAAGAAATATTTTAACATTATCTTGGCATCCCTAGCCTCCCTCACCCAACCAGAACATATATAGTATAAATTTCGAAAAAGAAATCTATTGTGTATAAGTTCCTAATGTTAAGGAACCATCTCATCTAAAAGCTTAAGTTTATAAGTGAGGTTCCATAATATGATTTATATTATTCTCTAACACCTATAACGAGATTTTTTTCTTGTCTCCTTCATGATTTCAGGTATTAACTCACCTAGCGCGGACATCTCTTATCTGGCTCGTATCATGAGATATATGGTCAGAAAAGAAATTTTTACAGCACACCCCCCATCAAATGGAGGAGAAACACTGTTTGGGCTGAATCAAAAATCAAGACTGCTAACGCATGACACTGAAGGAAGCCTCACTTCTTTAATAAGCATGCAACTCAATCCATTGCTCCTAGAACCGTGCCATCGCTTGAGCCAATGTATTACAGAAGGTGGAACCGCTTTCTCGAAGGCTCATGGCTGTGAAGTGTGGGATCTTGCGTCTCGAAATCCTGTGGTCAATAGGGATTTCAATGAAGCCATGAAATGCACATCAAAGATCATGATGAGGGCAATTTTATCACATTACAAAGATGGTTTCAACAATATTAGATCATTGGTGGATGTTGCTGGTGGTATGGGAGGAAATGTAGCTGAGATTGTCAGGGCATATCCACTCATTAAAGGAATTAGCTTGGATTTGCCACATGTTGTAGCAACAGCACCAGAATATGAAGGAGTTTCCCATGTTGCAGGAAATATGTTTGAGGCTATTCCTAATGCTGATGCAATTTTCATAAAGGTCAGTGCCCTGTTAGAAATATTTTTCGGCTCAAATTAATACAACGATAGATAATTCGTCGGAAAAACAACGACCGATAGCATTAATTAGTTTTACAGGTGCTTATTTGTTTTCTTCTTTTGTATTTTACAGCGGATACTGCATGATTGGACCGATGAATCATGCGTTGAGATTTTGAGGAATTGCAGGAAAGCAATACCTGAAAAAACTGGAAAGCTTATCATAGTTGATATAGTTCTACAGGCAGATTATCATCGTGATCCGTTGGATGATATGAGACTGACAATGGATTTAGTGATGCTTGTAGTGACCTCGGGCGGGAAGGAAAGAACTGAGCAAGAATGGAAGAAATTATTAGAGGAAGGAGGCTTCCCTCGCTATAAAATCATCAAGATTCCAGCCTTGGAATCTATTATCGAGGCTTATCCAGAGTGAAATATCAATTTGTTGTTGTCATAATAATAATAATGTCTTAATTTAAGTTGTGTTTGGCATTACTGTTGTTGTGTTTGACATTACTGTTGTTGTTGTGCTTGAAGTTTAAAAATAACAGTTTTATGAAAAGCACTTTTCAGTTGCGGTTCATAACTGAAATTAAAGTGTTTGGTTAATATTGTGGTTGAGTTTGAGGTTTAATGAAAAACAGTTTCGTGTGTTTGATTATCATACTTTTCATATTGTTGTCAACTTGTGAAATTAAAAATATTAGTAAATCAAAATAATTTTAAAAATATTAAAAACATTTCATTTGAAGAAAAAAAAAATAATTCTTTTTTAATTTTTGAAAAATATTTTCAAAATAAAAAAAACAGCTTAAAAAGTATTGTGTATCTCTAAAAAAAACCAAAAAAGTTGTGTAAAACTAAAAGTTAAAGATTAAAAATACCGTACAAATTTATATATCTTCGTGACAAAGTAACATATCAATTTTTAATTTCAATTTTTTTTTTAATACGTAATATTACCCATAATTTTGTTTTCCACATCTTGCCACGAATTAGATCGAAGTGACTGGTCACAGTACATCAACCCATCATAAAACGAAGCCACACCAATTTCCCTTCACATCACACACACCCGTTACACACCCATCTTTCTCTCGCTCAACCCCTCTCCTCTCTTTTGCTTTCACTTGTTTGCAGATGAAAAAAGAGAAGGAGAAGTTGGGATGAGAGGTTGAGATCCCTCTCTCCTTTCGCTTTCATTTTTTTTCCTGCCTGCAATTTGGTCAGTTGTTTTTGCCATTTTCTCCTTCGTTTTAGCAATCTATAACTCTTGAGGATGATAACAGCCAATTCATGGTAATTTGCAAGTGCAAGTGCCCCATGACCTGTAAGAGCTTCTCAAAGCTATCCCTGTGCTCTCTCTCTCCTCCCATCTCTCTAATTTTAAAGTTCATGTCCCACTGTTCAACTGCTTCATGCTGCTACATGAAACGCAGTCACTGTGCTCTCCATGAAACCCAGCAAAATGAAATGCAGAAGCTTCAAAATTCAGCTTCTTCTAAACCGTGGTTCAAATGTTTTTTTATGGGTCCCTTGAGAGAAACCAAACAATGAAAAAATTGAGTTCGCTCAAAACTCCGTTTGGCAATACCAAACGGCCACTAAGACTTGCTGGGGAAAAAAAGAAACTTAGAATGGCATCACAGTAGGCATGCAGAGCAAGGTTGTCAAAATCGTGATTTTGACACGATACGGAAAGGGTTTCGGAAACTCGGATCATAAAATCGTAAGATCGTGTCTGAATTTGTCCGTACAAAAATTGTAAAATCACAGCTAAAATCGTGTGAGTAGAAAAATCATAAAATCGTAAGTAAAATATTTTTGAATACAGTACATCATAATTATGGAAATAAAACTTCATTAGTTAAAGTTCATTCATGATTTAAAATAACTTCAAAATACATTACAAAACAATTATGTCCATAAAATTTCATAAAATAAAAACTAACAAATTTAAAACAAATCTTCAGCTGGCGTGCAATGTAAACTAAAACCAGCCTCAGTTTCATCCCCCTCACTATGTCCAAGACTTGCATCAATAGCATCTCTATCAAAAGGATTATTAGTACTACCACTGGTGCTAACACCGATATTGGTAGTACTAGATCGAACTCCAACAATATTTAACCCTAAACTCCTTGAATTAGAAGTTTCAAATTCAACTTGAGTGGCTGGAGTACTCATCTCAACACCATAAAAAGTTTTTTCATCACTATCGTCTTCTTTTCTATTTTTTCTTTGTGTTGCAGTAGCAATAGCCTGAAGTAAATTAATGTTCGATGAACTACCATGTCCTCTTTCAGTCACCCATTCATCATAAGATGGGAGTTCATCTATACCTTCATCGAAATCAATAAGTTGCCTTTTGCCCTTATCATTCATTTTTAAATTACACATCACAAAAACCAAGCCATTCATTTTTTTCTGTTGGAGACGGTTTCTTCGTTTCGTATGAACCTATAAAAAAATTCACAATTGATAACATATAAGATTCTTATCAAATATGAAAACAATAATTTTATACTTAAAAAAAAACTTACCATCTCACATCCAGATGAACTGGAAGTCAAGCTTAGAACTCGAATTGCAAGATTTTGTAGCTCTGGACATTCATCCCCATAAGAAGCCCACTATCTAGCTGGAGTTTTTTTATCCCTTGCTATTACGGCAGCCTCAATACCGAATAACCCTTTTGCTTCCGCGAATATATCAAGTTGTAGATCAACTTTAGTCCTTTCTTCTTTATTAGGCACCATCCGATTTAAAAAGTCATATACTCCATATTTAATGTTGTGGTATTGTCTATAATCAGTAGTATAACGATAATGAGGATTCAAAAAAAAAAAGCAAATGCATGCAAAGGTCTGTGAAGTTGAAGTTCCCATCTTGCATCAATAATATCCCATATAGGGATATAACTACAAAACAAAATAAAAAATTAGGATATTAACATCAATATTAAATAGCATAAGATAAAAAAATAGTTATATTAAATAAATAATTGGCAATTTGGCATAAAATATAAATTGCACCTTTTTTGCACATAACCAAAATTAACTTGTATCTTTTCTTTCGCTTCAATCATTGCTCTATATATAAAACCCATGGCCGGTGTCTCATCTGAATCAACTAATCAAAGAACCTTTAGAAGAGGATATGCTGCCTTAATGCAATCAAAGACATCATGTCAAAACTTGCTATCCAAAACATAATTTTGAATATGCTGCCCTTCTTCACTTTTCGAATACCTACTTGACCTCCATTGGACGGAAGTGAACATTGTCATTAATTGAATCTTACAATCATTCAAACATCTAAGAGTCAAGTATGATGTGGCAAATCGAGTGGCAGCAGGCCTGATTAAATCTTTTCCTTTTGTGAAGTATCTCAGCATGGAAATAAGAAGAGTTCTTGAATATATGTAAGTGGTGATTCTCCTCCCCTTACCAATAGTTACTTCATGCACCTCTAGTTTCCTCTCAAAATCTTCCAAAATCAAATCAATACAATGAGCAGTGCATGGTGTCCAATACAAGTATTTTCTTTTTTCCATTAATAAATGGCCCATTGCCTTATAATTCGCAGCATTATCAGTAATCACCTGCACCACATTTTCCTCTCCAATCCTTTCCACAACAACATCTAACATCTCAAATACTTTATTAGTTGTTTTGGATATATCAGATGTGTCTACAGATGATAAAAAAAAAAAGAGTTCCCTTAGGACTATTAACCAAAAAGTTACAAATAGAGCATCTTTTCTTATCAATCCATCCATCAGACATTATTGAGCAGCCTGTTTTTTTTTTCCATTCCATCTTATAGTCATCAAGCAAATGCATTGTGTTATCTACTTCTTGCTTTAAGTACTTCTCTCTAATATCATGGTAAGATGGAGGCTTAAATCCTGGCCCATGCTTTGCAACTAATTCAAGCGCTTTAACAAACTCAGGGTTTTCACACAATTAAATGGAATCGCACTAGTGTAAAAAAACCTTGCAATTTATTGACATGCTTCTTCTTTAATATCCTTCTTTAGCATCTGATTGATGGTCATTTGAGTACTTCCACTTCCACTTATTGGTTTCTTTCCCTTGTTAACTGAGTTGATTTCATTATCTTCTTCTGCATCTTCGTCACTTCTAAAAAACTGAAAAATCTTTCTTTTCTTCTCAGATGCTTCTTGATTTTTCACTAAAACATTCAAAATCATCTGCTTCACATCTGCTGGTACTTGATGGCATGGCTCAACATCCTTTCGAGTGCAAGCCAAATGATGTTTGAAACGATAAATGCCTCCGCTGAAAATTTTCTGACAATACTTGCATTGAACTTTTCTTGAATTATTTTCAATATCTATACCATGCTGCCATCCCACATCAAGTCTATTGCCACTGGTAGTTTTTTTGGATGCCATGTAATCTGCAATTCATTGAAATAATAAATGTGTCCATGTTAAGTTTCATGAAACTCAATTATAGCTAAATTATTTAAAAATTGCTAGCTCCTCACATTTGACTCATTCACCCATGAAAAAACCACAATTAACCACACATAACACATGCACTAGCCGAAGCCTTTGAAATATCATTTTGTAAATTGTGTTGCCAATCTATCAAGTTTTTCCTTTTGAAATGTATCTTTAATCATTGTTAGTATTATTTGGGTTTGGGTATATATAAGTTGGGCCGCTATCAACCCCCCCCCCCCCCCCATCTTCCATGTTTATTCTGCAATTAAGACAGTATATGAATTTTGTTATAAACTCATGCTTTGCTGATAATAGTCTAGTATTAGGAAACACTATATGAATTTGAGTAAACTCTGCATCACTAAACTCTCATCTTCACCTTCCATGAACAACCACATAATTTTTCATTCATAATCAAACGCTAGGCACAAACCAAACCACATAATCAAATTCAACAGCAATCAAAACATACACCTAAAGAAATTCCAACACTGTCTTTGAAAACATAAATCCCTTCAAAATTATAATCAAACCCATACGGCCATACATAATATATCAGCTCTATGCCTCTATCTCTTCCCATAAACCATCTTTTTTATTATTTCCAATCCTACAGAATACATCCGACACTTCACTACATGCATTGAGGCAATGAAAATACTAATAATACATTCATTATTATGTGATGAATTGATGACACCGAGAAGAATATTACAGTTAAAAATTTCAATTGAGATTTATAAATCAATGAAAATCAAGCTTGCACTAACCTTTAATGGTGACGACGGCAACAATGATTCGGGGAAGACTGAAGAGAAGGATGAGAAGAACAGCTGGGGTCCTGGGGAGGAGATCGGCTGAAATGAGACTGATGATTTGAGGGATTTTGTGCTGAGAAGAGAAGATTTTGGGGGTGAGAGCTGATGATTTGGGTTTTTTTATTGAGAAGAGAAGATTTTGATTTTTGTGCTGCAAATGAAATTTGTAAATGAAAGAACGAAAAATTGAAAATGAAAGCCACGACCGAACACCTTGAACCCGATTTTAAACAGCCGCACTATTCTAAGGCGCTACTGCAAGGGCCACATCCATAACCATTACTTCATCACTTGGAATAGATTTGTAACAGTTCTTCGATAACTTCAAGCACATTTTATAAAAGCTTTAGATTGTAGTTTTTTTCAAACCCACGTTTTTACAACAATTTAAGATGAAAGGCAAATTTAATAAACAACGTTTTGCTGTCTTTTTTCAAACCTCAATATGCTATTGGTCATATTTATCAGTAGTATACGTTATGTCTACAGAAAAACAAGAAAAACGAATAATATTCTTGGTTGTATTTACTTGGCTACATTTTTTTTTATTTTTTTGGTTTAGGAATTGATTCACCAAATGTTTACTTGAAGGGATATGTTAGAGAATAATAAAAATTATATTTTAGAATCTCACCTATACACCTAGATTTTTAGGTGAGATGATTCTTTAACAAGTGATGGGCATGAACAAGTTTAGCAGAGGTTATCAAAGCTTTTCCACACATCAAACTTTGATTTAATCCTCAAGGTGTAGATCATAAATAGGCCTATCTCACACAATTATCTCTAAGTTGAAATCTCAATCTGAATAAATTACTTTCCATTTCTTGATGCTACTTAGTTCCATCATCCGTAACCCTCCAATTCATCTTCCAGTTTTATACAGCATGATCTCTATAAAGTTTCTTGCATTCTTCATCAAATAGTTTATAGAGATTTTTAAGAGATGCCAAATTTAAATTTGATATAGTTAGGCAACAAATAGCCTTTACTCACAAATTTTAGGCAGTGAAATTCAACTCCCAATTAATGGTCAGTTAACCGCATATATGTTATTATTCCAAAGCTAGAAAACTTAATGTGTTGGAGTAAATGCTGCAAATTAATTGTCAATTTAGTTTTCTATAAAATTAAATACTATTAGGCAACAAAAAGCCTATGCCTACAAATTTAAGGCACCTAAACATTTTAATTACCTAGTGGTAGAAAATTAATAGTCAATTTAGTTTTGTATAAAATTAGAAAATGTTAGGCAACAAACAGCCTATGCCCACAAATTCAAAGCAACCAAACTCAACTTCTAATCTTTAATTAACCTACTAATAGAATATTTTAGGAGTGAGCATTTTCGGTTCGGTTCGGTTTCTATAAAAAAAAGTAACCAAACTGAAAATTGTATTTTTTTTTAAGAAAAATAGAAACCGAACCGAACCTATTAAAAACCGACCATTTTTTGTTCGGTTTTTGGTTTTTATGATTAAAAAACTGGAAAAACCGAATTTGGTTTATGGGCCATCTGATGGGCTTTTGATTGGGCTTACAATTAATATTAAGAAAGACTGCTTCCCAAAGTATTTTAAATTGTTTTTGCCATTAAATATTAGTGTTAATATTGTGTTTAATTTTTTTTTTGCCTTTCTAATACTATTATGTTGATGTTGTTTTGTTTAATTGAGTATGAGTAGCAATAATTTAAATTACACACGTAAATAAATTAAAAATTAAATTACAACATATGCCTTCAAAGGGCTTCAAAGACTTCAAAATATACAGCAAACAATGTTAACATAAAAAACTTCGGTTTTGAACAACTAATTATCACCGTTGATAGAGGTAACTTTCCATCTGTAATTACCAAATAAAAATATCAGTTATATGCATAAAAAATTCTCTACACACATATCAGCTACAAAATCTCAACAACAACAAAGAGATACATACCATGGTTCTCAATATTTGTCAATTTAGCTTTCTATAAAATTAAATATTGTTAGGCAACAAAAAGCCTATGCCTATAAGGCAACCAAACTCAACTTCTAATCTTTAATTAACCTAGCAGTAGAAAATTAATCATCTCTCCCTCCCTCCCTCCCTCCCTTCTTGACAAGCAATGCATTACGCAAGACTATAAGTATACTTCTCTATAAATTTCTAAAAAAATATGATGCCATTAGGCAACAAATAGCCTATGCCCACAAATTTAAGGCAACCAAATTCAACTTCTAATCTTTAATGAACCTAGTAGTAGAAAATTAATTTTTATTTAAGTTTTCTATAAAATTAGATACCGTTAGCCAACAAATAGCCTATGCCCACAAATTTAAGGCAGCCAAACTCAATTTCTAATTTTTAATTAACCATCTTCATCTCTCTATCTCTCTATCTCTCTCTCTTCTTGACAAGCAATGCATCACGCAAGACTACAAGTATACTTCTCTATAAATTTTCTATCCATATACAATCATCTCACTCACTAACTTTTGGAGGGAGAACTTAGGCTTGTTGCGAAAAAAAAAAAACAGAAACTGAGAATGGCATCACAAGAGGCAGAGGCAATGCTCAAAAGCCAAGTTGAAATATCGCAACTCGTGCTTGGTTTTGTTGATTCCATGGCTTTAAAGTGTGCAGTCGAGCTTAGGCTGGCAGATATTATACACTCTCACGGTCGTCCAATCTCTCTGTCCCAAATAGCTTCAGGTTTCAATTCTTCCTTCAATCCTTTTCTTTGCTTACATAAAAAAATATATATGTAAGAATCTAAAACAACCAGAGTTTTACTTGCTTATCTGGACTCATGAAGTGCGCTTTCCGCAAAATAGGGTTTTTTTCAAATTCAAATACACACACATATATCCATGCAATGCAATAACCTAGCAATTAAATTATTACGATTAGTATGCATAAAACTAGAAAGTTATTTTTGCTAATTTAAACATATATGTTTCATCACTAGCAAGGAGGGCACACAATGCATATAATTTTACTTTGTAAGAGTTCATAGAATATTGGTCAAGTAGTTTTAACATTTAGACGTTTTATTCTGCCCATTAAAATGTAGCTCAATTGAAAATTATTATTCTCCCTTTTCAAATCCGAATCTCTCCGGTGTAACCGAAATCTTTTGAATTAGTATTCTAGATCCTTAATTTTTAAACTGATACCAGGGCATAGATCTTGAATTATGACATGGTGATTTGCCTAAGTTGTTGTTTGATACTTGTTATACTTTCATGATACAACTTAAATTAAAGGAACACATGAACAAATGTTTTAACATCATCTCGGTATCCCTAGCTTCCCTCACCAAAGCAGAACATATATAGTATTAATTTTGAAAAAGAAATCTATTGTATATAATTAGTTTCTATATAGAGATTTTTTCTCTTGTATCCTTTATGATTTCAGGTATTAACTCACCGAGCACGGACATTTCTTACCTCGCTCGTATCATGAGATATTTGGTCAGAAAAGAAATTTTTACAGCACACCCCCCATCAGATGGAGGAGAAACACTGTTTGGGCTGAATCAAAAATCAAGACTGCTAACGCATGACACTGAAGGAAGCATCACCTCTTTAATAAGCATGCTACTCAATCCATTGCTCCTAGAACCATGGCATCGCTTGGGTCAATGTATTAAAGAAGGTGGAACCGCTTTCTCGAAGGCTCATGGCTGTGAAGTGTGGGATCTTGCATCTCGGAATCCTGTGGTCAATAGGGATTTCAATGAAGCCATGGCATGCACAACAAAGATCATGACGAGGGCAATTTTATCACATTACAAAGATGGTTTCAACAATATTAGATCACTGGTGGATGTTGCTGGTGGTATTGGAGGAAATGTAGCAGAGGTTGTCAGGGCATATCCACTCATTAAAGGAATTAACTTGGATTTGCCACATGTTGTAGCAACAGCACCACAATATGAAGGAGTTTCCCATGTTGCAGGAAATATGTTTGAGGCTATTCCTAATGCTGATGCAATTTTCATAAAGGTCAGTGCAGTGTTAGAAATGTTTTTCGGGCTCAAATTAATACAACGATAGATAATTCGTAAAAAAACAACGATCGATAGCATTAGTTTTACATGTTCTTATTTCTTTTCTTCTTTTGTATTTTACAGCGGATATTGCATGATTGGACCGATGAATCATGCATTGAGATTTTGAGAAATTGCAAGAGAGCAATACCTGAAAAAACTGGAAAGCTTATCATAGTTGATATAGTTCTACAGACAGATTATCATTGTGATCCATTGGATGATGTGAGAATGGCAATGGATATAGTGATGTTTGCACTGACCTCGGGCGGGAAGGAAAGAACTGAGCAAGAATGGAAGAAATTATTAGAGGAAGGAGGCTTCCCTCGCTGTAAAATCATCAAGATTCCAGCTTTGGAATCTATTATCGAGGCTTATCCAGAGTGAAATATCAATTTGTTGTCGTCATAATAATGTCAATTAAGCAAACAACGTTTGCGATGCAGCAGTCAATTTGTTGTTGTCATAATAATGTCTTAATTAAGTAAACTGTGTTTGCGTGCAGCAGTCAATAATAATATTAAGTTATAATCCAACCCATGTAACGCCTTTCCCTAAACTATTTGCATAGACTCTTATTTCTTTATAATATATTATTCATTATGCTAGTTGCTTGCGGTTGTCAATCGAGATCGTTCACACCAAATCATATTTCCCATGGGCCTCAAGGCTCCGGCCCAGGACGAAACTTCAATAGAGCCCAGTGTGATAAACATCGCTGTTATATACCCAAATGCCAACTTCGTGACCAATCGAGCCACATTACAAAATCCTTGCCCTCGAATTCCATTCACAGAATGCCTTTATCAATTGTGCTACAACGTCAACTAGAAAGGATAAAAATTGGCTACTTGATTCGGCCATTTCTCATAATATCACTTGTGATCTTTCCAACTTATGTCCTCAATCTGAATATGATGGCACTGGCAAAGTAATTCACGGTGATGGTTCAGGTTTGGCAACATCACACATTGGTTCTTCGACAATCAATCGAGATACGTCAAAAATATTCAAAATTGTTGCGTCCAAAAATATATTATAATTTCCTCTGGATGACTCACCTGCAATTGTTGCGTCCTCCCCAGGTAATTTTGCACCCTCTGCTCCCTTACTTCATGATTGGTTGTATGCCCTAAATCCCACCACACCTATCCAAATCCTTCTTTAGCTGACAATAGGATTGTGTCCTCTTTCAATACTCTTTATGAAAGCGGGTTTCAACTAAAGAATTGAAACTAAAGAGTATAGGTGTATTTGTTATCCTCTTACACGATCCTATAACTCAAACAAAATGTAGCCAAAATCCAAAGCTTGTATTTTTCTCGGTTATTCACCAACTCAAAATGTCTACAAGTGTTTAGAGCCATATACAAAAAAATCCTTCATCTCTAACCACATGTTGTTTGTGATAGCAAATATAATAGAATGCATACAGTGTAATACATGCATACATTCATGGCATATAAATGGGTATAAATACTGTAAAAAAAGCATGCATTGCGTCTGTGAAAAATAGAATAACAGAATCCACAAATTCTATCCAAGTTCATCTTCTCTCTCTCTCTCTCTCAAACAGAACTCTCTCTTTTCTTTCTATAATCTCTGGATTTCCACAGTTTGATGAAAATCAACTCCACCTTGTCTCAACCCGTGATTTTCGTGCCAACTCAGACTATTTGAAATCCTTGACCTATTTCTAGGTTATTCTCTAAAAAAAAGCTAACATTTATAGTTAGCAACTTCTTAGCTTCTAACATTAATTTTCTTAATAAATTTGATACCATCAGCAAACAAATAGACTTAACTCATAAATTTTAGGCAATGAAATTCAACTTCCAATGGTCAATTAACCTTATAGTTGATATTATTCCAAAGCTAAAAATCTTAATGTATTGGAGTATAGGTTGAAAAATAATTGTCAATTTAGCCTTCTATAAAATTAGATACCGTTAGGAAACAAATAGCCCATGCCCACAAATTTAAGGCAACCAAATTAAACTTCTAATCCTTAATTAACCTAGTAGTAAAAAATTGATTGTGAATTTAGTTTTCTATAAAATTAGATATTGTTAGGCAACAAAAAGCCTAGGCCCTCAAATTTAAGGCAATCAAACTCAGATTTAAGACACCATCCACGCGAGGCAGTTTCCTGCCCCGATCAGCTTTTCTTTGGTCTGGGTAACATGTAATCTTTAATTAACCTAGTAGTAGAAAATTGAAATCACGGTTAAATTGAAGAAAAATGAAAGTTTAATGTCAATTGAGAGTCAAATTGCATAAATTTGAGACCAAGAATCGATGTAAAAAAGGCGTGTAAATTTCAGGCTACTATTGAAGTTTTGACAAGGATAAAATTGCATATACTTAAAAGTTTAAGGTCAATAAAACTTGAAATTAAAACAATTATAAATTGAAAGCCACTTTGTTAGCAACTTCTTAGCATCTAACATTAATTTTCTAAAAAAATATGATACAGTTAGGCAACAAATAGCCTATGCCCACAAATTTAAGGCAACCAAATACAACTTCTAATCTTTAATGAACCTAGTAGTAGAAAATTAATTGTTAGTTAAGTTTTCTATAAAATTAGATACCGTAAGCCAACAAATAGCCTATGCCCACAAATTTAAGGCAGCCAAACTCAATTTCTAATCTTTAATTAACCATCTTCATCTCTCTATCTCTCTCTCTTCTTGACAAGCAATGCATTACGCAAGACTACAAGTATACTTCTCTATAAATTTTCTATCCATATATAATCATCTCACTCACTAACTTTTGGAGGGAGAACTTAGGCTTGTTGCGAAAAAAAAACAGAAACTGAGAATGGCATCACAAGAGGCAGAGGCAATGTTCAAAAGCCAAGTTGAAATATCGCAACTCGCGCTTGGTTTTGTTGATTCCATGGCTTTAAAGTGTGCAGTCGAGCTTAGGCTGGCAGATATTATACACTCTCACGGTCGTCCAATCTCTCTGTCCCAAATAGCTTCAGGTTTCAACTCTTCCTTCAATCCTTTTTCTTAACTTACATAAATAGATCCATGCAATGTAAGGAACGAGCAGCAACTTAGTGTATCATGTATTTTTGAATTAGTATTCTAGATCCTTAATTTTTAAACTGATATGAGGGCATAGATCTTGAATTTTGACATGGTGAATCGCCTAAGTTGTTGTTTGATACTTGTTATACTTCCTTGATTTCAGGTATTAACTCACCTAGCGTGGACATTTCTTATCTGGCTCGTATCATGAGATATATGGTCAGAAAAGAAATTTTTACAGCACACCCCCCATCTGATGAAGGAGAAACACTCTTTGGGCTGAATCAAAAATCAAGATTGATAACGCATGATTCTGAAGGAAGCCTCGTTTCTTTAATAACCATGCAGCACAATCCATTGCTCCTAGAACCTTGGCATCGCTTGAGCCAATGTATTAAAGAAGGTGGAACCGCTTTCTCGAAGGTTCATGGCTGTGAACTGTTGGATCTTGTGTCTCGAAATCCTGTGGTCAATAGGGATTTCAATGAAGCCATGGCATGCACATCAAAGATCATCATGAGGGCACTTTTATCACATTACAAAGATGGTTTCAACAATATTAGATCATTGGTGGATGTTGCTGGTGGTATTGGAAGAAATCTAGCAGAGGTTGTCAGGGCATATCCACTCATTAAAGGAATTAACTTAGATTTGCCTTATGTTGTAGCAACAGCACCGAAATATGATGGAGTTTCCCATGTTGCAGGAAATATGTTTGAGGCTATTCCTTATGCTGATGCAATTTTCATGAAGGTCAGTGCCTTATTAGGATTTTTTTCGGGCTCAAATTATACAATGATCGATAGCATTAGTTTTACATGTGCTTTTTTATTTTCTTCTTTTGTATTTTACAGCGGACAATGCATGGTTGGACCGATGAAGCATGCGTTAAGATTTTAAGAAATTGCAAGAAATCAATACCTGAAAAAACTGGAAAGCTTATCATAGTTGATATAGTTCTACAGACAGATTATCATCGTGATCCGTTGGATGATGTGAGAATGGCAATGGATTTAGTGATGTTTGCAGTGGCCTCAGGCGGGAAGGAAAGAACTGAGCAAGAATGGAAGAAATTATTAGAGGAAGGAGGCTTCCCTCGCTATAAAATAATCAAGATTCCAGCTTTGGAATCTATTATCGAGGCTTATCCAGAGTGAAATATCAATTTGTTGTTGTCATAATAATGTCTTAATTAAAGTAAACAACGTTGGCGTTGCAGCAGTCAATTTGTTGTTGTAATAATAATGTCTTAATTAAGTAAACTACGTTTGCGATGCAGCAGCCAATAATAATATTAAGCTATAATCCAACCCATGGAACGCCTTTCCCTAAACTGTATGCATAGACTCTTATGGCTTTATAATATATTATTCATTATGCTAGTCGCTTGTGGTTGTAGCCTATTATTACAATTACAGTTACACTATAAGCTAAAAGTTTTTTCAACAGTGTTCGGTAATGTTCATCTACACTCAAATGCTTGGAAAAGTGAAATTACCAATAATACAAGTATTATTTGTATACAAAAACAGAACAAAGAAATGGCTTCGGCCGAGTGATTTAGGCGCGCGTTTGTAAACCAGACGACTAGAATGGTTTTTGATTTTTAATATCATATCATTTGCATTATGTATAATTTGTATACTAAGTTAAACAAATAAATTGATTTGGCCGAGTGGTTCAGAACTGTGCCTGTACACGGGAGGGTAGGGAGTTGCCAAGTATGCGGTGGTTTATCACTAAATCAAGCATATTTTTATGCTATTCAATTCCATCATCCCTGACCTTCCAATTCATCTTCGAGTTTTATACAACATGATCTTTATAAAGTTTCTTGTATACTTCATCAAATAGTTTATAGAGATTTTTAAGAGATGCCAAATTCAGGTAAGATAGTTAGCATTATCTTGGCATCCCTAGCCTCCCTCACACAACCAGAACATATATAGTATTAATTTCAAAAAAGAAATCTATTGTGTATAAGTTCCTAATGTTAAGGAACCATCTCATCTAAAAGCATAAGTTTATAAGTGAAGCTCCATAATATGATTTATATTATTCTCTAACACCATAACGAGATTTTTTTCTTGTCTCCTTCATGATTTCAGGTATTAACTCACCTAGCGCGGACATCTCTTATCTGGCTCGTATCATGAGATATATGGTCAGAAAAGAAATTTTTACAGCACACCCCCCATCAGATGGAGGAGAAACACTGTTTGGGCTGAATCAAAAATCAAGACTGCTAACGCATGACACTGAAGGAAGCCTCACTTCTTTAATAAGCATGCAACTCAATCCATTGCTCCTAGAACCGTGCCATCGCTTGAGCCAATGTATTACAGAAGGTGGAACCGCTTTCTCGAAGGCTCATGGCTGTGAAGTATGGGATCTTGCGTCTCGAAATCCTGTGGTCAATAGGGATTTCAATGAAGACATGAAATGCACATCAAAGTGTTGAAATACTCATTTGTCATGTAAACTAGTTGATAGAAATTAAACTCTGTAATCCCTCACTTATCCTATAGGCTTTGGGAAATAGAATTGTAATAGGAGACATATTGTATTATGGCTATAAAGGCCACAGCACATTAATGAAATAAACAAGTTGCTGTGAACATATTAAATTCATCATGGTATTAGAGCCTGTCACACAAAACCAAAATTAAAACCACAAAATACCATCAGAAATCCACCACCGAACCCAGAAAATTGCAAACCCAGTTCATCCGAAATCATCATCCCAGAAACGTGATCACTACAGTAGTGGTTTGTTACTGTAGCTACAAGTACTATAGAAATCATCATCCCGAATTGCAACAAACCCAGAAATTGCAAGAAAATCCCAGAATACCCAAGAAACCCACAATCCGCAAGAAACCCAGAAATTCCACAAACCCAGAATTTGCAAGAACCCTTGAAACACAATGGACACCGAATCAAATCCCAAATCCCCATCTCCAGTCATACACGTACAAACTGAGAATTCTGGGTTTAATGCTGGCATAACCCTCAATGAAACCAATTATGATATTTGGTCCCAAATCATCGAAATGAACATAGCTGGCCGAGAGAAGCTGGAGTACATTATGGGGGATTCCCCTCAGCCCGAAGCTAAAGATCCCTTATATCCAAAATGGTATGTGGAGAATCAAAAGGTTAAAGGTTGGTTACTCACATCAATGACTTCTGAAATTATGAAAAGATACATTTGAATTCGTACTGCTCGAGAAATCTGGAGTGCCCTGGCCAAAGCATTCTATGATGGAAACGATGAAACACAAATATTTGCTCTGAATCAAAGAGCCTTTTTCTCTCCGTCAAATTGGACGCTCACTGGCAACATATTATGGCGAACTGGTTGAAATCTTTCAAGACACTGGATTACCGTGACAAGGTGATCATGAAAGACCCCGAAGATGTTACTGCATATAAGAAATCCATTGAAAAATTACGAATTCACATTTTTTTGAATGGGCTTGACGCTGAATTTGAACAAGTGAGAGGAGAGATACTTCGCATGGATCCAAGTTTGGATCTTGAACGTACCTATGCATATGTACGCCGATAAGCCAATCGGCGAACCATCTCCAGTGAAGAGTCTAGGACCTCTGACTATATTGCCTTGATATCACGGCGACCACCAGCCACACGGCGACACGGAACAGGGGCAAATATCCCCCCTCACCTTTCAACCCAAAGTTTTGAAGTTGGCAGTAAAAATTGTGGGACATCCGGACCACCAAAATCATGCACACATTGTGGTGGCACAGGACATACAAAATCCCGATGCTATGATTTAATAGGCTACCCTGAATGGTGGGATCCTGCCAAAGCTCCAAGCAAACGTAACCCCATGGCATCTACTGCATGTGCGGCTGCTGGACCCCCTGTAGATGCATTAACTGGAAATCATGGAGAAGCAACATCAGACCCTGCTGCTCTACACACATCATCAAGCCCTCCAGGTAAGTCTTTCAAAAACAGTTCTGCACCTACTGGTTCATGTTCATGGATTATTGATTCAGGATCAACTGATCATATGTCATCTGATACTTCTATTTCCATGATTAAACCCTCTGAAACCCATGCTGTTTCCACAGCCAATGGAACCCCAGCCGAAGTTATGGGTGAATGCTCTCTTACTCTTAATAATCTAAACTTAGATACTATACTTGTGGTCCGTTCACTCAATTTCAATCTATTGTCCGTATCCCAGATCACAAAATTCCTAAACTGTGTTGTGATATTTTGGCCTAACTATTGTGTCTTTAAGGATATCAAGACACGGAGGACAATTGGGTGTGGTATTAGAAGAGGAAAGCTATATTATCTTGATCTCACGCTAGCTTCATCAATTGCACTTGCTCAGACAGCAGTATTGAAGAAGACAGTGGTGCCTCCTGGTTCGGCCTCTACTTCAGCTATATGGCTATTACACAAACAATTTGGACATGCTTCATTTGGGTATCTAAAACATTTGTTCCCAAAATTATTTGTTAATAATTCTCCATCACTGTTTAAATGTGAAGTTTGCGCATTAGCAAAAAGTCACCGAAGTTCTTACCCGACAAGTTTGAACAAAAGTGATTTTCCATTTATGATCGTACACTCTGATGTTTGGGGACCAACCAAAATTTCTACACTTAATGGATCAAGATGGTTTGTTTCGTTTATTGATGATCATAGCCGCATGACATGGGTGTATTTGATGAAAACAAAGCAGGAAGTTTGCTCATTATTTATACAGTTTCATACAATGGTTGCGACCCAATATAAGACTCCCATTCAAATTTTTCGTACTGATAATGGTGGAGAGTTTGTAAGCCATGAGCTGAAACAATTTTTACATACCCATGGCATTATCCACCAAACAACATGTCCCTCTTCACCTCAACAAAATGGGGTGGCAGAAAGAAAAAAATCGTCAATTTCTGGAGATGGTCCGTGCCACATTATTTGATGCTCATTTGCCACTTTATTATTGGGGATGAAGCACTTACTACAGCATCCTATTTAATCAACCGAATCCCATCTCGCAGCCTGGCCTTCCAAACACCCATTGAAACCTTAAATCAATGCCTATCCATACCATCCATGCCAAACCTCCCACCAAAAGTTTTCGGCTGCTCTGTGTTTGTGCACATACCAAGTGCAGCTCGACACAAACTGCAACCCCGTGCACTAAAATGTGTTTTTATTGGCTATGGTCTTCATCAAAAAGGGTGTAGGTGCTTTCATCCCCCAACTCGCAGAATCCATGTCACCATGGACGTTCAATTCCATGAGCTGCAAATGTTTTATTCTGCTACCACAACTGCAACTCAGGGGGAGCAAAGTATGAGTATTGAGGACTTGCAGTGGCTAAATCATCCAGCAGAAAACGGAGAAGAATCTGCATCTACAACTGCAAAAATAGTGAAAGAACCTGCAGGTACTGATACTGCAGCCGAAATTAGAGAAAGCAGAACATCATCTGCATCTACTGGAACCATAGAAGAACCTGCACTTAATGAGGTTACAAGAGAAGAATATGCAGGTGATGAAACTACAGGAACTAGTGAAAGAAATGAAGCTGAAACAAGTACAAACGATGAACACGAACAAGGAAATGAGCAGCAACCGTATGATCATGATAATATAGCTGATACTCACAGATCACACCATCAATTGTCTCCACCTGATAGCTCTACTTCTCTTCATGAACCCACAGTAAGTCATGAACTCCCTCCTCGAATACTCCCTAACCGTACCACAAGGGGAGTTCCCAAACTTAATTATGAACCGGTTCTTAACTCTACTTCTAAATACCCTTTGAATAATTATGTTTCCTATCATAGAGTATCAAAGACATATGAATCATATACAAATCAATTATCTACTGTACATGTACCTAATAGTGTGCAGGAGGCCTTGAAAGACTCCAGGTGGAAAGAAGCAATGAATGAAGAAATGAAGTCCTTACAAAAAAATGGAACATGGGAGGTGACCGATTTGCCAATCGGAAAGAAACTAGTAGGATGCCGATGGATCTTCACGATTAAATACAAAGCAGATGGTGGCATCGAGAGGTTTAAAGCACGACTTGTAGCAAAGGGATATAGTCAAACATATGGGATTGATTATGCAGAAACATTCGCACCAGTGGCCAAAATTAATATTGTTCGTATACTCTTATCATTAGCAGTGAATCTTGATTGGCCACTACATCAGTTTGACGTAAAAAATGCCTTCCTTCATGGGAACCTCCAAGAGGAAGTCTATATGGAGTTACCTCCAGGATGTGAGTTACAAAATAAAGGAAGCAAAATGGTGTGTAGACTGAAGAAATCATTGTATGGGTTAAAACAATCACCGCGAGCGTGGTTTGGCAGATTTACAAATTCAATAAGACATTTGGATATCGACAAAGCAATGCTGATCACACCCTCTTCATGAAACACAATAAAGGAAAGCTCACAGTGCTAATTATATATGTTGACGATATGATCGTAACAGGTGATGATGATGATAAACGACGAGCGCTGCAGACCCACCTCTCTCATGAATTTGAAATGAAGGATCTTGGACCATTGAAGTATTTTCTGGGAATCGAGGTGTTAAGATCTAAACAAGGTATGTTCTTATCACAACGAAAATATACACTAGATTTACTACATGAAGTCGGCATGTTGTGGTGCAAACCAAGTGATACACCTGCTGCGGAAAATATTAAATTGGTTATGAGTTCAAACCAAATTCCTGCAAATAAAGAACGATACCAAAGACTTGTAGGGAGATTGATGTATCTCGCACATACCCGACCTGATCTAGCCTACTCTCTTAGCGTTGTGAGTCGATTTATGCACTCACCCAGTGAAGAGCATATGGATGTTGTGATCCGAATCCTGCGGTATTTGAAGTCTTCTCCAGGCAAAGGAATTATGTTCACTAAAGGATCATCATTATCAGTTGAAGGATATACTGATGCAGACTGGGCTGGATCAATTGATGATCGACGTTCAACTGCAGGGTACTTAATCTTTGTTGGAGGAAATCTGGTTACATGGCGGAGCAAGAAACAGGAAGTGGTAGCAAGATCTAGCGCGGAAGCTGAATATAGAGGAATGGCTAAAGGCGTGTGTGAACTATTGTGGATTAAAAATCTATTACAGGAACTCAAAATTCCAATAGCATCTCCAATGAAACTATATTGCGACAACAAGGCAGCATGTGACATAGCTCATAATCCCGTTCAGCATGATAGAACGAAGCATGTAGAAATTGATAGACATTTCATCAAAGAGAAATTGGAAGCAAAGTTGATTGAAGTTCCTCATGTCCGATCCCAAGACCAATTGGCGGACATTCTTACCAAAGCCTTATCAAGTCAAGCCTTCCATAGAATTTTGGACAAGTTGGATATGCAAAACATCTATGCACCAACTTGAGGGGGAGTGTTGAAATACTCATTTGTCATGTAAACTAGTTGATAGAAATTAAACTCTGTAATCGCTCACTTATCCTATAGGCTTTGGGAAATAGAATTGTAATAGGAGACATATTGTATTATGGCTATAAAAGCCACAGCACATTAATGAAATAAACAAGTTGCTGTGAACATATTAAATTCATCACAAAGATCATGATGAGGGCAATTTTATCACATTACAAAGATGGTTTCAACAATATTAGATCATTGGTGGATGTTGTTGGTGGTATGGGAGGAAATGTAGCTGAGATGTTCAGGGCATATCCACTCATTAAAGGAAATAGCTTGGATTTGCCACATGTTGTAGCAACAGCACCAGAATATGAAGGAGTTTCCCATGTTGCAGGAAATATGTTTGAGGCTATTCCTAATGCTGATGCAATTTTCATAAAGGTCAGTGCCCTGTTAGAAATATTTTTCGGCTCAAATTAATACAACGATAGATAATTCGTCAGAAAAACAACGATCGATAGCATTAATTAGTTTTACACGTGCTTATTTCTTTTCTTCTTTTGTATTTTATAGCGGATACTGCATGATTGGACCGATGAATCATGCGTGAGATTTTGAGGAATTGCAGGAAAGCAATACCTGAAAAAACTGGAAAGCTTATCATTGTTGATATAGTTCTACAGGCAGATTATCATGGTGACCCGTTGGATGATATGAGACTGACAATGGATTTAGTGATGCTTGTAGTGACCTCGGGCGGGAAGGAAAGAACTGAGCAAGAATGGAAGAAATTATTAGAGGAAGGAGGCTTCCCTCGCTATAAAATCATCAAGATTCCAGCTTTGGAATCTATTATCGAGCCTTATCCAGAGTGAAATATCAATTTGTCATAATAATAATAATGTCTTAATTGAAGGTGTGTTTGGCATTACTGTTGTTGTTGTGGTTGAAGTTTAAAAATAACAGTTTTATGAAAAGCATTTTTAGTTGCGGTTCATAACTGAAATTAAAGTGTTTGGTTAATATTGTGGTTGAGTTTGAGGTTTAATGAAAAGCAGTTTCGTGTGTTTGATTACCATACTTTTCATATTGCTGTCAACATGGGAAAATATATTGTGGTTAAAGTGTTTGGTTAATATTGCTTTTCCTATAAAGCAGATAAAGTTATATCCATTGAAAATTCATATATTTTATAAAAAAAACTTGCACTTCACAGGATTTCTGCACAAATTTATTATTTTGCCAAATTTATATATTAACAAAAAAATCTCACATAATTAATATTTTTTTGCGTTGAAAAAAATATGGTGTCGCCCGTGACGAGACACGGGAGCATTGGCTAGTTATACATATAAACAGTGTGGGGAAAGCACTGTAGCTCCCCACACATTTCACTGTGGATTGCTAAAGTGTTTTCCCCGACAATGTTTCTTTCTTCATTTTAGGCAACAAATAGCCTTTACTTACAAATTTAGGCAGTGAAATTCAACTCAACCTCATATTTGTTATTATTCCAAAGCTAAAAATCTTATGTATTTGATACCATAAGGGGTTGCATTTGTTTCTCTTCAAGTTTATAAGGCTGTATATAAGCCTCCTCTCATCTCAAATAATATAGTCATTCTCTCAGATTAACTGTGTTCTTGATCCGCTGCTATCACGTGAGATCAATTATTCCTAACAATACATCATTACATAAACATTTGGTTTTCTATAAAAGTAGATACAGTTAGGCAACAAATAGCCTATGCCCACAAATTTAAGGTAGCCAAACTCAACTTCTAGTCTTTAATTAACCTAGTAGTAGAAAATTAATTGTCAATTTAGTCTCTCTCGCTCTCTCGCTCTCTCACTCTCTCTCTTCCTGACATATTGAAGATATGGAAGAGATGTAGCTGATCTTGAAGATATGGCTGATGCTGATCCTGAAGATATGGCTGATCATGAAGAGATTCATGCAAATATTGTGTTTCCATATTTATCTTGTAAATCTTTAGGCTGTAATTATGTTCTGATTTCTCTCCTTAATTATAGGACTTTCTGATGTATATATTCGGCTACTAACACAGTTCAATACACAAGTGATTATTCCAGTATTTTGGTTCTTCTTTTACATTCTGTTTCATGAATTTCACATGGTATCAGAGCCTTGTTGACCCAGCGATCACGAGTTCAAATCTCACCACCCCCATTCTATTTGATAAAAATCAAGCACAAGGTGATATGGGCCTGTGCAAGTTTAAAGCCCAAATGGCTTTCACTTGAGGGGGTGTGTTAGAGAATAATATAAATCATATTATGGGGCCTCGCAAGCTTAAGCTCTCTCACTCTCTCTCTTCCTGACAAGCACTGCATTACGCAAGACTACAAGTATACTTCTCTATAAATTTTCTATCCATATACTATCATCTAACTTACTAACTTTTCGAGGGAGAGCTTAGACTTGCTGGGAGAAAAAAGAAACTGAGAATGGCATCACAGGAGGCAGAGGCAATGTTCACAAGCCAAGTTGAAATATCGCAACTCGTGCTTACTAATATTTTGATTTTTTAAATTTCTAGTTTGGTACGGTCAATCTAATAATTTTATGTTAAACCATCTTATCATCAATCAACGTTGACCGAGTTAATATTCTAAATAATTAATGAATAAAGTTTAAGGTTACCAATAGATTTGAATAGCTTGGCTGAATTTAATAATTATATTAATAATTGTAGCCTTTCATAAATGAGTCTCAAAGAGCATGCCATTTCATATAGCTTATGATTTACACAATAAGTTTCGACTTCAAGTTAGGACATATATTTTTTTTAAAATTTAAAATAATCAGGGTTTTACTCACTCACTTATATCTATAAAATATATTTTTTAGAAGGTGATGTTTCCTCGCATAAAAAAATAAATAAATTAGAAATGGATAGGCAAGGCTCGAATCTTGACCAGCTTGTTATGTATCCACATAGAGGGTTTTGTGGCGAAGAAGTTGATAATTTCATGGGCTCCGTACAACTTCACATGATCAGTCTAGATTAGAGCTGGCAAACTTGGATCATGAAGAGATTCATGCAAATATTATATACCTTAATGTTATCTGTCATGTACAATATTATATACCTTAATGTTATCTGTCATGTACATGACAGATAACATACAGCTTGTTATGATATCTGTCATGTACTTCCCTGTAAATAATCTATAGCATTAGTCTTACATGTGCTTAAATTGAAGAAAGCTTTTTAGGGAAAAAAGTAAACCCTCGCTACTACTGTTATTATATACCTTAATGACAGTTGTTGCGTTGTCTTGGGCCATGGAAACTATAAATAACACCAACACGCTGTTAGCTTCAATAATCAATGCTCACAGCATTTCCGATGACAGAAGTAGAATATGCTGCCATTAACTAATAAAATTAGATAGTAAAATTATATTCTTACAGTAACTTGGGAGCCACGAAACATGCCATGTTACAGCATTTAACACTGGCCTCGTTGCCAAGTATGCGGTGGTTTATCACTAAATCAAGCATGTTTTTATGCTATTCAATTCCATCATCCCTGACCTTCCAATTCATCTTCGAGTTTTATACAACATGATCTCTATAAAGTTTCTTGTATACTTCATCAAATAGTTTATAGAGATTTTTAAGAGATGCCAAATTCAGGTAAGATAGTTAGCAACTTCTTAGCATCTAACACTATTTCTCAAAATAAATTTGATACCATTAGGCAACAAATAGCCTTTTCTCACAAATTTAGGCACTGAAATTCAACTCCCAATGGTCAATTAATCTCATAGTTGATATTATTCCGAACCTAAAAAGCTTAATGTTGAATATTAATTGTCAGTTTAATTTTCTATAAAATTAGATGCCGTTAGGCAACAAATTGCCTATGTCCATATTAAAGAATCATCTTACCTAAAAGCTTAAGCATAGACTCTTAAGGCTTTATAATATTTTATTCATTATGTTAGTCGCTTGTGGTTTTAGTCCATGGAAACTAGATGATTATATTACTATATATATAAAACGCGTAGAGGTTTCACTGCACATCGTTTACTATGGACAACAATATAATTGCTATTTTATTCCTAGAATCGCCAGAAAATTGACCCTGGTACCGGCGGTGTTTTGGCCTTTTCAATTTTTATTGAACAGTGAAACTATTTCTTTACTCCTGTGAGCTGTCAAAATAGAAGAAGGTTGGCTGAGGGTATTTTGGATTTTTCATATAGTTTTGCCCGATACAATTACTTACCCTTCGTAAAAGACAAAAAGGAATTTTTTTTGTTGAGGGCATGGTGGTACTTTTACACTTGATTTTTTCATGATTATCGATGAGTTCAAGAGTGTTTGGGTAGTTCTGTAATTTTTTATTTTTTATTTTCGAATTTACTACAGGCGTGTCGTACAGACGCGTCATCGATTTTGCACATGAACGCGCCTTTTAGGTGGCACGTGACGTGCATGTAGGTGGTATAAAATATCTCATTGTTCTATCATACGGTGTGCCACCATGGCCCCTGCCTCCCGGTATGGCGTGTGTCATGTGAAGGTGGTCGTGGAATCCTGGTGGACGGTTTTTCTCCCCCCTTTCTCTCTCCTGCTGCTAGAAAGTACAGTACAGTCCTTCATTTTGTTGGTTTGTTCATTTCGGTCCCTGGAGTTTTGATTTCAGTTTTCTTAATGATTTCTCCAATGGAAATTTTGATTGTTTTCAATTATGTCCTTCAATTGAAATTGATCATATATGGTACGTTTCATTTCAGTCGTTAATCTTTTGATTTTCGATTCGTTTTCTGTTCCTAATATTTTTGGTCTATAGATTTTAATTTGATTTAAGTTAGTTATTTAATTGAAATTAGTCATATATGTTACTTTTTATTTCAATCCTTATTCTTTTAATTTTTTACACAATTATACTGCATTTAGTTTTAAAAAAATCCCTTTATTGTTTTTGGGTCCTAAGGTTTTGATTTGTTGTAGTTTTGTCCTTCAATTGAAATTGATTATATATTTTGTTTTTCATTTTGGAACTTATTCTTTTAAATTTTTTATTTAGTATTGATTTCTTTACCTTTTTCATTCCTTCTTAGACAATGTTTCTTTTTTGTCCAAATTTATGCATTTATGCTTCTATTTTTTGTTTTTGATTTTTGTCATTTTATTTTTTGTTGGGGTTTTATTTTTATTCGATTCAGTTCTGAAATTTTATTTTATTTTGGTATTTTATTTTTCCCTTTTTTTCCTTTTTTTAAGTGTTTTCTGTAATTTTTATTTGTTCTTCAAATCATATGATTTTTTTATGCTCATAATATTTATTTTATTTTATTTTTGTTGTTATTGTTGTTGTTTGCTCTTTTGCAAAAGTTTTTATATTTTTCGAGACAATTTTATGGTTTCATTGTTTGTTTTAGTGATTGTTTGTGTTACTGTTTTCTTGCTTGCTTTTCTATAAAAATGTTTTGATTTTTTATTTTTCAGGACAATTTAATGATTCTAATTTTATAGGCAGAATAATGATAATAGTTTTAGTTGTTATAGTTTTCGCGACGATGCATTTTTTTCGCGCTTCGCGCCCCGCCATCCCTGGAGGGGAAGAACGGCGCGTGGTGAAAGAGGTGGGTTTTATAGTCGTGAAATCACGACTATAATTATCAGGAGTCTCCACATAGTATTAAGGTTACTAGAAAACCTATTGATCTGTGAGAGTGTGGGTAAGGGAAAGACGCATCACCCCCAGTGCACCCTACCTTAGGTAGGCTGAATTGTTGTTTAATTTTTTTTCCTACGCTATTTTTTTATTTGTTGGTTTTTCCTAAAGCTCGAGGTAGATCTCTCTTCGTGAGAGAGTCTCTAATTCATTGGAATTGAAAACCTAACCAGGAACAAATTACACTACATTTTGAAAACCCTGTTTTTAAATATCTGCGAGTGTACTTTACAATGTAATTTTACACCGCAATAGCTAAAAAAAAATAATTATTATTATTTTTGATATTTTGGCCCAATTCCAACGGATAATCGTAAACTGGTTACAGTATCCAATTTTCGCTTCAAAACATGAGAAAAATGCAATATATATTTTTTATGAAAAATATGCTTGGAAAACCTTCGAATTCGGTTGTATGCAGATTTTGTATTTTGTATTTTTATTTTTATTTTTTTATGTGTGGGCTGCCTGCCTAGCCCTCATTCCTAGAGGCCCATCATTTGGGGTGGACTGCTAGCACCTTTTTTGCCTTTTTTGGACTGGGCGGGCAGTCAGGCCTCCCTAGTGGCCCGGTTGGACACTATCTAGCCCTACCACCACGTCACTATTCACATACAAGTGAACAATGGCAAAAGATGCATGGAGACGGGAGGATCTCCTGTCACTGTCGTTGGGTAGAGGAGGCCGAAGTGGTTCTGGTGGTGGTGGTGGCGTCATAAATGGTGGGCTGTGGTGGCTGGGAGGAGCTCTGGAAGTTTGTTGGTCTGTCTTGCAAGAAGTTGTGTCGCCAAAGCTGGGAAAGAAGAGTTGGGCTGTTGCAGGTGCTGCCGACAAAGAAGGGTAGTTGACAATGCCGGAGGGAAGTCTCGTGGTGCTCGTCGGGAAGTGCTGCTGCTGGAGGAGATAGAAAGAGAGATGTCAGAGTTTCAAAAGCAACATTAGCTTTGCACGCCTTTTTTATTTTGTTCCTTCATTTTTGATTTATGTGATTTAACCCTCAATTGATCATTAAACTCTCAATTGTCTTCAATTTGACCCCTGACTTCGCATGTTGCGATGTAGTGGTCGCACAAATTAATTATCCTAGCTTAAAATAAATCAAACAAGATAGTATAGAGCAAGCAAGGGGTCGATCCCACGAGGACGATTTAGTTCAGATTTTCATGCTATATGTTATGCAATTGGGGGGGGGGGTTGGAAGTTGTCTAGGCTAAGCTAAAGCAAACTCAGCGAAAAATATATAAATCTAAAATTTATCAATAAAACAAACCTTGGTCACAAGCATACATCCACCTACGGAAATTAGAACCGATCCTTGAAACGAAAAATGCAATTTATGTTCTGAAATTTTATCTTTTCTTAACGTGATTAATTAACGGATCCGCCGTATAACTAATCCTAACCAACAAACAAACAAAGTGTCCGCACTAATGATTCAATTTAATGGTAGCTTTAAGAACTAGATAATTTCATCAAGATTAACATACAAGTTGTCCGCAACTTGTGTCAATTTAGTCATATGTTCTCCCTAAGTTCAATAATGTAGTTCCGCCACAATTATCAAGCTTAGTTGCTTCACAAGTTCATATATCACAACTCCGGTTTTGATATTAAACTTAGCAATAGATTGTTCACAACAATAACTTAGAGTCCGCTCTAGCAATCATCAACAACAATCATATGAAATATGCATAGGAAAACAATCATACTCATTCATAACATAAACTGAAAATAGAGTGAAGAATAAATCTCACGGTTCTTGAAATCCGAAGGTTTTTGTGTCCTTGCAACCAAGAAAAGAGCTTAGCCTTGCATGTTTATTGAACCTCTAAATAAAAAGATGGAAGAACACATGATTTAGGGTTTGGAGGAGGAAGATTTTGTGTTTTCTTTTGTGCTAGCCGCCACTTCCTTGCCCCTCTTCTCCTTTATATATGCTTAGAAACCCTAGTGTCTATTTTACAAAATAGTCCTTCCTTAAGTTGGCAGAAATTAGTTGTCCCTTGTAAAATTCATATCTCCTTCATATCACATCGTTTTGATCTTAAATTTGGCGCGTTTATAGGCCTTTTAGTCCCGAATCCATGAAAATTGAGTTTGCATCAATCGGACTTTTGTAGCTCGAGATATTGAAGTTGGAATGGACAAAGGTCAATATCGGCAGATTGCAAGATTTGACTTTGAAGGCTGCGATTTCCATGATCTTCCTTATTTTATTTCTTTTCCTTAGCTTTCCATAAATTTATGGATGTTAGCTTTTGAATGTCACTGGAATCAGTTCATTTCGATCTCTAGAGCTTCCATCGTGCACAAAACACCGATCGAAGGTCAAATCTGTCAATCACCTCCAATTACCTCCTTTTTGCATCTTTCATCCAAAAATGCCTTCAAAATATAAAACAAAGAATATCAAGGCATTTTATACATAAAACATATGCAAAACACTACGTAAATATGGATGAAATTATCAAATAATATGGTCGCATCATCGCACAAGTGATATCAGGACGGGAGATTATGAGATAAATAAGTCGTCCAATTAAGCGATGATATTGTCTTGGATCTTGCAAGGGTTCACCACAATCTGATGACAGGTGGTGGTGCTGAGGAATTGGAAAGGCAGCTGGCTTGCTGCCAGCCATACCAGTTTCTTTTAACAAATCAAGGGTATATTTTCGTTGACAGAGGGATATTCCTTATGGAGAACGAGCCAACTCTAAGCCAAGAAAATACTTGAGTGTGCCGAGATCTTTGATGGAGAAACATGTGCTGAGATACTGCTTGAGTTTCTAAATCTGTACCGAATCATTTCCTGCAATAACCATGTCATCAACATAGACAAGAAGAGCGAGGAAAGATGTACCATTGATTAGAGTAAAAAGAGAATGATCATTGGAGGATTGAATGAAGCCATATTTCCTTAAAGCCGAGGAGAACTTTTCGAACCATTGCCTAGGTGCCTGCTTAAGCCCATATAATGATTTATGGAGTTTGCAGACCCGATTGTCACCTGGAGATAGATAGCCTGGAGGAGGGGTCATATAGACCTCTTCATGTAATTCACCATGGAGGAATGCATTATTTACATCTAGTTGATGTAATTCCCAATTCTTAGCAGTAGCAACAACCATCAAACATCTGACAGTGGTTAATTTTGCAACCGGTGCAAAAGTTTCATGATAATCCAAACCTTCAATCTGTGTATAGCCTTGAGCAACCAGGCGAGCTTTATAGCGTTCAATTGAGCCATCTGAGTTGTATTTCAGTTTGTATATCCAACGAGAACCAACTGGTTTCTTCTCTGAAGGTAAGGTGACTAAACTCCAGGTGTGATTCTGTTCAAGAGTTGAAATTTCATGTTTCATTGCCTTACACCATTGTTGGTCTGTTACAGCTTGAGAAAAAGTTTTAGGTTCACTCACAACAGAAATATTAGCCAGAAATGCTTGATGAGATGGAGTAAAACGAGAATACAACAAATGACAGGATATGGGATAGAGAGTACCTGAAGAAACTGTATTAGATGTGGGCTGTGATGACTTATCTATTCCAGGGAGCTGCCATATATAATCATCAAGATGAGATGGAACTCGTCGAGTTCTTTGAGATCGAGAAGTGTTCAAGGGAACAGCCTGGTGATCAGAGTTAGTGGCAGTAGGTAGGATAGCTTCATCATCTTGTGTATCGGAAGGATGTATTTCTGGGTTGTGATCTGGAGATACGGTACTTACCGTTTCCAGGGAATCAAAAATGGGTAAAGGGACAACGGCATTTGATTCTTTTACAGGTTTAAGAGACTAAAACGGGAATTTGTCTTCATAGAAGATCACATCACGGGATGTAAAAATTTTGTGTGATTCTATGTCACACACTTTGTAACCCTTCTTTCCCATAGGATAACCAATGAAAACGCAAGGCTTAGCTCGGGGAGCAAATTTATCATTGGATCGATTTTTATCATGCACGTAACACAAGCAACCAAAGACACGCAAATGTGAATAAGATGGAGGTTTTGAGAATAGAATCTCACAGGGGCTTTTCCCCGACAATTTAGGAGTGGGAGCATAGTTTATGAGGTATGCTGCAGTCAACACACATTCACCCCAGAATTTGATTGGTAAATTGGCTTGAAACCGTAGAGCGCGAGCAACCTCTAACAGGTGATGATGCTTTCGCTCTACAATTCCATTTTGTTGCGGAGTGTCAACACAAGATGTTTGGTGTGAAATACCATTTTGAGACAGGAAGTTGAACATATGGCCAGCAGTAAATTCTAAACCATTATCGCTCCTAACTATTTTAATACTCCGATTAAATTGAGTATTAACCATAGCATGAAATTGAATGAAATATTTTTGTGCTTCTGACTTGTGTTTGAGGAGATAAACCCATGTGCATCTAGAACAATCATCTACTATGGTAAGCAAATAATGTGCTCCTGATGTAGATGGTGTCTTATATGGACCCCAAATGTCACAGTGAATCATATCAAAAGGGAAATCAGATTTATTATTGCTTAAGGGAAAAACATTTCGAGTTTGTTTAGCTCGATAACACACATCACAACAGTCTTTTGAAAATTTAAAAGAAGTACTAGATAATTCTGGAATGAGGGATAATCGATCAAATGAGATGTGTCCTAACCCCTCATGCCACAAATTTGGAGAAGAAGAAGATAATGAAGCAGCAGCAGCAAATGGAATACGCAGCCCATGGAAGTAGTATAAGCCATCACGTAATTCACCCATTCCAATCAGTATCTTCGATTTGAGGTCCTGTAAGACACAAAAAGTTGGAAAAAATGTGACTGAACATTGTAAAGCCTTTGTTAACTTGCTTATTGAAAG
This sequence comes from Salix udensis, assembly GCA_029204005.1. NCBI lineage: Eukaryota > Viridiplantae > Streptophyta > Magnoliopsida > Malpighiales > Salicaceae > Salix > Salix udensis. The sequence goes on along the minus strand of CM055031.1, from coordinate 1,459,848 downwards.
AAGATTGCATTTGAAGGATGGAATATAAAGAACATGATCTAACGTCATGTTTGACAAACAAATCTGACCAACAGAGTGCACTGTAACAAATGTTCCATTTGGTAGCTTCACAGGCAAATTTTGAAGAGTTGTTTGTGTATCAGTTTCATCAAGGGAATCACATGTGAGATGTTCAGATGCCCCACTATCTAAAATCCAATCTGTAGTATCAGCTGAGTGAGTGACCTTACCGACAAAGTTGGCTACATTCTGATTAGCAGAGGGCAGTAAGAACATGAGTTGTTCATACTGTTCTTGAGTGAGATTAAAGCTTTTACCCGTGGACTGACTTGACTCAGCAATGGCATTGTTGGATGAAACATGTTTTGGTTCCCTTCTGAAGTTTCTGTTTTGTCTAGCAAAGTTCGGAGTCCTTGCTTTGTTTTGCCAACTTGAAGGATATCCCACAAGTTTAAAACATTTTTCTTTGGAATGTCCAGGTTTATCATAGTATGAGCACCTAAATCTGCTTGTTTCTCCTCTTTGTTGATCTGCTGCAAAATCCTTTGTAGGGAATTTGCTTGTTTCTCCTCTTTGTTGTTCACCTGCAAAATTCTTTGTTGGGAATCTGTTGTGTTTGACATTAAAGGCTGCTGCCTCTGTCAGTTGATCTCGACTGGTTCCTGTAATGGCCAGTTGTTTTTCCTCTTTGGTCACAAAGGCATAAGCTTTGTTTATAGAAGGGAAGGGTTCCATATTCAGTATCTGGGATCGAATGATTCCATATTGATCATTCAGTCCCATGAGAAACTGATGAACTTTCTCTGTTTCCCTCTCTGCCCAGATTTGTTTTCCCGCACCACAGGAGCATGAAGGGACAGTAGAGTAGGCTGACAATTCATCCCAAAGACCTTTTAATTTGGTGTAGTAAACTGATACAGTAAGGTCCTTTTGTTGGGCTAGACAAATCTCTCTTTTTAACTCATGTATACGTGGAACGTTTCCTTGAGAGAAACGTTCCTGCAATTCTCCCCACATTTCATGTGTTGAATCTACATAGGCAACACTTTCATGCAATTCTGGGGCTAGAGCATTAAAGATCCAGGAGATTACCATTGAGTTGCATTTTTCCCAGGTTTGAATTTCTTTGATGTCTTCCTCTGGTTTGAGTAAAGAGCCATCAACAAAGCCCAATTTGTTCTTGGCTCGAAGAGCATTCATCATAGCACGCCTCCATGTTGGATAATTATCTCCTTTCAGAAGACAAGAGACAAGAACTCCTCCTGGATTATCAGAAGAATTCAAGAAATAAGGTGATGATGAGTCGTTTTCATACACCGATTTTGATGTTGAACTCTTGACCACGCTGGAGGAATTTTCTTCACTCATGGTGATCAAGTGTTTTTAGAAACCAAGGATCAGTATTGGCTCTGATACCATGTTAAGGAACCATCTCACCTAAAAGCTTAAGCTTGTGAGGCCCCATAATATGATTTATATTATTTTCTAACAAAATCCATACCGTATGTTATCTGTCATGTACTTCCCTGTAAATAATCTATAGCATTAGTTTTACATGTGCTTAAATTGAAGAAAGCTTTTTAGGGAGAAAAAGTAAACCCTCGCTGCTACTATTATTATATACGTTAATGACAGTTGTTGCGTTGTCTTGGGTCATGGAAACTATAAATAACACCAACACGCTGTTAGCTTCAATAATCAATGCTCACAGCATTTCCGATGACAGAAGTAGAATATGCTGCCATTAACTAATAAAATTAGATAGTAAAATTATATTCTTACAGTAACTTGGGATCCACGAAACATGCCATGTTACAGCATTTAACACTGGCCTCGATGCCAAGTATGCGGTGGTTTATCACTAAATCAAGCATGTTTTTATGCTATTCAATTCCATCATCCCTGACCTTCCAATTCATCTTCGAGTTTTATACAACATGATCTCTATAAAGTTTCTTGTATACTTCATCAAATAGTTTATAGAGATTCTTAAGAGATGCCAAATTCAGGTAAGATAGTTAGCAACAACTTCTTAGCATCTAACACTATTTCTCTAAATAAATTTGATACCATTAGGCAACAAATAACTTTTTCTCACAAATTTTAGGCAGTGAAATTCAACTCCCAATGGTCAATTAATCTCATGATATTATTCCGAGCCTAAAAAACTTAATGTTGAATATTAATTGTTAGTTTAATTTTCTATAAAATTAGATATCGTTAGGTAACAAATAGCCTATGTCCATGTTAAGGAACCATCTTACCTAAAAGTTTAAGTTTGTTAGGTGAGGTCCCAGAATATGATTTATATTATTATCTAACACATCTCTTCAAGTAAAAGCTCTTTAGGCTTGAAACTTGTACAAACCCACATTATCTTGTGCTTAATTTTTATCAAATTAAATGGGGATGGTGAGATTTGAGCCCGTGACGACTGGGTCAACAAGGCTCTAATACCATGTTAAGTAATCGTCTCACCTAAAAACTTAAGCTGCTAAGTGAGGTCCCAAAATATGATTTATATTATTCTCTAAAGTAGATTTTTAAGTCCGCCATCAAATCCCAGGGCTCAAGAGTTAAGGCGGCCAAATTAAACTTCTAGTCTTTAATTAAGCTTGAAGTAGAAGTAATTGTCTTCAAGCAATGTATTACGCAAGACCACAAGTATACTTGTCTATAAATTTTCTACCAATATACTATTATCTCACTTACTAACTTTTGGAGGGACAACTTAGGCAGGCTTGTTGAGAAAAAAAAGAAACTGAGAATGGCATCACAAGAGGCAGAGGCAATGTTCAAAAGCCAAGTTGAAATATCGCAACTTGTGCTTGGTTTTGTTGATTCTATGGCTTTAAAGTGTGCAGTCGAGCTTAGGCTGGCAGATATTATAAACTCTCACGGTCGTCCAATCTCTCTGTCCCAAATTGCTTCAGGTTTCAACTCTTCCTTCAACCCTTTTCATTGCTTATAAATATATCCATGCAATGTAAAGAATGAGCAACAACTTAGCAATTGAGTTTTGACATAGTAATTTGCCAAAGTTGTTGTTTGATACTTGTTATGCTTTCATGATACACCTTAAATTAAAGGAACACATGAAGAAATATTTTAACATTATCTTGGTATCCCTAGCCTCCCTCACCCAACCAGAAAATATATAGTATTAATTTCGAAAAAGAAATCTGCTGTATATAAGTTCCTATAACGAGGTTTTTTTCTTGTATCCTTCATCATTTCAGGTATTAACTCACCTAGCGCGGACATCTCTTATCTGGCTCGTATCATGAGATATATGGTCAGAAAAGAAATTTTTACAGCACACCCCTCATCAGATGGAGGAGAAACACTGTTTGGGCTGAATCAAAAATCAAGACTGCTAACGCATGACACTGAAGGAAGCCTCACTTCTTTAATAAGCATGCAACTCAATCCATTGCTCCTAGAACCGTGCCATCACTTGAGCCAATGTATTACAGAAGGTGGAACCGCTTTCTCGAAGGCTCATGGCTGTGAAGTGTGGGATCTTGCGTCTCGAAATCCTGTGGTCAATAGGGATTTCAATGAAGCCATGAAATGCACATCAAAGATCATGATGAGGGCAATTTTATCACATTACAAAGATGGTTTCAACAATATTAGATCATTGGTGGATGTTGCTGGTGGTATGGGAGGAAATGTAGCTGAGATTGTCAGGGCATATCCACTCATTAAAGGAATTAGCTTGGATTTGCCACATGTTGTAGCAACAGCACCAGAATATGAAGGAGTTTCCCATGTTGCAGGAAATATGTTTGAGGCTATTCCTAATGCTGATGCAATTTTCATAAAGGTCAGTGCCCTGTTAGAAATATTTTTCGGCTCAAATTAATACAACGATAGATAATTCATCGGAAAAACAACGACCGATAGCATTAATTAGTTTTACATGTGCTTATTTGTTTTCTTCTTTTGTATTTTACAGCGGATACTGCATGATTGGACCGATGAATCATGCGTTGAGATTTTGAGGAATTGCAGGAAAGCAATACCTGAAAAAACTGGAAAGCTTATCATAGTTGATATAGTTCTACAGGCAGATTATCATCGTGACCCGTTGGATGATATGAGACTGACAATGGATTTAGTGATGCTTGTAGTGACCTCGGGCGGGAAGGAAAGAACTGAGCAAGAATGGAAGAAATTATTAGAGGAAGGAGGCTTCCCTCGCTATAAAATCATCAAGATTCCAGCTTTGGAATCTATTATCGAGGCTTATCCAGAGTGAAATATCAATTTGTTGTCATTAATTTAAGTTGTGTTTGGCATTACTGTTGTTGTTGTGTTTGGCATTACTGTTGTTGTTTGGCATTACTGTTGTTGTTGTGTTTGGCATTACTGTTGTTGTTGTGCTTGAAGTTTAAAAATAACAGTTTTATGAAAAGCACTTTTAATTGCGGTTCATAACTGAAATTAAAGTGTGTTAATATTGTGGTTGAGTTTGAGGTTTAATAAAAAGCAGTTTCGTGTGTTTGATTATTATGTTTTTCATATTGCTGTCAACTTGTGAAATTAAAAATATTAGTAAATCAAAATAATTTTAAAAATATTAAAAACATTTCATTAGAAAAAAAAAATCTTTTTTAATTTTTGAAAAATATTTTTAAAATAAAAAAACAGCTTAAAAAGTATTGTGTATCTCTAAAAAAAACCAAAAAAATTGTGTAAAACTAAAAGTTAAAGATTAAAAATACCGTACAAAATTATATATATATTCGTGACAAAGTAACATATCAATTTTTAATTTCGATTTTTTTTTAATATGTAATGTTACCCATAATTTTGTTTTCCACATCTTGCCACGAATTAGATCGAAGTGACTGGTCACAGTACATCAACCCATCATAAAACGAAGCCACACCAATTTCCCTTCACATCACACACACCCGTTATAATTGTCTCTCCTTTTGCTTTCATTTTTTTTCCTGCCTGCAATTTGGTGAGTTGTTTTTGCCATTTTCTCCTTGGTTTTAGCAATCTATAACTCTTGAGGATGATAGCAGCCAATTCATGGTAATTTGCAAGTGCAAGTGCCCCATGACCTGTAAGAGCTTCTCAAAGCTATCCCTGTGCTCTCTCTCTCCTCCCATCTCTCTAATTTTAAAGTTCATGTCCCACTGTTCAATTGCTTCATGCTGCTACATGAAACGCAGTCACTGTGCTCTCCATGAAACCCAGCAAAATGAAATGCAGAAGCTTCAAAATTCAGCTTCTTCTACACCGTGGTTCAAATGTTTTTTTGATGGGTCCCATAGCCATTGAAACTGTGTTCTGAGAGAAACCAAACGATGAAAAAATTGAGTTCGCTCAAAACTCCGTTTGGAACGCAATACCAAACGGCCACTAAGACTTGCTGGGGAAAAAAAGAAACTGAGAATGGCATCACAATAGGCATGCAGAGCAAGGTTGTCAAAATCGTGATTTTGACACGACACAGAAAGGTTTTCTGAAAGTCGGATCGTAAAATCGTAAGATCATACCTGAATTTGTCCATACAAAAATCGTAAAATCACAGCTAAAATCGTGTGAGCAGAAAAATCGTAAAATCATAAGTAGAATATTTCTGAATACAATACATCATAATTATGGACATAAAACTTCATTAGTTAAAGTTCATTCATGATTTTAAATAACTTCAAAATACATTACAAAACAATTATGTCCATAAAATTTCATAAAATAAAAACTAACAAATTTAAAACAAATCTTCAGTTGGCGTGCAATGTAAACTAAAACCAGCCTCAGTTTCATCCCCCTCACTATGTCCAAGACTTGCATCAATAGCATCTCTATCAAAAGGATTATTAGTACTACCACGGGTGCTAACACCGATATTGGTAGTACTAGATCGAACTCCAACAATATTTAACCCTAAAATCCTTGAATTAGAAGTTTCAAATTCAACTCTAGTGGCTGGAGTACTCATCTCAACACCATAAAAAGTTTCTTCATCACTATCGTCTTCTTTTCCATTTTTTTTTTGTGTTGCACTAGCAATAGCCTGAAGTAAATTAATGTTCGATGAACTACCATGTCCTCTTTCAGTCACCCATTCATCATCAGATGGGAGTTCATCTATACCTTCATCGAAATCAATAAGTTGCCTTTTGCCCTTATCATTCATTTTTAAATTACACATCACAAAAACCAAGTCATTCATTTTATCCCATATAGGGATATAACTACAAAACAAAATAAAAAATTAGGATATTAACATCAATATTAAATAGCATAAGATAAAAAAATAGTTATATTAAATAAATAATTGGCAATTTAGCATAAAATATAATTTGCACCTTTTTTGCACAGAACCAAAATTAACTTGTATCTTTTCTTTCGCTTCAATCATTGCTCTATATATAAAACCCATGGTCGGTGTCTCATCTGAATCAACTAATCGAAGAATCTTTATAAGAGGATATACTGCCTTAATGCAATCAAAGACATCATGTCAAAACTTGCTATCCAAACATAATTTTGAATATGCTGCCCTTCTTCACTTTTTGAATATCTACTTAACCTCCATTACACGGAAGTGAACATTGTCATTAATTGAATCTTATAATCATTCAAACATCCAAGAGTCAAGTATGATGTGGCAAATCGAGTGGCAGCAGGCCTGATTAAATCTTTTCCTTTTGTGAAGTGTCTCAGCATGGAAATAAGAAGAGTTCTTGAATATATGTATGTGGTGATTCTCCTCCCCTTACCAATAGTTACTTCATGCACCTCTAGTTTCTTCTCAAAATCTTCCAAAATCAAATCAATACAATGAGCAGCGCATGGTGTCCAATACAAGTATTTTCTTTTTTCCATTAATAAATGGCCCACTGCCTTATAATTCGCAGCATTATCAGTAATCACCTGCACCACATTTTCCTCTCCAATCCTTTCCACAACAGCATCTAACATCTCAAATACTTTATTAGTTGTTTTGGATATATCAGATGTGTCTAAAGATGATAAAAAAAAGTTCCTTTAGGACTATTAACCAAAAAGTTACAAATAGAACGTCTTTTCTTATCAGTCCCATCCATCGGACATTATTGAGCGACTGTTTTTTTTTCCATTCCAACTTATAGTCATCAAGCAAATGCATTGTGTTATCTACTTCTTGCTTTAAGTACTTCTCTCTAATATCATGGTAAGATGGAGGCTTAAATCCTGGCCCATTCTTTGCAACTAATTCGAGCGCTTTAACAAACTCAGGGTTTTTCACACAATTAAATAGAATCGCACTAGTGTAAAAAAACCTTGCAATTTGTTGACATGCTTCTTCTTTAATATCCTTCTTTAGCATCTGATTGATGGTCATTTGAGTACTTCCACTTCCACTTATTGGTTTCTTTCCCTTGTTAACTAAGTTGATTTCATTATCTTCTTCTGCATCTTCGTCACTTTTAAAAAACTGAAAAATCTTTCTTTTCTTCTCAGATGTTTCTTGATTTTTCACTAAAACATTCAAAATCATCTGCTTCACATCTGCTGGTACTTGATGGCATGGCTCAACATCCTTTCGAGTGCAAGCCAAATGATGTTTGAAACGATAAATGCCTCCGCTGAAAATTTTCTGACAATACTTGCATTGAACTTTTCTTGAATTATTTTCAATATCTATACCATGCTGCCATCCCACATCAAGTCTATTGCCACTGGTAGTTTTTTTGGATGCCATGTAATCTGCAATTCATTGAAATAATAAATGTGTCCATGTTAAGTTTCATGAAACTCAATTATAGCTAAATTATTTCAAAATTGCTAGCTCCTCACATTTGACTCAGTCACCCATGAAAAAACCACAATTAACCACACATAGCACATGCACTAGCCGAAGCCTTTGAAATATCATTTTGTAAATTGTGTTGCCAATCTATTAAGTTATTCCTTTTGAAATGTATCTTTAATCATTGTTAGTATTATTTGGGTATATATAAGTTGGGCCGCTATAACCCCCCCACACACACACACACAGTATATGAATTTTGTTATAAACTCATGTTTTGCTGATAATAGTCTACTATTAGGAAACAATATATGAATTTGAGTAAACTCTGCATCCCTAAACTCTCATCTTCACCTTCCATGAACAACCACATAATTTTTCATTCATAATCAAATGCCAGGCACAACCCAAATCACATAATCAAATTCAACAGCAATCAAAACATACACCTAAAGAAATTCCAACACTGTCTTTGAAAACATAATCCCTTCAAAATTATAATCAAACCCATACGGCCATACATAATATATCAGCTCTATGCCTCTATCTCTTCCCATAAACCATCTTTTTTATTATTTCCAATCCTACAGAATATATCCGACACTTCACTACATGCATTGAGGCAATGAAAATACTAATAATACATTCATTATTATGTGATGACTTGATGACACCGAGAAGAATATTACAGTTAAAAATTTCAATTGAGATTTATAAATCAATGAAAATCAAGCTTGCACTAACCTTTAATGGCGAAGACGGCAACAACGATTCGAGGAAGACTGAAGAGAAGGATGAGATGAACAACTGGGGTCCTGGGGAGGAGATCGGCCGAAATGAGACCTGACGATTTGGGGGATTTTGTGTTGAGAAGAGAAGAGAAGATTTTGGGGGTGAGAGCTGATGATTTGGGGTTTTTTTGCTGAGAAGAGAAGATTTTGATTTGAGCTGCAAATGAAATTTGTAAATGAAAGAACGAAAAATTGAAAATGAAAGCCCCGACCGAACACCTTGAACTCGTAAAATCGGACCAAACCCGATTTTAAACAGGTTTGACCGAGTTTAGCCGGTTTCGAGTTTTCTTCCCGAATCAACCAGTTTTCTTCAGTTGACTCGCAAAATCATACGATTTTGCGAGTCAACTCGTGTTTTTGATAACCTTAATGCAGAGGCAATGCTCAAAAGCCAAGTTAAAATATCGCAACTCGTGCTTGGTTTTGTTGATTCTATGGCTTTAAAGTGTGCAGTCGAGCTTAGACTGGCAGATATTATAAACTCTCACGGTCGTCCGATCTCTCTGTCCCAAATAGCATTAGGTTTCAACTCTTCCTTCAATCCTTTTCTTTGCTTACGTAAATATATCCATGCAATGCAAGGAACGAGCAACAGCTTAGTATATCATGGATTTTTGAATTAGTATTCTAGATAATCCTTCATTTTTAAACTTATATCAGGGCATAGATCTTGAATTTTGACATACTGAATCGCCTAAGTTGTTGTTTGATACTTGTTATACTCTCATGATTTCAGGTATTAACTCACCTAGCGTGGACATTTCTTATCTGGCTCGTATCATGAGATATTTGGTCAGAAAAGAAATTTTCCCCCTCCATCAATGCCTTAACAAAGTGAACGTCTGTTTAAGGACAACCAGATCTTAGTTTATAATTTCAATGGGGTATCCAAAATTTTCATCACAAGATTTTCCTTATTTAGAGCTTAAATTTCTATAGATGATGACAATGGAAACTGCACCATATCTTAAGCTCATTGTCTCCTTTTGTGGGCATGAACAGTTCCATTCAATGTTGTATCCAGGATAGTTTTTTTTTTTTTTTCATTCTTAGATTTTGTTGACTCAGCCAGGAATTATGGAAGATTTGATTTGCATATAACATTAGCCCTTGGCTGTGGCCCTGTGTCCAACAGCGTTCCTGTTTCCCATGGTTTCCACTTTTGAGTCAGGAATGAGGTTTGAGAGGACCACGATGGCACATTGCATGGACGATGGAGACATGCATACGCAAATTTGATTTGAAGGATGTATGGAATGGAGACATGCATACGCAAATTTGATTTGAAGGATGTATGGAACTTATTGGACTTCTCAACTTAGTTTTCTGGTGGCAACTCAATTCTGAAACCGTTGCTGGCATAAGAAACAATCTTCTCCCTGTAATGTTACATGAAATGAAATTTGAATCTTAAAAACTAAAATATGACTGAAGGTCATGCTTTACAAGCATTAGAACTCTCTTACGTTAACTACTAGATATTTAACAAATCCATAATTGTTTGCTAAAGTTCTTGGAAAACAATTTCGTGAACTCAAATCCAGGTGGGAAGCCTGAGTGTAGAATCAAAGAAGTGTTGAACTCCATCACCCAAAAGTTATAAAAGCAACATTCAAATCTGACACCACTACATCTAGCTCTGTTAAGGAACCATCTCACCTAAAAGCTTAAGCTTGTAGGTGAAACTCATAATATGATTTATATTAGTCTCTAACACACTCCCTCAAGTAAAAGCCTTTTGGGCTTGAAACTTGCACTGACCCACATCACCTTGTGCTTAGTTTTTATCAAATAAAATGGGGGTGGTAAGATTCGAACTCGTGACCGCTGGGTCAAAAAGGCTCTGATACCATATTAAGGAACAATCTCACCTAAAAGCTTAAGCTTGTAGGTGAGGCCCCATAATATGATTTATATTATTCTCTAACAAGCTCCAGTGGTCAAGGCCATGAATTCTTGCTGGGTTCTCTCCTTCCCTACATGGTTTTGAGTTACATAAACACATCCATATGGGCAGTGTCCATTGCAGCCGCACTATTCTAAGGCGCTACTGCAAGGGCCGCATCCATAACCATTACTTCATCACTTGGAATAGATTTGTAACAGTTCTTCGATAACTTCAAGCACATTTTAAAAAAGCTTTAGATTGTAGTTTTTTTCAAACCCATGTTTTTACAGCAATTTAAGATGAAAGGCAAATTTAATAAACAACGTTATGCTGTCTTTTTTCAAACCTCAATATGCTATTGGTCATATTTATCAGTAGTATACTTTATGTCTACAGAAAAACAAGAAAAACGAATAACATTCTTGGTTGTATTTACTTGGCTACATTTTATTTTTTTTTGGTTTAGGAATTGATTCACCAAATGTTTACTTGAGGGGATATGTTAGAGAATAATATAAATTATATTTTAGAATCTCGTCTACACACCTAGATTTTTAAATGAGATGATTCTTTAACAGGTGATGGACATTAACAAGTTTAGCAGAGGTTATCAAAGCTTTTCCACACATCAAACTTTGATTTGCCACATGCTGTAGCCGCAGCACCAACATATGAAGGAGTTTCACATGTTTCAGGCAGTATGTTTGAGACTTCTTTCTTTTTTTTCTCCGGCCAAGCCCTTCATATATCATCTGAATAATGTTATAACGATTCTTGATTCAATCCTCAAGGTGTAGATCATAAATAGGCCTCTGTCTCACACAATTATCTCTAAGTTGAAATCTCAATCTGAATAAGTTACTTTCCATTTCTTGATGCTACTCAGTTCCATCATCCGTAACCCTCCAATTCATCTTCCAGACAGCATGATCGCTATAAAGTTTCTTGCATTCTTCATCAAATAGTTTATAGAGATTTTTAAGAGATGCCAAATTTAAATTTGATACAGTTAGGCAACAAATAGCCTTTACTCACAAATTTTAGGCAGTGAAATTCCACTCCCAATTAATGGTCAATTAACCGCATAGATGTTATTATTCCAAAGCTAAAAAACTTTATGTGTTGGAGTAAATGCTGAAAATTAATTGTCAATTTAGTTTTCTATAAAATTAAATACTATTAGGCAACAAAAAGCCTTTGCCTACAAATTTAAGGCAGCTAAACATTTTAATTATCTAGTGGTAGAAAATTAATTGTTAATTTAGTTTTGTATAAAATTAGAAACTGTTAGGCAACAAACAGCCTATGCCCACAAATTTAAAGCAACCAAACTCAACTTCTAATCTTTAATTAACCTACTAATAGAATATTTTAGGAGTGAGCATTTTCAGTTCGGTTCGGTTTCTATAAAAAAAAAATAACCAAACTGAAAATTGTATTTAAAAAAATAATAGAAACCGAAACGAACCTATTAAAAACCGACCATTTTTGGTTCGGTTCGGTTTTTATGATTAAAAAACTGGAAAAAACGAATTTGATTTATGGGCCATTTGATGGGCTTTTGATTGGGCTTACAATTAATATTAAGAAAGACTGCTTCCCAAAGTATTTTAAATTGTTTTTGCCATTAAATATTAGTGTTAATATTGTGTTTAATATTTTTTTTTTTTGCCTTTCTAATTCTATTATGTTGATGTTGTTTTGTTTAATTGAGTATGAGTAGCAATAATTTAAATTACACACGTAAATAAATAAAAAATTAAATTACAACATATTGCCTTCAAAGGGCTTCAAAGACTTCAAAATATACAACAAACAATATTAACATAAAAAACTTCGGTTTTGAACAACTAATTATCACCGTTGGTAGAGGTAACTTTCCATCTATAATTACCAAATAAAAATATCAGTTATATGCTTAAAAAATTCTCTACACACATATCAGCTACAAAATCTCAACAACAACAAAGAGATACATACCATGGTTCTCAATATTTGTCAATTTAGCTTTCTATAAAATTAAATATTGTTAGGCAACAAAAAGCCTATGCCTATAAGGCAACCAAACTCACTTCTAATCTTTAATTAACCTAGCAGTAGAAAATTAATCATCTCTCTCTCCCTCCCTCCCTCCCTCCCTGACAAGCAATGCATTACGCAAGACTACAAGTTTACTTCTCTATAAATTTTCTATCCATATATAATCATCTCACTCACTAACTTTTGGAGGGAGAACTTAGGCTTGTTGCGAAAAAAACAGAAACTGAGAATGACATCACAAGAGGCAGAGGCAATGTTCAAAAGCCAACTTGAAATATCGCAACTCGCGCTTGGTTTTGTTGATTCCATGGCCTTAAAGTGTGCAGTCGAGCTTAGGCTGGCAGATATTATAAACTCTCACGGTCGTCCAATCTCTCTGTCCCAAATAGCTTCAGGTTTCAACTCTTCCTTCAATCCTTTTCTTTGCAAACTTAAATATATCTGTAAGAATCTAAAACAATCAGAATTTTACTTGTTTATCTGGACTCATGAAGTGTGCTTTCCGTAAAATAAGGTTTTTTTCAAATTCAAATCCATGCAATGCAATAACTTAGGAATTAAATTATTACGATTAGTATGCATAAAACTAGAAAGTTATTTTGAATTAGTATTCTAGATCCTTAATTTTTAAACTGATACCAGGGCATAGATCTTGAATTATGACATGGTGATTTGCCTAAGTTGTTGTTTGATACTTGTTATACTTTCATGATACAACTTAAATTAAAGGAACACATGAACAAATGTTTTAACATTATCTTGGTATCCCTAGCCTCCCTCACCAAAGCAGAACATATATAGTATTAATTTTGAAAAAGAAATCTATTGTATATAAGTTTCTATATAGAGATTTTTTTTTCTTGTATCCTTTATGCTTTCAGGTATTAACTCACCGAGCACGGACATTTCTTACCTCGCTCGTATCATGAGATATTTGGTTAGAAAAGAAATTTTTACAGCACACACCCCATCAGATGGAGGAGAAACACTCTTTGGGCTGAATCAAAAATCAAGAGTGCTAACGCATGACTCTGAAGGAAGCATCACCTCTTTCATAACCATGCAACACAATCCATGTCTCCTAGAACCATGGCATCGCTTGGGCCAATGTATTAAAGAAGGTGGAACCGCTTTCTCAAAGGCTCATGGCTGTGAACTGTGGGATCTTGCATCTCGAAATCCTGTGCTCAATAGGGATTTCAACGAATCCATGGCATGCACATCAAAGATCATGATGAGGGCAATTTTATCACATTACAAAGATGGTTTCAACGATATTAGATCATTGGTGGATGTTGCTGGTGGTATGGGAGGAAATGTAGCAGAGGTTGTCAGGGCATATCCACTCATTAAAGGAATTAACTTGGATTTGCCACATGTTGTAGCAACAGCACCAGAATATGAAGGAGTTTCCCATGTTGCAGGAAATATGTTTGAGGCTATTCCTAATGCTGATGCAGTTTTCATAAAGGTCAGTGCACTGTTAGAAATGTTTTTCGGGCTCAAATTAATACAACGATAGATAATTCGTAAAAAAACAACGATCGATAGCATTCGTTTTACATGTTCTTATTTCTTTTCTTCTTTTGTATTTTACAGCGGATATTGCATGATTGGACCGATGAATCATGCATTGAGATTTTGAGAAATTGCAAGAAAGCAATACCTGAAAAAACTGGAAAGCTTATCATAGTTGATATAGTTCTACAGACAGATTATCATTGTGATCCATTGGATGATGTGAGAATGGCAATGGATATAGTGATGTTTGCAGTGACCTCGGGCGGGAAGGAAAGAACTGAGCAAGAATGGAAGAAATTATTAGAGGAAGGAGGCTTCCCTCGCTGTAAAATCATCAAGATTCCAGCTTTGGAATCTATTATCGAGGCTTATCCAGAGTGAAATATCAATTTGTTGTTGTCATAATAATGTCAATTAAGCAAACAACGTTTGCGATGCAGCAGTCAATTTGTTGTTGTCATAATAATGTCTTAATTAAGTAAACTGTGTTTGCATGCAGCAGTCAATAATAATATTAAGTTATAATCCAACCCATGTAACGCCTTTCCCTAAACTATTTGCATAGACTCTTATTTCTTTATAATATATTATTCATTATGCTAGTTGCTTGTGGTTGTAGCGTATAGAAACTATAGGATTATATATATTCAAGAGATTGTGCGCCTATTCAAGAGATAGTTGACTGGGCATGAGGCCTCTCAGAGGTGCATTAAAACAGCAACGCAGCAAATGGTCGCTTCCACCAACTACACGAAGACGAAGCAGTTTGCGCTTTGGGGCAGTCAATCGAGATCGTTCACACCAAATCATATTTCCCGTGGGCCTCAAGGCTCCAGCCCAGGACGAAACTTCAATGGAGCCCAGTGTGATGGACATCGCTCCAGCAACAACTCTGATAAGCCCAATAATTCCTTTCAGTGTTATAAGCCCAAATGCCAACTTTGTGACCAATTGGAACACATTGTCAAATCCTTCCCCCAATTCAATTCACAAAATGTCTTTATCAATTGTGCTATAATATCTACTAGAAAGGATAAAAATTGTCTACTTGATTCGGCCATTTCTCATAATATCATGGGTAATCTTTCCAACTCATCTCCTCATTCTGTGTTTGACATGTCATACTCTCGTAGACCATTAGATTTCTACTATGTGGTGACTCCTAAAAATTATAATTATAATAGTTATAAAATCCTTTTTTTCACACACCTCCTCCCGTCTCCAGGGATGGCAACGGGTAAAGAGAAAAATGATCAATGCGACAATCATCACCAATCTTTTCCCCTTCACTTTGGTGTTGAGCAGATTGTAGTGTCATCATCAATGGTGCCTGACATGCCAACGTTATAATTTCCTCTGGATGACTCACCTGCAATTGTTGCGTCCTCCCCAGGTAATTTTGCACCCTCTGCTCCCTTACTTCATGATTGGTTGTATGCCCTAAATCCCACCACACCTATCCAAATCCTTCTTTAGCTGACAATAGGATTGTGTCCTCTTTCAATACTCTTTATGAAAGCGGGTTTCAACTAAAGAATTGAAACGAAAGAGTATAGGTGTATTTGTTATCCTCTTACACGATCCTATAACTCAAACAAAATGCAGCCAAAATCCAAAGTTTTTATTTTTCTCGGTTATTCACCAACTCAAAATGTCTACAAGTGTTTAGAGCCATATAAAAAAAGATCCTTCATCTCTAACCACATGTTGTTTGTGATAGCATATATAATACATGCATACATTCATGGCATAGAAGTGGGTATAAATACTGTAAAAAAAGCATGCATTGCGTCTGTGAAAAACAGAATAACAGAATCCACAAATTCTTTCCAAGTTCATCTTCTCTCTCTCTCTCTCTCTCAAACAGAACTCTGGATTTCTTTCTATAATCTCTGGATTTCCATAGTTTGATGAAAATCAACTCCACCTTGTCTCAACCCGTGATTTTCGTGCCAACTCAGACTACTCGAAATCCTTGACGTATTTCTAGGTTATTCTCTAAAAAAAAGCTAACATTTATAGTTAGCAACTTCTTATCTTCTAACATTAATTTTCTTAATAAATTTGATACCATCAGCGAACAAATAGACTTTACTCATAAATTTTAGGCAATGAAATTCAACTTCAAATGGTCAATTAACCTTATAGTTGATATTATTCCAAAGCTAAAAATCTTAATGTATTGGAGTATAGGTTGAAAAATAATTGTCAATTTAGCCTTCTATAAAATTAGATACCGTTAGGAAACAAATAGCCCATGCCCACAAATTTAAGGCAACCAAATTAAACTTCTAATCCTTAATTAACCTAGTAGTAAAAAATTGATTGTGAATTTAGTTTTCTATAAAATTAGATATTGTTAGGCAACAAAAAGCCTAGGCCCTCAAATTTAAGGCAATCAAACTCAGATTTAAGACACCATCCACGCGAGGCAGTTTCCTGCCCCGATCAGCTTTTCTTTGGTCTGGGTAACATGTAATCTTTAATTAACCTAGTAGTAGAAAATTGAAATCACGGTTAAATTGAAGAAAAATGAAAGTTTAATGTCAATTGAGAGTCAAATTGCATAAATTTGAGACCAAGAACCGATGTAAAAAAAGCGTGTAAATTTCAGGCTACTATTGAAGTTTTGACAAGGATAAAATTGCATATATTTAAAAGTTTAAGGTCAATTAGACTTGAAATTAAAACAATTATAAATTGAAAGCCACTTTGTTAGCAACTTCTTAGCATCTAACATTAATTTTCTAAAAAAATATGATACCGTTAGGCAACAAATAGCCTATGCCCACAAATTTAAGGCAACCAAATACAACTTCTAATCTTTAATGAACCTAGTAGTAGAAAATTAATTGTTAGTTAAGTTTTCTATAAAATTAGATACCGTTAGCCAACAAATAGCCTATGCCCACAAATTTAAGGCAGCCAAACTCAATTTCTAATCTTTAATTAACCATCTTCATCTCTCTATCTCTCTATCTCTCTCTCTTCTTGACAAGCAATGCATTACGCAAGACTACAAGTATACTTCTCTATAAATCTTCTATCCATATATAATCATCTCACTCACTAACTTTTGGAGGGAGAACTTAGGCTTGTTGCGAAAAAAAAACAGAAACTGAGAATGGCATCACAAGAGGCAGAGGCAATGTTCAAAAGCCAAGTTGAAATATCGCAACTCGTGCTTGGTTTTGTTGATTCCATGGCTTTAAAGTGTGCAGTCGAGCTTAGGCTGGCAGATATTATACACTCTCACGGTCGTCCAATCTCTCTGTCCCAAATAGCTTCAGGTTTCAACTCTTCCTTCAATCCTTTTCTTAACTTACATAAATAGATCCATGCAATGTAAGGAACGAGCAGCAACTTAGTGTATCATGTATTTTTGAATTAGTATTCTAGATCCTTAATTTTTAAACTGATATGAGGGCATAGATCTTGAATTTTGACATGGTGAATCGCCTAAGTTGTTGTTTGATACTTGTTATACTTCCATGATTTCAGGTATTAACTCACCTAGCGTGGACATTTCTTATCTGGCTCGTATCATGAGATATATGGTCAGAAAAGAAATTTTTACAGCACACCCCCCATCTGATGAAGGAGAAACACTCTTTGGGCTGAATCAAAAATCAAGATTGATAACGCATGATTCTGAAGGAAGCCTCGCTTCTTTAATAACCATGCAGCACAATCCATTGCTCCTAGAACCTTGGCATCGCTTGAGCCAATGTATTAAAGAAGGTGGAACCGCTTTCTCGAAGGTTCATGGCTGTGAACTGTTGGATCTTGTGTCTCGAAATCCTGTGGTCAATAGGGATTTCAATGAAGCCATGGCATGCACATCAAAGATCATCATGAGGGCACTTTTATCACATTACAAAGATGGTTTCAACAATATTAGATCATTGGTGGATGTTGCTGGTGGTATTGGAAGAAATCTAGCAGAGGTTGTCAGGGCATATCCACTCATTAAAGGAATTAACTTAGATTTGCCTTATGTTGTAGCAACAGCACCGAAATATGATGGAGTTTCCCATGTTGCAGGAAATATGTTTGAGGCTATTCCTTATGCTGATGCAATTTTCATGAAGGTCAGTGCCTTATTAGATTTTTTTTCGGGCTCAAATTATACAATGATCGATAGCATTAGTTTTACATGTGCTTATTTATTTTCTTCTTTTGTATTTTACAGCGGACAATGCATGGTTGGACCGATGAAGCATGCGTTAAGATTTTAAGAAATTGCAAGAAATCAATACCTCAAAAAACTGGAAAGCTTATCATAGTTGATATAGCTCTACAGACAGATTATCATCGTGATCCCTTGGATGATGTGAGAATGGCAATGGATTTAGTGATGTTTGCAGTGGCCTCAGGCGGGAAGGAAAGAACTGAGCAAGAATGGAAGAAATTATTAGAGGAAGGAGGCTTCCCTCGCTATAAAATAATCAAGATTCCAGCTTTGGAATCTATTATCGAGGCTTATCCAGAGTGAAATATCAATTTGTTGTTGTCATAATAATGTCTTAATTAAAGTAAACAACGTTGGCGATGCAGCAGTCAATTTGTTGTTGTAATAATAATGTCTTAATTAAGTAAACTACGTTTGCGATGCAGCAGCCAATAATAATATTAGGCTATAATCCAACCCATGGAACGCCTTTCCCTAAACTGTATGCATAGACTCTTATGGCTTTATAATATATTATTCATTATGCTAGTCGCTTGTGGTTGTAGCCTATTATTACAATTACAATTACACTATAAGCTAAAAGTTTTTTCAACAGTGTTCGGTAATGTTCATCTACACTCAAATGCTTGGAAAAGTGAAATTACCAATAATATAAGTATTATTTGTATACAAAAACAGAACAAAGACATGGCTTCGGCCGAGTGATTTAGGCGCGCGTTTGTAAACCAGACGACTAGAATGGTTTTTGATTTTTAATATCATATTATTTGCATTATGTATAATTTGTATACTAAGTTAAACAAATAAATTGGTTTGGCTGAGTGGTTCAGAACTGTGCCTGTACACGGGAGGGTAGGGAGTTGCCAAGTATGCGGTGGTTTATCACTAAATCAAGCATATTTTTATGCTATTCAATTGCATCATCCCTGACCTTCCAATTCATCTTCGAGTTTTATACAACATGATCTTTATAAAGTTTCTTGTATACTTCATCAAATAGTTTATAGAGATTTTTAAGAGATGCCAAATTCAGGTAAGATAGTTAGCATTATCTTGGCATCCCTAGCCTCCCTCACCCAACCAGAACATATATAGTATTAATTTCGAAAAAGAAATCTATTGTGTATAAGTTCCTAATGTTAAGGAACCATCTCATCTAAAAGCTTAAGTTTATAAGTGAGATTCCATAATATGATTTATATTATTCTCTAACACCATAACGAGATTTTTTTCTTGTCTCCTTCATGATTTCACGTATTAACTCACCTAGCACGGACATCTCTTATATGGCTCGTATCATGAGATATATGGTCAGAAAAGAAATTTTTACAGCACACCCCCTATCAGATGGAGGAGAAACACTGTTTGGGCTGAATCAAAAATCAAGACTGCTAACGCATGACACTGAAGGAAGCTTATCATTGTTGATATAGCTCTACAGGCAGATTATCATCGTGATCCGTTGGATGATATGAGACTGACAATGGATTTAGTGATGCTTGTAGTGACCTCGGGCGGGAAGGAAAGAACTGAGCAAGAATGGAAGAAATTATTAGAGGAAGGAGGCTTCCCTCGCTATAAAATCATCAAGATTCCAGCTTCGGAATCTATTATCGAGGCTTATCCAGAGTGAAATATCAATTTGTTGTTGTCATAATAATAATAATGTCTTAATTTAAGTTGTGTTTGGCATTACTGTTGTTGTTGTGTTTGACATTACTGTTGTCATTGTTAGAGTGTATATTCTGGAATACTTAAAGTATATTCTAGAATGTAGTGTAGAGTATTTGACATATTATATAAAGTTGTTAGTAGCACAAGGTTTGTATGCAGAAATATTACAACAGAATATATTCAAAATCTCCTTCTCTCTCTTCTCTCTCTATCTCTCTTCTTCTCTACACAATTTCTTCACTCTTTTACTAATCTCAACATGGTATCAGAGCTATTATGCTAGCGCATTAAATGATCCAAGCTTCCACAATCTGATCTTTCAATGGATCATTAAAAAAAAAAAACGTAAACTGCAGCTGAAGATGATCCATGCCGCCGCTGCTCCTCATTTACAATATTCCTCATGGTAATTCCATTTCTTTCAAACCTTCACTCAGTAATAATCTTCCTAGTCTCAATATTAAGCTAATACAAACCAGTAGAATGCAATTTCCTTCCATTCATCATGCATAAGAAGTGCTGTTGCTCCTCATTTAGTTGTTGTCTTGTTCATCCGTGAGACTGCATTTCAGCATACTTTTTCAAATTCTCCAGTCTCTGCGCATCAAATTACTGTATTCAAATTTTGTGTAACAAAACTAAAGCTCAAACAGAGCAGCAGCAGAGCAAAAAAAAAAAAGCTGAAACAGAGCAGCAGATTCACTATTGTTTTTTTTCTTCGAGACGCCTTTTGGGTTCTTTTCTCTGCTGCTTACGAAGGTCAATAACATTAGGAGTCTCACCTCCAGTTGGTGTGCTTGAAAAGCTATCACCAGATTGAACACCATCCTCCAACTTCTCTTCATCAAGCAGTGCTAATTCTGAAATGATTCTGAATTTTCTGCTGATGTCGATGAAATTCCATTTGAGAAAGTGGCGCACGTCAAGCTTGCTCATGGTACAAATAAAGCTGCCAAGCCTGAAAAACCACAGGCTACTCCTGTAGCGTCAAGCGAAGATGATGAATCTGCTAGTGAAGATGAAGAGACTCGTAAGAAAAGAAAAAAACGTTTCTATGTTCCAGATCCAGTTCACATCGCCTTCTAGAAAGCAAGAGCAACAACAAGAACTATGGCTCTTCCATCCTCTTCTCCTTCTATCTACTCTCTCTCTCTCTGCATTTTCCGATGTCGATGAGCTGCTTGATTTCAGAATCGATGGTTGGCAGTCTCGTCGCAAAGTGAGCAGCAATGTCAGCCACAAATCAAACACTAAGCCCATTCAGATTATCACTTTGCAACTTGCTAAGCCTGGGGGCATCCCGCCAGACCAGCAGCGTCTCATTTTTGCTGGAAAATAGCTCAAAGATGGCCGCTCGCTCGCTGACTACAACATCCAAAAGGAGTCCACTCTCGATTTGGTGCTTTCGTTGAGGGGTGGTGCCAAGAAGAGAAAGAAGAAGACCTACACCAAAGCCCAAAAAGATGTAGCACAAGAAGAAGAAGAGTGGATACCGGGTCCTCAAAATGCTTAAACGGCGGAGAGCTAAGGTTTTTTAGTTTTCCTTTATGCCTTTCTTTTCTTTATTTCTATAGGTTGTTATTGTGTGGTTGTATGGTGTCGTTTTGTTGAAAAAAATAAAAAAATAAAAAGAAGAAGAAGAAAATTAATTAATAAATAAATAAATAAATAAATCAAATCATCAATATCATGGAGAATTACAAAATGAATTCTTACACAAATTAAGAAATTAATGTAAATTAATGTTCGATGAACTACCATGTCCTCTTTTAGTCACCCATTCATCATCAGATGGGAGTTCATCTATACCTTCATCGAAATCAATAAGTTTCCTTTTGCCCTTACCATTCATTTTTAAATTACACATCACAAAAACCAAGTCATTCATTTTTTTCTGTTGGAGATGGTTTCTACGTTTCGTATGAACCTATAAAAAAAATTCACAGTTGATAACATATAAGATTCTTATCTAATATGAAAACAATAATTTTATACTTAAAAAAAAAAACTTACCATCTCAAATGCACTCCAGTTACGCTCACATCCAGATGAACTGCAAGTCAAGCTTAGAACTCGAATTGAAAGATTTTGTAGCTCTGGACATTCATCCCTATAAGAAGCCCACAATCTAGCTGGAGTTTTTTTTATCCCTTGCTATTACGGCAGCCTCAATACCGAATAAGCACCCGTTTGGCAACGTGGTGAGTTCCACGTTTGCCAAACGGGATGGTGTTTTGGTGTTTGGTAAAAACCAAACACCATTTTTTTTAATGGGACCCACCCAAAATAACACCCAAACGGCGTTTTTTCAAAAGCACCTTGGAGGTGCTTTTTGAACGCCGTTCCAAACGGCAACCCAGGAACCTTAGCCAAAAGTAATCATTGAAAAGCAAAATCCCTACCTTATCCTCTCGTCTGCAACCTCCCATTCTCAATTTTTGTTCTCCTCTGCAACTTCTACAACAACCCACATCTCCCTTCTCATCTAACAAAACTCCTCATCCCTAAGCCTCCCGTCTCTTCTTTCTTCTGCAACCACTCGCGTTTCCCTTCTCTCCATAAAAAAAACACAAAAAAATCCAATTTTATTCCTTCTCGTCTGTGCCTTCTCCGTCTCTAACCTTTCTCTAAAAAATCGGTTAGTTTTTGTGCCTGGTCCTTAGATACGATATGCTTCAATTTTTTGTTGCTGGAGAGGGCCAAGGGAGAGTGGAGTAAACGGGAGGTGGAGAAAATCCATTTTTTTTGTTGCTGGCTGGAGAGGGCCAAGGGAGAGTGGAGTAAACGGGAGGTGGAGAGGGCCAAGGGAGAGTGGAGTAAACGGGAGGTGGAGAAAATCCAATTTTTTTGTTGCTGGCTGGAGAGGGCAGGAGGAGAAAATCCAATTCAATCTCTTTCTTTCCACAATTCTCTTGATTGTGGGCGGCTGGTTGTGTGGGAGAAGAAGATAGGGTTGGGGTGGGGTTGGGACGGGTGGGAGGTGGGTTTTATAGTATTATTAATTATAATAATAATTATTATTATTAATTATAATAATTATTATTAATTATAATAATTATAATACTTAGCACTGAAAAATAATTATGTTAAATTAATAAAAACAAATCCAGTTAGCTTAATTACATGCTATAAATTTTAATTTGTAATTAATTTGATTGAATTATTTGTAATGAAGTGTATATTAATTAATTATGTTTGAACTTATCTTGAATAAATAACTTAAAAAACAAAACAAAAATGTATTTCTTAATTAACATTAAAAAAACGAGAGAGAAAAGTGGGATAAAAAATAATTGATAAAATAAATTTATTATAATTATTAAATTTACAATATTTAAAAAACATTATATATATATATATATACCCTTTTAAGTAATTTCACAAGTTAAAAGCAGTTTGGAAAGTTTGGAAACCAAACACCAAAACTCCTTTTTCTTCAACCTTCAACTCAACCACAGTTTTAACCAAACACTTAACTGCTTTTTTTGAACCACAGTTAAAAACTCCATTTTTAAAACTCCATTTTTTCAACCACAACCGCAACCGCTATACCAAACAGGCCCTAACTCTTTTGCTTCCGCGAATATATCAAGTTGTAGATCAACTTTAGTCCTTTCTTCTTTATTAGGCACCATCCGATTTAAACAGTCATATACTCCATATTTAATGTTGTGGTACTGTCTAAAATCAGTAGTATAACGATAATGAGGATTCAAAAAAAAAAAACAAATGCATGCAAAGGTCTGTGAAGTTGAAGTTCCCATCTTGCATCAATAATATCTCATATAGGGATATAACTACAAAACAAAATAAAAAATTAGGATATTAACATCAATATTAAATAGCATAAGATAAAAAAAATAGTTATATTAAATAAATAATTGGCAATTTGGCATAAAATATAATTTGCACCTTTTTTGCACAGAACCAAAATTAACTTGTATCTTTTCTTTCACTTCAATCATTGCTCTATATATAAAACCCATGGTCGGTGTCTCATTTGAATCAACTAATCGAAGAACCTTTATAAGAGGATATGCTGCCTTAATGCAATCAAAGACATCATGTCAAAACTTGCTATCCAAAACATAATTTTGAATATGCTGCCCTTCTTCACTTTTTGAATACCTACTTGACCTCCATTGGACGGAAGTGAACATTGTCATTAATTGAATCTTACAATCATTCAAACATCCAAGAGTCAAGTATGATGTGGCAAATCGAGTGGCAGCAGGCCTGATTAAATCTTTTCCTTTTGTGAAGTGTCTCAGCATGGAAATAAGAAGAGTTCTTGAATATATGTATGTGGTGATTCTCCTCCCCTTACCAATAGTTACTTCATGCACCTCTAGTTTCTTCTCAAAATCTTCCAAAATCAAATCAATACAATGAGCAGCGCATGGTGTCCAATACAAGTATTTTCTTTTTTCCATTAATAAATGGCCCACTGCCTTATAATTCGCAGCATTATCAGTAATCACCTGCACCATATTTTCCTCTCCAATCCTTTCCACAAAAGCATCTAACATCTCAAATACTTTATTAGTTGTTTTGGATATATCAGATGTGTCTAAAGATGATAAAAAAAAGTTCCTTTAGGACTATTAACCAAAAAGTTACAAATAGAACGTCTTTTCTTATCAGTCCATCCATCAGACATTATTGAGCAGCCTGTTTTTTTCCATTCCAGCTTATAGTCATCAAGCAAATGCATTGTGTTATCTACTTCTTGCTTTAAGTACTTCTCTCTAATATCATGGTAAGATGGAGGCTTAAATCCTGGCCCATTCTTTGCAACTAATTCGAGCGCTTTAACAAACTCAGGGTTTTTCACACAATTAAATAGAATCGCACTAGTGTAAAAAAACCTTGCAATTTGTTGACATGCTTCTTCTTTAATATCCTTCTTTAGCATCTGATTGATGGTCATTTGAGTACTTCCACTTCCACTTATTGGTTTCTTTCCCTTGTTAACTAAGTTGATTTCATTATCTTCTTCTGCATCTTCGTCACTTTTAAAAAACTGAAAAATCTTTCTTTTCTTCTCAGATGTTTCTTGATTTTTCACTAAAACATTCAAAATCATCTGCTTCACATCTGCTGGTACTTGATGGCATGGCTCAACATCCTTTCGAGTGCAAGCCAAATGATGTTTGAAACGATAAATGCCTCCGCTGAAAATTTTCTGACAATACTTGCATTGAACTTTTCTTGAATTATTTTCAATATCTATACCATGCTTTGCCATCCCACATCAAGTCTATTGCCACTTTGGTAGTTTTTTTTGGATGCCATGTAATCTGCAATTCATTGAAATAATAAATGTGTCCATGTTAAGTTTCATGAAACTCAATTATAGCTAAATTATTTCAAAATTGCTAGCTCCTCACATTTGACTCAGTCACCCATGAAAAAACCACAATTAACCACACATAGCACATGCACTAGCCGAAGCCTTTGAAATATCATTTTGTAAATTGTGTTGCCAATCTATTAAGTTTTTCCTTTTGAAATGTATCTTTAATCATTGTTAGTATTATTTGGGTATATATAAGTTGGGCCACTATAACCCCCCCCCCCGCCCCCACAATATAGAATTTTGTTATAAACTCATGTTTTGCTGATAATAGTCCACTATTAGGAAACAGTATATGAATTTGAGTAAACTCTGCATCGCTAAACTCTCATCTTCACCTTCCATGAACAACCACATAATTTTTCATTCATAATCAAATGCCAGGCACAAACCAAATCACATAATCAAATTCAACAGCAATCAAAACATACACCTAAAGAAATTCCAACACTGTCTTTGAAAACATAATCCCTTCAAAATTATAATCAAACCCATACGGCCATACATAATATATCAGCTCTATGCCTCTATCTCTTCCCATAAACCATCTTTTTTATTATTTCCAATCCTACAGAATATATCCGACACTTCACTACATGCATTGAGGCAATGAAAATACTAATAATACATTCATTATTATGTGATGAATTGATGACACCGAGAAGAATATTACAGTTAAAAATTTCAATTGAGATTTATAAATCAATGAAAATCAAGCTTGCACTAGCCTTTAATGGCGACGACGGCAACAACGATTCGGGGAAGACTGAAGAGAAGGATGAGATGAACAGCTGGGGTCCTGGGGAGGAGATCGGCCGAAATGAGATCTGACAATTTGGGGGATTTTGTGTTGAGAAGAGAAGAGAAGATTTTGGGGGTGAGAGCTGATGATTTGGGGTTTTTTGCTGAGAAGAGAAGAGAAGAGAAGATTTTGATAACCTTAATGCAGAGGCAATGCTCAAAAGCCAAGTTAAAATATCGCAACTCGTGCTTGGTTTTGTTGATTCTATGGCTTTAAAGTGTGCAGTCGAGCTTAGACTGGCAGATATTATAAACTCTCATGGTCGTCCGATCTCTCTGTCCCAAATAGCATTAGGTTTCAACTCTTCCTTCAATCCTTTTCTTTGCTTACGTAAATATATCCATGCAATGCAAGGAACGAGCAACAGCTTAGTATATCATGGATTTTTGAATTAGTATTCTAGATAATCCTTCATTTTTTAAACTTATATCGGGGCATAGATCTTGAATTTTGACATACTTGAATCGCCTAAGTTGTTGTTTGATACTTGTTATACTCTCATGATTTCAGGTATTAACTCACCTAGCGTGGACATTTCTTATCTGGCTCGTATCATGAGATATTTGGTCAGAAAAGAAATTTTCCCCCTCCATCAATGCCTTAACAAAGTGAACGTCTGTTTAAGGACAACCAGATCTTAGTTTATAATTTCAATGGGGTATCCAAAATTCTTTTCATCACAAGATTTTCCTTATTTAGAGCTTAAATTTCTATAGATGATGACAATGGAAACTGCACCATATCTTAAGCTCATTGTCTCCTTTTGTGGGCATGAACAGTTCCATTCAATGTTGTATCCAGGATAGTCATTCTTAGATTTTGTTGACTCAGCCAGGGGAATTATGGAAGATTTGATTTGCATATAACATTAGCCCTTGGTTGTGGCCCTGTGTCCAACAGACGTTCTGCTTTCCCATGGTTTCCACTTTTGAGTCGGGAATGAGGTTTGAGAGGACCACGATGGCACATTGCATGGACGATGGAGACATGCATACGCAAATTTGATTTGAAGGATGTATGGAACTTATTGGACTTCTCAACTTAGTTTTTCCGGTGGCAACTCAATTTCGAAACCGTTGTCTGGCATAAGAAACAATCTTCTCCCACGTAATGTTACATGAAATGAAATTTGAATCTTAAGAACTAAAAATATGATCGAAGGTCATGCTTTACAAGCATTAGAACTCTCTTACGTTAACTACTAGATATTTAACAAATCCATAATTGTTTGCTAAAGTTCTTGGAAAACAATTTCGTGAACTCAAATCCAGTGGGAAGCCTGAGTGTAGAATCAAAGAAGTGTTGAACTCCATCACCCAAAAGTTATAAAAGCAACATTCAAATCTGACACCACTACATCTAGCTCTGTTAAGGAACCATCTCACCTAAAAGCTTAAGCTTGTAGGTGAAACCCATAATATGATTTATATTAGTCTCTAACACACTCCCTCAAGCAAAAGCCTTTTGGGCTTGAAACTTGCACTGATCCACATCACCTTGTGCTTAGTTTTTATCAAATAAAATGGGGGTGGTGAGATTCGAACTCGTGACCGCTGGGTCAAAAAAGCTCTGATATCATATTAAGGAACAATCTCACCTAAAAGCTTAAGCTTGTAGGTGAGACCCCATAATATGATTTATATTATTCTCTAACAAGCTCCAGTGGTCAAGGCCATGAATTCTTGCTGGGTTCTCTCCTTCCCTACATGGTTTTGAGTTAGCATAAACACATCCATATGGGCAGTGTCCCTTGCAGCCGCACTATTCTAAGGCGCTACTGCAAGGGCCGCATCCATAACCATTACTTCATCACTTGGAATAGATTTGTAACAGTTCTTCGATAACTTCAAGCACATTTTAAAAAAGCTTTAGATTGTAGTTTTTTTCAAACCCACGTTTTTACAGCAATTTAAGATGAAAGGCAAATTTAATAAACAACGTTATGCTGTCTTTTTTCAAACCTCAATATGTAGGAAAACTAACTTGTCTTTCCTTTGTTTTTCATTCAACTTTAATAGAGACTTACAGGAGTATGTGTAACGGTTACATAGCCAAATCATGGCTGTCAATTGTGCTATACATGGAAGATTATGTGTTATACATGGAAACATAATCTCAGCCTATCATGCTGTGTTTGGAAGGCAATCTCGTATGCAAATCAGAGTAATGAAGTCAATGACTAGAATCATGCTTGACAGATCACTGATATCTCTTCACAATATGCTATTGGTCATATTTATCAGTAGTATACGTTATTTCTACAGAAAAACAAGAAAAACGAATAACATTCTTGGTTGTATTTACTTGGCTACATTTTATTTTTTTTAGTTTAGGAATTGATTGACCAAATGTTTACTTGAGGGGATATGTTAGAGAATAATATAAATTATATTTTAGAACCTCGTCTATACACCTAGATTTTTAGGTGAGATGATTCTTTAACAGGTGATGGACATTAACAAGTTTAGCAGAGGTTATCAAAGCTTTTCCACATGTCGCACGTCGCCGCGCGGCGTCCCGGGAGGGATCCTGGCTCTCGCGATGGAGTTTGAGAAGGAGTCGCCACCTGGCTGTTGAGGGTCGCTAGGAACACCCGATTTGTACTGGTCTGCTCAAAGATTCAAGGGTAAGGGACTGGTTGCGTAAAGGGAAGGTATTAGCACCCCTAGTACGCCTTACCTGAGGTAAGCTGCATTGTCTATTTCGATGTGATTTTGAATGCTCAATAAGTCCTATTTATTCACACAAAAGATGTTTTGATTGAAAAAGAAATTGATCAACGCTTAGAATAATCATGTGAATTTCATTGATTATTATCATTCCCGCCGAATATTTGGATATTAACCTCTTAGAATTTATTTATCCAAACATCGAAAGTGAATAATAGCATACTATTCCCTGCTCGAATATTTTGGATAAAATTTATTTATCCAAACACCGAACGAGTGAATAATAGCATACTATTCCCCGAATATTTTGGATTTTAACCCCTTAAGATTTAATTATCCGAATACCGCAGTGAATAATAAATTCTCAAAAAAATAATATTTTTGTATTTTTGAAATATTGATCAATACCCTTTTGATTTTTACAAAGAAAACACATTTTTTTATTTCATTTTATATTTCTTTTTTTTTCCTTGACAAAACAACATAACATTGAATAAATAAAACACAACACACACACCCACACAATCTCTTTTTTCATTCCTTTTTCATCACATTTTAAAAAATAAAATATAACTCACATACACATTGTCTTTTTTCATTTCCTTTTCATTACATTTCACAAATAACAAATAAAATACAATAAATTCAAATAAAAAACACATAAACATAAAGAAAAAACACAAAAAGAGCTCGAGAACGATCGAGAACACCGGTAGCGACTGGGACAGAAGGCTGGTGGCGCGTCATCCACGCGCCGCCGCCGGTGAACAGTGAAACAGGGGGTAGGGGCTGGGATCTGCTTCTTCTCTTCAATCTCTCGCCGGAGGTGGTCTTCCGGTGACCTGCAAAAACAACAACGAACAAACAAACAGACACCAACAAGGCAAATTTGGTCCGTTTTTCTCCTCTCGGTCCCTTCTTCTTCTTCTTCTTCTTCTTCCTCTCTTCTTCTTCTCTGCAGCAAGGGCGTTTCACCACGACCTGCATACACATAGCAAACACACAAATACGAAAGACACAAAGTCGGGTCTGTCATTCTCGGTGTGCTCTCTCTCGGGTCTGTCATTCTTCTTCTGCTCTCTTCAAAATCAGGGTTTCTGTTGTGTGGGGGGCCGTTGGGTTTGTTGATGGCTGCCATGTGAGAGGCTGCTGTCGTGACTAGCTGAGAGAAATGAGAGCGTGGGAGGTTGGCTGGCCGGAGGGAGGCAGAGAGGACCTGCACATCAAAGACAAAACACAGCAAACGAAAACACAATCAATCGGGTCTCCTCTTCTTCAAATCCCAGGTCTGTTCTCAGGTTTCTTCCCAAAATCACAGATCTGGTCTTCTTCTTCTCAGGCTGTCCTTCGACTCTCCTCTTCTTCTTCTCTTCCTCGCCGGCGAGAGTGTTCTGAAAACCTGCAAACAGAAACAAAATCCAGACACAAAAAGCACAAAAATCAGTTAGTTTTGTCCTTCAAATCTTGGCTCTTTCTCGGTGATATGTTCTTCTCGGTTTCTCCTCCTTCCTCACGGGATGGTGGGGCTGCTGCGGTGGCTTGGAGAGGAAGAGGAAAGGAGATCGTGGGTGGCCGGGGCTGGCAGAGATGAAGGCTGTGTGGGTCTGCTAGGTGTTGACAAAGGAAGGCTAAGAGGAGAGTGGGGGTAATGGGTCGGTCAAAGAGAGAGGGGAAACGGGGCTGCAGCTATGGGGTGAGAGCAAGGTCGAGATGGAGAGGGAGGGCTGCGATCGGAACTCAGAATGAGATGGTGGGGCTGCAGCAGCCCTCAAAGGCGTGGCGGCTGCAGCCCCTCTTGGGAGAAAAAGATGCTAGGGTTTTTTTAGGGGTTTAGGGTTTTTCAATGTGTGTATTTTTTTTTGGTCCTCTTAATTGGAGTTGATACCTCTCTATTTATAGAGGTTTTCAAAGACAAAAATCTGAAACTATCCATCAGCTTGCGCGTCTCTTCAATCTGGTCCTTCATATCCAATTTGTGCAATTTGACCCTGCATTGCCTGTTAAATTCCCAATTTATTCAATTTTGCCCCTGCAACAAGATATTTTTGGATTTTTGTCTTTTTTCTATTTTTTCTTTTTCTTCCGAAACATAAAAATAAGTGGGTCAAAAATTGGGTAGCAACAGATGCCCCCTCTTTACAATGCTTACGACTAAAGTCTCGCAAAAGACTTTAAATAGTAAGCGTTGTAAAGAAAAATTGAATGGTGGAGATGGTCTCATCAGATGAAAGAATAGCTAGGAGGGTCTCAATGGTGACGGGTGACCTACCCGGGTCTCATTATGACGGGTGACCTACCCGGGTTAGAAGTTAGAAGGGTCTCATTTTTCTGGGTGACCTACCCTGGTTAGAAGTTAGAAGGGTCTCATTTTTCTGGGTGACCTACCCACGTTAGCAGTTAGAAGGGTCTCATTTTTCCGGGTGACCTACCCAAGTTAGCAGTTAGAAGGGTCTCATTTTTTCCGGGTGACCTACCCAAGTTAGCAGTTAGAAGGGTCTCATTTTTCCGGGTGACCTACCCAAGTTAGAAGGGTCTCATTTTTCCGGGTGACCTACCCAAGTTAGAAGATGGAGGGGTCTCATTTTTACGGGTGACCTACCCGGTTGGAAGATGGAGGGGTCTCATTTTTACGGGTGACCTACCCGGATGGAAGACGGAAGGGTCTCATTTTTCTGGGTGACCTACCCGGATGGAAGATGGAGGGGTCTCATTTTTACGGGTGACCTACCCGGATGGAGGATTGGGTCTCATTTTTAAGGGTGACCTACCCGGATGGAGGATGGAAGGGTCTCATTTTTCTGGGTGACCTACCCGGATGGAAGATGGAAGGGTCTCATTTTTACGGGTGACCTGCCCGGATGGAAGATGGAAGGGTCTCATTTTTACGGGTGACCTGCCCGGCTGGAAGATGGAGGGGTCTCATTTTTCTGGGTGACCTACCCGGCTAGCTTGGTCTCATTTTTCTGGGTGACCTACCCGGCTGGAAGATGGAAGGGTCTCATTTTTCTGGGTGACCTACCCGGCTAGCTTGGTCTCATTTTTCTGGGTGACCTACCCGAAAGGATGATGATGAAAAATGGGGTCTCATTATTATGGGTGACCTACCCAGATGAAAGCTGATGAAGATGGAGATGCAATGCATGATCATGCAGGGATACTTACCTGAGAAATATAGGTCCCCTTCCCTTGATGCTCCATTGTCGTAGGATGTCTTTGCCGAGTCTCCATAGCTTTGTTGTCATTCATTCATCAAGTCTCAAGCGCATTGCTTCTTCTGGCGTATCTGCGATGATCTCTGCTCTCAGTGCTTATCAAGTTTAACATTGCCCCCAAGTGTGGTGTTGCTTGATTTCTCGTGAAGGAGTGTAACAAGCCATCAACTTTCTTGGAATCTCTCAATATTGCACCGATGATCTTGGATTTGCGTGTGTTTGCTAACAATCATTGCAAAACTTGCTAATGCCGACCTCATCTTCGGTTGTCGATCAGTTAATCAATTTCCTTCATCAATTGAATCATGTTTCTCTTGTAGTATGTCATCATCAACCTTCATGGAATTTTCAAGTCATCCATAAATGCATCCAAAACTCATCGGTGCATGCTCCATGCTATCATCAATAAATTTCTCTTAGCTTGTGAGAGGAGATGTAATGCTACCATCACCCATATTCATGTGATGAATCTCGCCTTGAACTGATGCAGCTATTCGGCCATGCAATCTGAAACTCCTCGTCATAGACTCAATTTCTTCTAAGCAAATCCTTATTGTCAGTGCAAACAATTATGATATTGTCATTAATGAAGTTTTTTTCTGTCTCCCATATTCATGCGGTGAACTGAACCTTGAGTTGACTGGGTTCGTAACAATTATCTCATGATCAACCTTTATGGCATGTATACTCTTCAACATTTATCAAAAATGCAACCATGCAACAATCTCTTTGGAGACAAACAAATCTGCAAGTAAGACGATATTTCTGAAATCTACAGGTGCCCTTCAAATGCAATCTTATTCTCAATCACTGTTGGAGCTTATCAAACCATCACTCTCTATTAAGCCATGTTGCCCTGAGCTGAATCCGTTAGTGCTCATTGATGAATTTCACTAAATCAATCGTTTGCTTATGCTTCTTTGCCCCCAAGCTGATGTGAAATTATTTGCATTCCTATCAAGATCCACATTCTGGCCTCTAACTGCTGGGCATTCTGATGATAGCCGAGAATTGTCAATGTCAAGGATTCTTCAAATCCGGTCAATATTTCCTCCCAATCTTTCTTGTTCTAGAATTAAGTCACTGATTTCAAAGATCAAGTGCTTCCAAAGTCTAATCATTGCAATAGAATCAAAGAGATGTCATTTGTTGAAAATCAAATTCATTTGGTCAAATACCCAACGCACGATATTCAATAAATGCAGATCTGTAAATATTTTGTATTTTGCAAACGATAATTGACTCATTGTGAGATTGAAATTGTCTTTTTATGGTTTTTTTTTGGTTTCAATTCTAATCTCAGATTTTTGGGGGTATGTACATGATGAAGTGATGATTTGTGGCTTTCAAACAATTGGAGTCGAGTAAAAAACTTGAGGGTTCGGTTGAAAAAATTTGTCTCATCTTTCGAGTACTTACCTTATCAATATGCATAACAACTTGCAATTTTTTTTCATGAAATTATAACCCTTATGGAAAAAACTCTAGCAAATGTGAGAGCGCCACTTATCGGTTAAAATTGCTTGCTTGATCAAGAAGGACTTTTACAAGCATGTAATGAGGCTATGGTTCTTGGCTATAAAAAGAAAGAGATATTCATAGGCTCAAAAAGGTGTTTAAGGGTTTCAAAGACCTAGGATCACCATCATCTAGTCATTAACTCCTTTGCTCTTGTTGTCTTAGTAGAAGAGACCACATCAAAATACGTTAATTATCTTGACGTGATTTTTTTATCAATCAACCAATGCTCTAAGAATCTCTACAACCATGTCATTCCTTTCATTGACAATTTCAAACTTAAAAGGGGAATACTAAAACTCGAACCATCATTTGTCATCTAATGTTATTTCATCTCTTATTGCACTCAACATAGTATAACAAAACAATTCTGCACGATCTCCATTCGATGCAATAATTTATCCTGAAGACTGATAATCTTAATAACATTTCTTCCCACATGAGGTTTCACCACAGATACCAACGGACATAGCATAGTTCAATATTCTCTTCTTCCTTCTTTTTTTTTTTCATTTTTTCTTCTTTTTTTCCTTCTCTTTTTGAACTTGTCCTTAGCACTGACTCTTTGTTTTTGTCATGTCCTACCTCAATTTGATTGTTCCCAATTTTGGGGTTTTCATTCATGAGCATTCCCCTTCTGTTGATTCTTAATGTTGTCGCTGTATCCTCAAACTACAAATCTCTTATTGTCCCCTACTGTACTTGCCCCCAGTGTTTTTGCCCCCAGTGTGAGGGTGTGATCCATGTCGGGTTTTTTCAAAAAATATAATATCAGGCTCAAATTGGGATTAACAAGGGATACATAGTTCAAGAATAGTGAAGGAAATAAACAAAGATGGCCTTTTGTCATTTCAAGCAAAGTTGGTTTTAACTGATAAATTTTGACCTCGTCCAATGTAATGATTTGGACATGCAAGAGTCATGATTCGCGGGTCCATAACTACCGAATCCATTTCATGTTAATATGCATACTAATAAAGCTTAGTACTATGATGTGGTTCAAAAAACTCGGTGTATAGGCTCAAAAAATTGTTCGGTCACCTGGTATTGGTCATCATGTCTTTTAACAAAAGTTGGGTCAATTTTGCAATCAAAATACTTTTAATTTTCAAAAATGATAAACTTTAAATTTTGCATGTTGGAGTTTGATCAAAATATTTTGTCAAAAATAAGAATGTCAAACATCTCTTGACTTCAAAACAACAAAAAAGACAAGGAAAACACATGCTTCAATGAAAATGATGATTTAACCCCAAAACAAAGTGATAGCCGATGAAATTCCATGAGAAAGTTACTGACGGTGCGATATTTTTCCTCAGACTTTTCAAACAATCATTTCTGTGTTGTCGCTGCTCATTGATCTCGCTTATGCTCGCGATGATTTATTGCTGACACTGCCGACGATAACATCCTCCACAAAACTTGACTTGACTTTTGCTGATTAACTTCCACACTTGATTACTGAAATTCTTGCAACTATTCATCTCTCTCATCTAGATTATGTCTCAAAAAAGAAGGTATTTTTTTTTTTTTTTTTTTTCGCTCCACCGCGCTCCTCATTGGACATAAAAAGTAGATCGAGCTAGGAAGCACTCTTGTCAGAACACCAAAGTGCGCAAATCATTAAAAAATTCATCATACACTGAAAAGACTCTTTTGGCAGAAATTTCGCTTCTTCGAGCAATGTAATCTTGCAGTGCACATACTCTGACTTCTTAGACACCGGATCAAATTCAACAGTATCATGTTATGTCTTCTCTCTCAAGATATTCATCTTCGCTTTAACAGACAAAATTGTGCTCAAAATGACATGGTCTTCTGTGCATGGCGGCATAAAAATTTCTGATTTGACAGTGCCGCAATAACTCCATCTGATCCGGAGAGAAATCAATTTGATACTTTAAACAGGCAGACAACTTCTTTCACTGATGCTTGCTTTCTGAAAATGGACTACTCGCACTCCTTCAAAAGAAAACATGAATTTCCACAATCCCCATTGATGATTGCACTAACACTCTTCGACTGATGCTTGCTTCCGAAAATGGACTACTCGCACTTCCTCAAAAGAAAACCTGAATTTCCACAATCCCCATTGATGATTGCACTAACACTCTCCAAATAATATATGGGCATATGTCCCACTTGATTTCACTAGAGAGCAGAGAACTTTGTTGTGGGCTTGCAGAAGAAACATGAATGATGACTTTGTATCGGAACCGGTTCTTCTCAGCAATATCAAATGTCCAATGACTCTAGACTCTTCGGAGGATGACAAATTGAGGGACCCCTATTTCAAAACTATGGAGACGCATGTTGAAATGCATATGCATGTTTTTTGGGTTTTTTTTTTTTTTTTTTTTTTGACAAACTTGCCCTTTAAAGAGCGACGCGTGCTTGTAATGACTGCATGCTAAACAAAAAATGTGATGATGCATGTTGAAATGTATATGCATGTTTCTTGTTTTTACGGGCTCGACCTCGAGGAAGGACGCGCGATCGTAATAATTACATGATAAACAAAAAACAATGGGAATGCGTGCGAGAAATGTACATGCATGCTGACTTTTTTTTTACTCCTTCGAGAAATGACACGTGATCATAAAAATTACATGTTAAACAAAAACAATGAGAATGCGTGCTTTGAAATGTATATGCATGTCGACTCTTTTTACTCCTTCGAGGAATGACATGTGATCATAAAAATTACATGATAAACAAAAACTTGTGAGAATGCATCTTGAAAAGCATATGATTTTTGCTCACCCGTTTAGGGGTGAAACTTGATTGTAACAATTACATGATACACAAAAACTATGGGAATGCATGTTAAAATGCATATGCAAAAATTTTTACAAACTCGTCTATGATATACAAAAACTATGGGAATGCATATAAAAATGCATATGCAATTTATTTTATTTTTTTTGGACAAAATCGTCTTTCAAGGAGTGACACATGCTTGTGACAACTGTACGATACACAAAAACCTTAGGAATGCATATAAAAATGCATATGCAAATTTTTCGTTTTGACAAACTCGTCCTTTGAGAAGTGACACATGCGTTTAACAATTGTATGATACACAAAAACTATGGGAATACATATAAAAATGCATATGCAATTTTTGACGAACTCGCCCTTCGGGGAGTGACACATGCTTGTGACAACTGTACGATACACCAAAAACCTTAGGAATGCATGTAAAAATGCATATGCAATTTTTTTTTTTTTTTGACAAACTCGTCCTTTGAGAAGTGACACATGCTTTTAACAATGGTATGATACACAAAAACTGTATTTCTGGTTAAACCCAACAATGCAAATTTCCTAAGCGATGATTACTGTGTCACTTATTGAATTTACATTGCCTCGGGAAGAGTTTGCCTTAATGCAAAACAGAATGAAGGTAGCACACACCCTAATGATTGGTTCTAATCTTTACACAACAAATGATGAGTTTGCTACTTTGGGCTCTATACAGGGTCTCTTGCTGTCCCAGTGATCACCTTCGTAAAGGCAATATGGGGTCTTAGCAGATAATGGGATGGTACGTATACCAATCACTACCATCTAAGCTCTCAGCGAAGAGTTGGGGTTTACACAAACTTCAACCTTGACTCAAGTCATAGGTAAGCTGTTAGTCCCCCACGTAACTTATAGTTGCAAACTACAATGATATAATTGAAATAAATTAACGCATGAACATATATACATATGCACGAATTAAAAATGCAAAAGACTTGCTAAAAGTAAACACACAAAGAATTCAAACAAATTGAAACAAATAAATCACATCAAAATATTCAAAGCTTAGTCCAATATTTTTCCGGAAAAAATACCGTCCCCAGGTGGAGTCGCCATTCTGTCGCACGTCGCCGCGGCGTCCCGGGAGGGATCCTGGCTCTCGCGATGGAGTTTGAGAAGGAGTCGCCACCTGGCTGTTGAGGGTCGCTAGGAACACCCGATTTGTACTGGTCTGCTCAAAGATTCAAGGGTAAGGGGATCTGGTTGCGTAAAGGGAAGGTATTAGCACCCCTAGTACGCCTTACCTGAGGTAAGCTGCATTGTCTATTTCGATGTGATTTTGAATGCTCAATAAGTCCTATTTATTCACACAAAAGATGTTTTGATTGAAAAAGAAATTGATCAACGCTTAGAATAATCATGTGAATTTCATTGATTATTATCATTCCCACTGAATATTTGGATATTAACCTCTTAGAATTTATTTATCCAAACATCGAAAGTGAATAATAGCATACTATTCCCGCTCGAATATTTTGGATAAAATTTATTTATCCAAACACCGAACAGATGAATAATAGCATACTATTCCCCGAATATTTTGGATTTTAACCCCTTAAGATTTAATTATCCGAATACCGCGAGTGAATAATAAATTCTCAAAAAAATAATATTTTTGTATTTTTGAAATATTGATCAATACCCTTTTGATTTTTTACAAAGAAAACACATTTTTTATTTCATTTTATATTTCTTTTTTTTCCTTGACAAAACAACATAACATTGAATAAATAAAACACAACACACACACCCACACAATCTCTTTTTCATTCCTTTTTCATCACATTTTAAAAAATAAAATATAACTCACATACACATTGTCTTTTTTCATTTCCTTTTCATTACATTTCACAAATAACAAATAAAATACAATAAATTCAAATAAAAAACACATAAACATAAAGAAAAACACAAAAAGAGCTCAGGAACAGTCAGGAACACTGGTAGCAGCGACAGGAAGGCTGGTGGCGCGTCATCCACGCGCCGCCGCCGGTGAAGCAGATGAAACGAGGGGGTAGGGGCTGGGATGCTGCTTCTTCTCTTCAATCTCTCGCCGGGAGGTGGTCTTCGGTGACCTGCAAAAACAACAACGAACAAACAAAAGCAGGGACACCAACAAGGCGGTGGGTCCGTTTTTTCTCCTCTCGGTCCCCTTCTTCTTCTTCTTCTTCTTCTTCCTCTCTTCTTCTTCTCTGCAGCAAGGGCGTTTCACCACGACACTGCATACACATAGCAAACACACAAATACGAAAGACACAAAGTCGGGTCTCGTCATTCTCGGTGTGCTCTCTCTCGAGTCTGTCATTCTTCTTACTCGCTCTCTTCAAAATCGGGGTTTCATTTGTGTGGGGGGCCGTTGGGTTTGTTGATGGCTGCCATGTGAGAGGCTGCTGTCGTGACTAGGCGAGAGAAATGAGAGCGTGGGAGGTTGGCTGGCCGGAGGGAGGCGAGAGAGGACTCGCACATCAAAGACAAAACACAAACGAAACGAAAAACACAATCAATCGGGTCTCCTCTTCTTCAAATCCCAGGTCTGTTCTCAGGTTTCTTCCCAAAATCACAGATCTGGTCTTCTTCTTCTCAGGCTGTCCTTCGACTCTCCTCTTCTTCTTCTCTTCCTCGCCGGCGAGAGTGTTCTGAAAACCTGCAAACAGAAACAAAATCCAGACACAAAAAGCACAAAAATCAGTTAGTTTTGTCCTTCAAATCTTGGCTCTTTCTCGGTGATATGTTCTTCTCGGTTTCTCCTCCTTCCTCACGGGATGGTGGGGCTGCTGCGGTGGCTTGGAGAGGAAGAGGAAAGGAGATCGTGGGTGGCCGGGATTTGGGCGAGATGAAGGCCGTGTGGAGTCCGCTAGGTGTTGACAAAGGAAGGCTAAGAGGAGAGTGGGGGGTAATGGGTCGGTCAAAGAGAGAGGGGAAACGGGGGCTGCGAGCTATGGGGTGAGAGCAAGGCCGAGATGGAGAGGGAGGGCTGCGATCGGAACTCGAGAATGAGATGGTGGGGCTGCGGCGAGCCTCAAAGGCGTGGCGGCTGCAGCCCCTCTTGGGAGAAAAAGATGCTAGGGTTTTTTTAGGGGTTTAGGGTTTTTCAATGTGTGTATTTTTTTTTGGTCCTCTTAATTGGAGTTGATACCTCTCTATTTATAGAGGTTTTCAAAGACAAAAATCTGAAACTATCCATCAGCTTGCGCGTCTCTTCAATCTGGTCCTTCATATCCAATTTGTGCAATTTGACCCTGCATTGCCTGTTAAATTCCCAATTTATTCAATTTTGCCCCTGCAACAAGATATTTTTGGATTTTTGTCTTTTTTCTATTTTTTCTTTTTCTTCCGAAACATAAAAATAAGTGGGTCAAAAATTGGGTAGCAACACCACACATCAAACTTTGATTTGCCACATGCTGTAGCCGCAGCACCAACATATGAAGGAGTTTCACATGTTTCAGGCAGTATGTTTGAGACTTCTTTCTTTTTTTTCTCCGGCCAAGCCCTTCATATATCATCTGAATAATGTTATAACGATTCTTGATTCAATCCTCAAGGTGTAGATCATAAATAGGCCTCTGTCTCACACAATTATCTCTAAGTTGAAATCTCAATCTGAATAAGTTACTTTCCATTTCTTGATGCTACTCAGTTCCATCATCCGTAACCCTCCAATTCATCTTCCAGTTTTATACAGCATGATCTCTATAAAGTTTCTTGCATTCTTCATCAAATAGTTTATAGAGATTTTTAAGAGATGCCAAATTTAAATTTGATACAGTTAGGCAACAAATAGCCTTTACTCACAAATTTTAGGCAGTGAAATTCAACTCCCAATTAATGGTCAATAAACCGCATATATGTTATTATTCCTAAGCTAAAAAACTTTATGTGTTGGAGTAAATGCTGAAAATTAGTTGTCAATTTATTTTTCTATAAAATTAAATACTATTAGGCAACAAAAAGCCTATGCCTACAAATTTAAGGCAGCTAAACATTTTAATTACCTAGTGGTAGAAAATTAATTGTCAATTTAGTTTTGTATAAAATTAGAAACTGTTAGGCAACAAACAGCCTATGCCCACAAATTTTGAAGCAACCAAACTCAACTTCTAATCTTTAA
The DNA here is from genome assembly GCA_029204005.1 of Salix udensis. Classification (NCBI taxonomy): domain Eukaryota; kingdom Viridiplantae; phylum Streptophyta; class Magnoliopsida; order Malpighiales; family Salicaceae; genus Salix; species Salix udensis. The sequence goes on along the minus strand of CM055031.1, from coordinate 1,419,507 downwards.
TTAACCTACTAATAGAATATTTTAGGAGTGAGCATTTTCGGTTCGGTTCGGTTTCTATAAAAAAAAGTAACCAAACTGAAAATTGTATTTTTTAAAAAAAAAAATAGAAACCAAACCGAACCTAATAAAAACCGACCATTTTTGGTTCGGTTTTCGGTTTTTATGATTAAAAAACTGGAAAAACCGAATTTGGTTTATGGGTCATCTGATGGGTTTTTGATTGGGCTTACAATTAATATTAAGAAAGATTGCTTCCCAAAGTATTTTAAATTGTTTTTGCCATTAATTATTAGTGTTAATATTGTGTTTAATTTATTTTTTTGCCTTTCTAATACTATTATGTTGATGTTGTTTTGTTTAATTGAGTGTGAGTAGCAATAATTTAAATTATATACATAAATAAATTAAAAATTAAATTACAACATATTGCCTTCAAAGGGCTTCAAAGACTTCAAAATATACAACAAACAATATTAACATAAAAAAACTTTGGTTTTGAACAACTAATTATCACCGTTGGTAGAGGTAACTTTCCATCTATAATTACCAAATAAAAATATTAGTTATATGCATAAAAAATTCTCTATACACATATCAGCTACAAAATCTCAACAATAACAAAGAGATACTTACCATGGTTCTCAATATTTGTCAATTTAGCTTTCTATAAAATTAAATATTGTTAGGCAACCAAAAGCCTATGCCTATAAGGCAACCAAACTCAACTTCTAATCTTTAATTAACCTACCAATAGAAAATTAATCATCCCTCCCTCCCTCCCTCTCTTCTTGACAAGCAATGCATTACGCAAGACTACAAGTATACTTCTCTATAAATTTTCTATCCATATATAATCATCTCACTCACTAACTTTTGGAGGGAGAACTTAGGCTTGTTGTGAAAAAAACAGAAACTGAGAATGACATCACAAGAGGCAGAGGCAATGTTCAAAAGCCAACTTGAAATATCGCAACTCGCGCTTGGTTTTGTTGATTCCATGGCTTTAAAGTGTGCAGTCGAGCTTAGGCTGGCAGATATTATAAACTCTCACGGTCGTCCAATCTCTCTGTCCCAAATAGCTTCAGGTTTCAACTCTTCCTTCAATCCTTTTCTTTGCTTACTTAAATATATCTGTAAGAATCTAAAACAATCAGAGTTTTACTTGCTCATCTGGACTCATGAAGTGCGCTTTCCGCAAAATAGGGTGTTTTTCAAATTCAAATACACACACATATATCCATGCAATGCAATAACTTAGCAATTAAATTATTACGATTAGTATGCATAAAACTAGAAAGTTATTTTGAATTAGTATTCTAGATCCTTAATTTTTAAACTGATACCAGGGCATAGGTCTTGAATTATGACATGGTGATTTGCCTAAGTTGTTGTTTGATACTTGTTATACTTTCATGATACAACTTAAATTAAAGGAACACATGAACAAATGTTTTAACATTATCTTGGTATCCCTAGCCTCCCTCACCAAAGCAGAACATATATAGTATTAATTTTGAAAAAGAAATCTATTGTATATAAGTTTCTATATAGAGATTTTTTTTCTTGTATCCTTTATGATTTCAGGTATTAACTCACCGAGCACGGACATTTCTTACCTCGCTCGTATCATGAGATACTTGGTCAGAAAAGAAATTTTTACAGCACACCCCCCATCAGATGGAGGAGAAACACTGTTTGGGCTGAATCAAAAATCAAGACTGCTAACGCATGACACTGAAGGAAGCATCACCTCTTCAATAAGCATGCAACTCAATCCATTGCTCCTAGAACCATGGCATAGCTTGGGCCAATGTATTAAAGAAGGTGGAACCGCTTTCTCGAAGGCTCATGACTGTGAACTGTGGGATCTTGCATCTCGGAATCCTGTGGTCAATAGGGATTTCAACGAAGCCATGGCATGCACATCAAAGATCATGATGAGGGCAGTTTTATCACATTACAAAGATGGTTTCAACAATATTAGATCATTGGTGGATGTTGCTGGTGGTATTGGAAGAAATGTAGCAGAGGTTGTCAGGGCATATCCACTCATTAAAGAAATGTAGCAGAGATTATCATCGTGATCCGTTGGATGATGTGAGAATGGCAATGGATTTAGTGATGTTTGCAGTGACCTCGGGCGGGAAGGAAAGAACTGAGCAAGAATGGAAGAAATTATTAGAGGAAGGAGGCTTCCCTCGCTGTAAAATCATCAAGATTCCAGCTTTGGAATCTATTATCGAGGCTTATCCAGAGTGAAATATCAATTTGTTGTTGTCATAATAATAATAATGTCAATTAAGCAAACAACGTTTGCGATGCAGCAGTCAATTTGTTGTTGTCATAATAATGTCTTAATTAAGTAGACTGTGTTTGCATGCAGCAGTCAATAATAATATTAAGTTATAATCCAACCCATGTAACGCCTTTCCCTAAACTATTTGCATAGACTCTTATTTCTTTATAATATATTATTCATTATGCTAGTTGCTTGTGGCTGTAGCATATAGAAACTATAGGATTATATATATTCAAGAGATTGTGCGCCTATTCAAGAGATAGTTGACTGGGCATGAGGCCTCTCAGAGGTGCATTAAAACAGCAACGCAGCAAATGGTCGCTTCCACCAACTACACGAAGACGAAGCAGTTTGCGCTTTGGGGCAGTCAATCGAGATTGTTCACACCAAATCATATTTCCCGTGGGCCTCAAGAATCCAGCCCAGGACGAAACTTCAATGGAGCCCAGTGTGATGGACATCGCTCCAACAACAACTTTGCAAGCCCAATAAATCCTTTCGGTGTTATATACCCAAATGCCAACTTTGTGACCAATTGGGACACATTGTCAAATCCTTCCCTCAATTCAATTCACAAAATGTCTTTATCAATTGTGCTACAATGTCTACTAGAAAGGATAAAAATTGACTACTTGATTCGGCCATTTCTCATAATATCATGGGTGATCTTTCCAACTCATCTCCTCATTCCGATTATGATGGCACTAACGAGATAATTCTCGCTGATAGTCCATGTTTGGTGGTCCACATATTGGTTCTTCGGCTTCACATTATCCTCATTGAACTTCTACATTGTGTGATACTCTCTGTGTTCCGAACCTTTGCAAACATTTTATTTTTGTGCATCATCCCACCAAACCAGATGATGACTTTGTTTAATTCCATCTCTTTTATTTTCTTATGAGGGAGAAGATCACGGGGCGATCCTACTAAAAATAGCATGCAACAATGGAATCTACATCTTCCTGGAATCAATGGTGGCATCAAAAAAGGTTGCTAATGTGCATGAACAGACTTCCATTGATTGATGGCGCAAGCGTCTTCAACATCCTTCTCTTAAAATTGTTCATCTTCATGTTAAAAAATTCTCTTTCTATTTCATCGTAAAAAAAAATTTTCTTCATTATGTCATTAATGCTCTATTAGTAAAGCACATCAACAACCCTTTCGTGTGACTAGTCTCCAAACTAATGACTCACTTGAACTTATTTACACGAATATGTGGGGGCCTGCTAGTTATACACGAATTGATGGATCACGCTATTACATTATTTTTTATTGATCATTACACAAAATATATATTGTTTTATCCAATGGTCACTAAATCTAATATTTTTAATATTTTTCTGAATTTCAAAAAGTTTGTTGAAACTTGTTTTCAATAATCGATCAAAACACTATATTCCGACAATGGCGGTGCGTTTGTCGCTTTAAATCTTATCTTTTGCTTCAGGGCATAACTCACTATACAACTATACCACACACCCCACAACAAAATGTTATCTCTAAATATCGTCGCCATCGTCATTTAGTTGAAACGGGTCTTACACTTCTTCATGATGCAACTATTGACTTCTTGTATTGGCCCTGTGCTTTTCAAACAACCTCTTACCTCATAAATCATCAGCCCTTGACTCTCCCCCAAGAGAAATCACCCTTTAAAGCCCTTTTTGGTCAATCTCCTAATTATTTAAAATTTAAAAAATTTGGGTATATTCATGGTTGTCAAAATCGCGATTTTGACACGATACGGAAGGGGTTTCTGAAACTCGGATCGTAAGATCGTACCTGAATTTTTCCATACAAAAATCATAAAATCACACCTAAAATCGTGTAAGCAGAAAAATCATAAAATCATAAGTAAAATATTTCCGAATACAATACATCATAATTATGGACATAAAACTTCATTAGTTAAGGTTCATACATGATTTAAAATAACTTCAAAATACATTACAAAATAATTATGTTCATAAAATTTCATAAGGTAAAAACTAATAAATTTAAAACACATCTTCAGCTAGCGTGCAATGTAAACTAAAATCAGCCTCAATTTTATCCCCTCGCTATGTCCAAGACTTGCATTAATAACATCACTATCAAAAGGGAATGTTAAGTGTTAGCATCTGTTAAATTAGAAACTCCCTAGGGTAGAATGTTGCTACGCCCTGGAGAATGACTTGCATTGCTTATATCATGCAAGAAGGTATGCCAAATATTTTATCTCCAAGGTGATTTCCTTGTCTTCCTCTTTTTCCTGCTCTAGATAATGTCATCATGCATTGTTTAAGAGTTTTATATTGCCCTCACTACTTGTGCAAATTTATGATTTTATTTCTTCTGCTAGTATAAAGTTGCCTTTTAATGACAAATTTCTTCTACTTTTCTGTCGTGAATCTCTGATGTAAATTTACAGCCGATTCAAAACCACTTTCACTCGTAATTGCTGCAAATTCAGACAAAAATCCACTCCCCCGTCTTTGTTTTATCATCCACTTTCCATCAAGAACCAAGTGCAGTGCTAAAAAGAAAAATAGGTTGATGGGTTTTGTTCTTTAGCTTTTATTCCTAGTCTAATACTCGCATCACAATGTCAATAAAAATGAAGCCTTAACTCTCTCAAAAACCAAACATTTATCTTTCACCTTTATTGGTCCCAAAGCAAGAATCCCAATCTTAACAACCTTAATGTCTAACCTAACCAAGATAACTAAGAAGATCACATTTATGAATTCACACATTTGATGATGAAAGAACATGCATTTGAGGTTGAAAAATCATTCTTAAAAGGTCCAGAGAGCATCAACTTGGATGGCCTGGCATTACAACTAGAGAGATGCAAAACTGAAAAACCATTGGAACAAACCTTGAGAGGCGATGATGGAGATGACGATGAAGACGCAGACGACGATGACGATGGAGATGACAGTGACGATGAAGATGAACTGACAAAGGGATGAACTGAGAAACTGATGAACTGTCGATTTGGGGAAGAGACGGACGAGAAGTTGAGAACAATCGAGGAGAAGATCACCTCTCAAGCTCTCACGATAAACTGTTGATTTGGGGATGAGAAGAGATTAGAGAAGACTACAATCAAGGTTTGGCGGAAATGAAAATGTAAAATCGATTTGGTGGGGAAATGAAAATGTAAAATCGATTTGGGGGAACTTAAGTAATTAAGTTCAAAGTTCGAACTGATGAAAGTTACTCCGAACCAGTGGGATAGTAAAATCTGACCTGTTCAGTCCAATTTTACGATCCTGTATGATTTTGATCGAGTTTGACCTAAATTGATAATTTTACCCGATTTAACAAGGTTTGTTGAGTTGACTCGCAAAATCGTATAATTTTGCGAGTTAGCTCGTGATTTTAACAAACATGGGTGTATATATTATCCTCTCACATGGATCTATAACTCAAACAAAATGCAGCCAAAATCGAAAGCTTGTATTTTTCTCAGTTATTCACCATCTCAAAATGCCTACAAGTGTTTTGAGCCACAAACCAAAAAAAAATCATCTCTCGCCATATGTTGTTTGATGAAAACCAACTCCACTCCAGCTTGTCACAAGACGTGATTTTCGTGCCAACACAGACCATTTGAGATCCTTGTCAAACCCATTTCTGGGCCTTTCCATAAAAATAAAAAAAATAACAAAAATAAAATTAAAAAGGCTAACGTTGTGAAAAAAATCAAGTTGGTAATTTTAAACAGATTCGAGAGCCCAATCGTACCTCTATTGTGCCTAAAAATGAAGGAAATACAAATTCAAGGCTAAAATAAATGATTATTGGATAAATCTGCATAACAGTTAAGTTGAAAGGAATTATTATATTATTTATATGCCAATTTGATTTAATCATGGGTCAATTGAAAGTGTACTTATGTTTTAAAATTAATTTAGGGTCCAATTGAAGGATTTAATTAAGTTAATTGAGATTATTAGAATTTTTAGAGACCAAATTGATTTTTTTTTCCAAGTCAATTGGTTGAAATCAGGGGCTAAATGAAAGACAATTTAAAGTTTAATGATCAATTGAGGTTCAAATTGCATAAATCCAAAACCAATAGCCGAAGTAAAAAAGGCGTGTAAAGTTAAGGTTGCTATTGAAATTTTGGCAGCGATAAAATTGCATGATATTAAAAGTTTAAGGCTAATTAAGAGCGTAATTTCTACTATTACAACATTATAGAATTACAACCATTCAGTACAATTTGCAAGCAGCCATTGCAGTGTTTTGTGCACTGATACGTAATAGTGCACACCATCGTCTTCATCATTATATAAGAGGAAGAGGCAACCTGCACAAACCATCATTTCACATAACAAGCAGTCAAAGTGTCATCTTCCTTCTATAAATACTAGGGATGAAGAACGAATGAGGGTAGAGAACATGTAAAGAAAGAAACGAAGGGAAAATAAAAGAAAACATACAGTTGTTGAAAACAAAAGTTGCGAGCAATCGTCCACTAAGACTTCTTCCTCTCCACCGTCGGCAATAGAAATTATCTATCTCTTCATCATCGGTGTCATCAGCCACAACTGTAAGCTCATCGTCGATGATAACAATAACTTTTACTACTCCAACGACGGACAACATCTTCTTTTTCTTCCTCCTCGTTAACAACAATTTCAGCCTTCTACTTCCCTAATGTTAATAGTTTCTTCATTTTTTTGGTAGCAACAACAATTATAGTTCTTCTTTCACTCCTTCCTCTCCTTCGACCATAGCAGCAGCAGCTGCACTCCTTCCTCTCCTCCGGCCACAGCAGCTGCATTTCCCCAGCGATAACCATAACAACTCCTTCGTCTCCTCCAATAATAGAAGTGAAAAAAGACACTTCTTCTATCCAATGCAGCAAAGTTCCACCTATTCTTCTCCTCCATCTATTACTATTCACATCGTGAATAGAAAGAAAAAAGAAGGGTTGGACATTGTATCCAGCCTATTCCGAGAAGACTGTTAGGCTGAAATGGCTAACATGGATGGGCCAACCCATTTAGTTGAGCTATGTCATTCTGAATATTTAAAAAAAATATAAAAAAATATATAAAAAATTGGATAAAAAATAAAAAAATAAATTGTTTTCATGCATACAATTTAATTCAAAGAATTTCCTAAGCATATTTTCACAAAACAACAAAAATTGCATCTTCTCTCACATTTGAAAATGAAAAATGAGATACTGTATTGAATTTATGATTATCTCTTAGAATCCGATCAAAATATCAAAAATCTTTCAACAATCATTTTGTTCATTTTTCATTGTAAACTTTAATTATTGGGGTGTAAAATTACATTGTAAAGTACACCATTAGCCATTAAAGTATTATAAATATAGTGCTAAAATTCGAACTTTAGAATTGTTAGGTTTTCAACCCAATATGGTAGAGACTCCCTCATGAAGAGAGATCTACTTAAAACTTGGAAAAAACCATCAAATTAAATTTGACCTGGAAAAATAATTAGATAGCAATGCAACTTACCTAAGGTAAGGTGCACTAGGGGTGATGTGTTTTTCCCTTGCACAAGTTCCCTTGCCCATACTCTTATAGACCATTAGGTTTTCTAGTGACCTTGATACTATGTGGTGACTCATAAAAATTATAATTATAATGTTTATAAAATCCCTTTTTTCATGGACCTCCTCTGGTCTCCAGGGATGGCAGCGGGCAAAACAAAAAATGATTGACATGATAATCCTCAACAATCTCTTCCCCTTCACTTTGGTGTCGAGCAAATTGTAGTGTCTTCATTAATAGTGTTTGACATGACATACTCTCATAGACCATTAGGTTTCTACTATGTGGTGACTCCTAAAAATTATAATTATAATGGTTATAAAATCCTTTTTTTCACGCACCTCCTCCCGTCTACAGGGATGGCAACGGGTAAAGAGAAAAATGACCAATGCGACAATCATCACCAATCTCTTCCCCTTCACTTTGGTGTTGAGCAGATTGTAGTGTCTTCATCAATGGTGCCTGACATGCCAACGTTACCATTGCCTCTCAATGACTCACCTGCAATTGTTGCGTCCTCCCCAGGTAATTTTGCACCCTCTGCTCCCTTACTTCATGATTGGTTGTATGCCCTAAATCCCACCACACCTATCCAAATCCTTCTTTAGCTGACAATAGGATTGTGTCCTCTTTCAATACTCTTTATGAAAGCGGGTTTCAACTAAAGAATTGAAACGAAAGAGTATAGGTGTATTTGTTATCCTCTTACACGATCCTATAACTCAAACAAAATGCAGCCAAAATCCAAAGCTTGTATTTTTCTCGGTTATTCACCAACTCAAAATGTCTACAAGTGTTTAGAGCCACATACAAAAAAAATCCTTCATCTCTCACCACATGTTGTTTGATGAAAATCAACTCCACCTTGTCTGAACCAGTGATTTTCGTGCCAACTCAGACTACTCGAGATCCTTGTCATAACCTATTTCTAGGTTATTCTCTAAAAAAAAAAAGTAACATTTATAGTTAGCAACTTCTTAGCTTCTAACATTAATTTTGATACCATCAGGCAACAAATAGCCTTTACTCATAAATTTTAGGCAATGAAATTCAACTTCCAATGGTCAATTAACCTCATAGTTGATATTATTCTGAAGCTAAAAATCTTAATGTATTGGAGTATAGGTTGAAAAATAATTGTCAATTTAGCCTTCTATAAAATTAGATACCATTAGGCAACAAATAGCCTATGCCCACAAATTTAAGGCAACCAAATTGAACATCTAATCCTTAATTAACCTAGTAGTAAAAAATTGATTGTCAATTTAGTTTTCTATAAAATTAGATATTGTTAGGCAACAAAAAGCCTAGGCCCTAAAATTTAAGGCAATCAAACTCAGATTTAAGACACCATCCACGCGAGGCAGTTTCCTGCCCCGATCAGTTTTTCTTTGGTCTGGGTAACATGTAATCTTTAATTAACCTAGTAGTAGAAAATTGAAATCAGGGTTAAATTGAAGAAAAATGAAAGTTTAATGTCAATTGAGAGTCAAATTGCATAAATTTGAGACCAAGAACCGATGTAAAAAAGGCGTGTAAATTTAAGGCTACTATTGAAGTTTTGGCAAGGATAAAATTGCATATATTTAAAAGTTTAAGGTCAATTAGACTTGAAATTAAAACAATTATAAATTGAAAGCCACTTTGTTAGCAACTTCGTAGCATCTAACATTAATTTTCTAAAAAAATATGATACCGTTAGGCAACAAATAGCCTATGCCCACAAATTTAAGGCAACCAAATTCAACTTCTAATCTTTAATGAAGCTAGTAGTAGAAAATTAATTGTTAGTTAAGTTTTCTATAAAATTAGATACCGTTAGCCAACAAATAGCCTATGCCCACAAATTTAAGGCAGCCAAACTCAATTTCTAATATTTAATTAACCATCTTCATCTCTCTATCTCTCTCTCTTCTTGACAAGCAATGCATTACGCAAGACTACAAGTATACTTCTCTATAAATTTTCTATCCATATATAATCATCTCACTCGCTAACTTTTGGAGGGAGAACTTAGGCTTGTTGCGAAAAAAACAGAAACTGAGAATGGCATCACAAGAGGCAGAGGCAATGTTCAAAAGCCAAGTTGAAATATCGCAACTCGCGCTTGGTTTTGTTGATTCCATGGCTTTAAAGTGTGCAATCGAGCTTAGGCTGGCAGATATTATACACTCTCATGGCCGTCCAATCTCTCTGTCCCAAATAGCTTCAGGTTTCAACTCTTCCTTCAATCCTTTTCTTAACTTACATAAATAGATCCATGCAATGTAAGGAACGAGCAGCAACTTAGTGTATCATGTATTTTTTGAATTAGTATTCTAGATCCTTAATTTTTAAACCGATATGAGGGCATAGATCTTGAATTTTGACATGGTGAATCGCCTAAGTTGTTGTTTGATACTTGTTATACGTCCATGATTTCGGGTATTAACTCACCTAGCGTGGACATTTCTTATCCGGCTCGTATCATGAGATATATGGTCGAAAAGAAATTTTTACAGCACACCCCCCCATCCGATGAAGGAGAAACACTCTTTGGGCTGAATCAAAAATCAAGATTGATAACGCATGATTCTGAAGGAAGCCTCGCTTCTTTAATAACCATGCACCACAATCCATTGCTCCTAGAACCTTGGCATCGCTTGAGCCAATGTATTAAAGAAGGTGGAACCGCTTTCTCGAAGGTTCATGGCTGTGAACTGTTGGATCTTGTGTCTCGAAATCCTGTGGTCAATAGGGATTTCAATGAAGCCATGGCATGCACATCATGTAAGAATATTTTCTATATAGTGGCCGATGTATTAACGGTCCGATCATTAAAGTTCAAGTTCTTTGTAAAGTCTACGGATTCTAATACATTAAAGCGAAACCGTGATGGATCGGTCTCAATAAACGAGTATTAGAATGGGTACGTTGAGACCCTCTCCTCTAACCATAAAATTACATATATTCTCATAAGGTTGTATACATACATATATTGATGGTTTTAAGTATATGTATGTGTATAAAATAAAGTTATGGAATTAAAGCAATGTCTTTAATTCCATTTAATCAAAAGACACAACTCCCCTATTTGTTGACACCCATTCGGTGGGTATAAAAGGAAGAAGGGTGGTGGTTATTTGGTTACCCGAAAATAAGAGAATAGAAGAGAGCAAACCATAAAAGAAAATCCCTCTCCATCAAAGGGAACCGAAAAGAAGAAGGTTTAGAGGAGAAGATCAGCAAGTGATTATCAAAGGATTCCATGCAACAATTCAAGTGCAAAATGGAGAACGGTATGTTCTTAATTTTCATTGTTCTATATCCGAAAGTTTCATCATCAATATAAATGCTTTTGGAATCAAATGGTCTATTGTTTAGGGATTGATTTCGGTAATAGAAATCAGTATGTATAATTGATATGTGGTATCAGAGCCTAATAGAACCCATTGATCTCCCATTAATGGATTGGTGATGAATTCTGTTTTTGATTATTTAATCTTATCAAACATTGATAAATTGAGATGCATGAAAACAATTATATCAATGTGTAGAGGCTGAGATTATCTTTCCAACAGTGTATTATATGTTAAAATGTTGGGTGTAGATCAAAAGTTATGAATTTTTTTTGATTACTGGTTTTAATGGTGGTTTTCGTCGAAGATGACGATGAATAAAACACCAACCGGTCGACCGGTTCACTTGGTAGAAGTGAACCGGTCGACCGGTTCATATGGGGTAAAAGTGAACCGGTCGACCGGTTCACTTGGTAAAGGTGAACCGGTCGACCGGTTCATATGTGATAAAAGTGAACCGGTCGACCGGTTCACTTGGTAAAAGTGAACCGGTCGACCGGTTCATGTAAATAAAGGTCGACCGGTTCAAGTGCCCAACCGGTCGACCGGTTCCATTGGTGACCCAAGCGGTCGACCGGTTCAATTGGTGACCGGTTCAATTGGTAACCCAAGCGGTCGACCGGGTCATGCAGAAACCAAAATTTTTTTTTAAATGTTTCCGCTGCAAACCGTAAAGTAATTAAGCTAATGTATTACGAAATGTTAATACATAAAAGCTTATTAAAAGGAGTTCATATTACGTATAACTTGTTAATCACCACAGTGATCTAGTTATATTTAATGTGACGGTAAAGTAAAGATTCATAATTGATCATGATTAAATGATGCTTAAATGACATGAAAGGTTTCGATTGATCAATTAATTACTTAATATATCCTAGGAGATCACCCACAGGTGGATCATTGGGTGTACTAAGTAACACCTAAAGTATTAATCATTTATGCTACGGTCGATAATGTGTATACCCACAGGTAGCATTGTTATCGATTGTATGTATGACTTGATTAATTATTAAAGAAAATCTAAACAAGCATCATGCAAAGTGTATGTATTTAAAGTATTGCCCACAGGTTGCTTAAATACATACAAGTAAAGTGTTTAGATTTTATTGGTTGATGAATCTATTAAAGTTTCAAAGCACTAACGGTAAGCACGTTGAAAATTTTGCAGCTTCATCAAGTTTGTTTGCTTACGCAAATTACGTGGTCAAGTTTAATGGACTCAACTATGAGGAATGGTACGAACGAGATAAGGTTTTCTTTGGGTGTAATGTCCCTAGACCAAGCCATACTCAGCGATGAGGAGCCGGCAGCCATTACGGATGAGAGCTCGAGTGGAAAAAGTCTCGTTATGAGACGTGGGAGCGCTCTAACCGGGCTGTGCTCGAACTTGCGAGGATGTCGATGGCGAGAAAGTATAAAGCCATCTATGCCTAAAACACGAGAAAGCAAGGGAATTCATTACGAAAATAAAGGAACAATCCCAATCGGATGTAGGCGACAAATCGATTGTAGGCGGCTGATGAGCGAGCGACTACGAAGAGGTTCGATTGGTCTCGGACAATCCATGAACATGTTACGCACATGTCTATTACGGCATCACGGTTGATGTCCATGGGGATGGAGGTGCATGAATCTTTCTTGGTTCGGTTCATCATTAACTCTACGCCTCAAGAGTATGGCCGGTTCAGGGTGAATTACAACACCATAAAGGATAAATGGAACATTCGGGGAATTGAAGGCCATGCTCATACGGGAGGAGGCGAGGTTAAAGAAACGAGAAAAAATCAAGTTGCCCTCATCGTTGGAATAAACAAAGCCGGTAGCGACTTTAAGAAATCAAGTATGAAGGACAAAAGAAAGGATAAAGGGTATCTTCAAAGGACACGAAAGTCAAATCCGTAAAGTGGTCAAGTGTTTCTTACGCAAGAAGGAGGGACACATGAAGAAAGACTGTCCTAGAAGGAAGGCATGGTTCAACAAGAAAGGTACACAACATTTATTTGTTTGTTCGAATTAAATCTTGTAGAAGTGCCTAGAAATACTTGGTGGCTTGATTACGGTGCATCTACTCATGTATCTCATATTAAACGAGGGGATTCGATGCGATCCAGACCTTTAAAAGGAACTGAAAGTTATTTGTTCATGGGAAACGAGGATGAAAGCGCGGATAGTAGGCATTGGGGACGTCATGATTGATCTTTGACACTTTGGGTTGTTGTATAGATCTTGAAAATTGTCTCTTTGTACCTGAATGTGCTAGAAATCTTGTTTCGATAAGTAGGTTGGACGATTTAGGATTTAATTTTAAGATTGGACATGGTGTATTTTCTTTGTACCGAAAAGACTACTTTTATGGTAATGGTACTTTGGTTGATTCAGCATGCAGGTTTAATCTTGATAAATGTTTTTACGAATCTTTGTTTAATGTTGAGAATCAAGGAATTAAACGTAGTGCATCAAATGAAAAATCAGCACTCTTGTGGCATAAAAGATTAGGTCACATATCTAAAGAAAGGATGACGAGGTTAATAAAGAAAGAATTATTACCTCTATTAGATTTTAGTGACTTAGATGTGTGTATAGAATGCATAAAAGGAAAGCAAACCAAACACATCACAAAGAAACCCGCCACAAGAAGTAGTCAACTTTTAGAGTTGATACACACGGATATATGTGGCCCATTCGATGCTCCGTCATGGAGTGGTGAAAAATACTTTATCACTTTTATTGACGATTACTCACGTTATGGATACACTTATTTATTGCATGATAAAGCGGAATCGGTGAATGTACTGAAATTATTCATTGATGAAGTAGAAAGGCAATTAGAAAAGAAAGTGAAAGTAGTGAGATCGGATAGAGGTGGTGAGTTTTTACGGTAGATTCACCGAAAGTGGACAATGTCCGAGTCCATTTGCAAAACTTCTAGAAAGTAAAGGCATTTGTGCGCAATACACAATGCCGGGAACACCTCAACGAGAATGGTGTAGGCTGAAAGGCGTAACCGTACATTAATGGAAATGGTTAGGAGTATGTTAAGTAATTGCAAACTTCCCATGTCGTTGTGGATATACGCATTAAAGACTGCGACGTATATATTAAACCGGGTTCCTAGTAAAGCAGTTCCAATGACACCATTTGAACTATTTAAGGGAAGGAAACCCAGTTTAAGACATTTACGTGTTTGGGGATGTCCAGCAGAAGTAAAGTCGTATAACCCACATGAAAAGAAATTAGACTCAAGGACGGTCAGTGGATATTTTATTGGCTATCCGGAAAAGTCTAAGGGATTTGTCTTTTACTGTCCTAGTCATAGTACGAGAATTGTCGAGACGGGTAATGCTAGGTTCATTGAAAATGGTGAAACTAGTGGGAGTTCAGAATCTAGGGGAGTGAACATAAAAGAAATTCGGGTAGAAGATTCTTCACCCGTAGTTCCGACCCAAGTTGTTATTCCTGTTGTTGGTGTACAACAAAATACGGAAATAAAACAACAGAATGAAGAACATACGGTCCCACTAAACCAGGAAATCGAAAATGAACCTATCGCAATTCAAGAACAGCACATCGTGCCACAAGTACCACTGAGGCGATCTATAAGGGAAAGAAGATCCGCCATTACAGATGACTATGTGGTTTACGATGTTGAAATTGAATGCGACCTTAGTCTTGGTGAAGAACCGAAAACATTCAGAAAAGCCATGGAAAGCGAAAATTACTGAAAAGTGGTCAAATCTTTGCGAGAAGAAGAAATTTCTTCTTTAAATGTCAACAAAGTGTGGGACCTAGTAGAGTTGCCTGATGGTTTCAAAAGCTGTTGGGATGTAAATGGATATTTACAACCAAAGCGGGACTCTAAAGGTAACTTAGAAAGGTACAAGGCTCGCCTTGTTGCTAAAGGTTTCACTCAAAAGGATGGCATTGACTATACGGAAACCTTCTCTCCAGTTTCAAAGAAGGATTCCTTAAGAATTGTTTTGGCATTGGTGGCTCATTATGATTTAGAGCTTCACCAAATGGATGTTAAAACCGCCTTTCTGAATGGAGAGCTTGAGGAAGAAATTTATATGGACCAACCTGAAGGTTTTGTGGCCACAGGAACGGAAAATCTTGTGTGTAGGCTGAGAAAGTCAATATATGGGTTGAAACAAGCTTCCAGACAATGGTATATAAAATTTAATGATACCATATTGTCGTATGGTTTTGTAGAGATCATCGTTGATCGATGTATCTACATGAAAGTTAGTGGGAGCAAGTTTGCCATTCTAGTATTATATGTTGACGACATATTAATAGCTGTGAATGACATGGGAATGTTAAGTAACGTAAAGAAATATCTCTCTAGTAACTTCGAAATGAAGGATATGGGTGAGGCATCTTATGTGATAGGGATAGAAATAATCCGTGATAGATCACAAGGACTGTTAAGCTTGTCTCAGAAAGGTTACATAGATAAAGTCCTAAAGAGATATGGGATGGATAAATGTTCCATTGGAAAGGCTCCAATTCAGAAAGGGGATCAATTCAGCAAAATGCAATGCCCGAAAAATGAATTGGAACGTAAAGAAATGGAAAGAATTCTGTATGCTTCAGTGGTTGGGAGTTTGAACTATGTTCAAACATGTACTCGGCCAGATATCAGTTTTGCTGTTGGTATGTTGGGCCGGTATCAAAGTAATCCCGGAATGGATCACTGGAAAGCTGCAAAGAAAGTTCTCAGGTACTTGCAAGGCACCAAAGAATACATGCTTACATACAGGAGATCCGACAATATAGAAATCATTGGATACTCAGATTCAGACTATGCCGGCTGCGTCGACACTAGGAGGTCGACGTTTGGCTATCTGTTCCTATTAGCTGGGGGAGCAGTCTCATGGAAGTGTGGAAAGCAGTCTGTCATTGCTACTTCCACCATGGAGGCCGAATTCGTGGCATGCTTTGAAGCCACGGTTCAAGCATTGTGGCTGCGAAACCTTATCTCAGGGCTTGGAATCGTTGACAGTATAGCCAAGCCGCTGAGAATTTACTGTGATAATTCCGCAGCAGTCTTCTTCTCAAAGAATGACAAGTATTCGAAAGGTGCTAAGCACATGGAAATTAAATACTTGTCTGTAAAAGAAGAAGTTCAGAAACGCAGAGTGACTTTTGAGCATATAAGAACAAACATGATGTTGGCAGATCCTTTGACGAAAGGATTACCGCCCGGTATATTTATTGGACATGTAGAGAAAATGGGCATAATAGATAAGACCTTGCTACAATAGTATGTGCTCATGTAAAATTGTTACTCAAAGATGATGTCATTAAAGTTTGTGTTTTTCTGTAATTAAAGAATGTTATCATAATAGTTATGCATGTAAAGTTTTTAGATAACATATAAAGTTGAGAATTTTGGTTTCTCTCAACATAAAGGTTTTTGAGAATTATAGTGAAATCTCAATAGAAAAGAAGTAGTAAAGTTGGAATTGGTGTGTGGTGCTTGGAAGGGACCCCATCGCAGTAAATGATGGGCAACCGCCATGACTCGACTAATTCTGGTTTTATGGTACTTACAATATATTGAATTTGATGTAAAGATGCGTATGAAAGAGAATTGGACTATAAAGTTAATACAACGGCCAAGTGGGAGAATGTAAGAATATTTTCTATATAGTGGCCGATGTATTAACGGTCCGATCATTAAAGTTCAAGTTCTTTGTAAAGTCTACGGATTCTAATACGTTAAAGCGAAACCGTGATGGATCGGTCTCAATAAACGAGTATTAGAATGGGTACGTTGAGACCCTCTCCTCTAACCATAAAATTACATATATTCTCATAAGGTTGTATACATACATATATTGATGGTTTTAAGTATATGTATGTGTATAAAATAAAGTTATGGAATTAAAGCAATGTCTTTAATTCCATTTAATCAAAAGACACAACTCCCCTATTTGTTGACACCCATTCGGTGGGTATAAAAGGAAGAAGGGTGGTGGTTATTTGGTTACCCGAAAATAAGAGAATAGAAGAGAGCAAACCATAAAAGAAAATCCCTCTCCATCAAAGGGAACCGAAAAGAAGAAGGTTTAGAGGAGAAGATCAGCAAGTGATTATCAAAGGATTCCATGCAACAATTCAAGTGCAAAATGGAGAACGGTATGTTCTTAATTTTCATTGTTCTATATCCGAAAGTTTCATCATCAATATAAATGCTTGTGGAATCAAATGGTCTATTGTTTAGGGATTGATTTCGGTAATAGAAATCAGTATGTATAATTGATACATCAAAGATCATCATGAGGGCACTTTTATCACATTACAAAGATGGTTTCAACAATATTAGATCATTGGTGGATGTTGCTGGTGGTATTGGAAGAAATCTAGCAGAGGTTGTCAGGGCATATCCACTCATTAAAGGAATTAACTTAGATTTGCCTTATGTTGTAGCAACGACGACCGAAATATGATGGAGTTTCCCATGTTGCGGGAAATATGTTTGAGGCTATTCCTAATGCTGATGCAATTTTCATGAAGGTCAGTGCCGTATTAGAATTTTTTTCGGGCTCAAATTATACAATGATCGATAGCATTAGTTTTACATGTGCTTATTTATTTTCTTCTTTTGTATTTTACAGACGGACAATGCATGGTTGGACCGATGAAGCATGCGTTAAGATTTTAAGAAATTGCAAGAAATCAATACACGAAAAAAAGCTGGAAAGCTTATCATAGTTGATATAGTTCTACGGACATGATTATCATCGTGATCCGTTGGATGATGTGAGAATGGCAATGGATTTAGTGATGTTTGCAGTGGCCTCAGGCGGGAAGGAAAGAACTGAGCAAGAATGGAAGAAATTATTAGAGGAAGGAGGCTTCCCTCGCTATAAAATCATCAAGATTCCAGCTTTGGAATCTATTATCGAGGCTTATCCAGAGTGAAATATCAATTTGTTGTTGTAATAATAATGTTTTAATTAAGTAAACAACGTTGGCGATGCAGCAGTCAATTTGTTGTTGTCATAATAATGTCTTAATTAAAGTAAACTACGTTTGCGTGCAGCAGGCAATAATAATATTAGGCTATAATCCAACCCATGGATCGCCTTTCCCTAAACTGTATGCATAGATTCTAATGGCTTTATAATATATTATTCATTATGCTAGTCGCTTGTGGTTGTAGCCTATTATTACAATTACAATTACAATTACACTATAAGCTAAAAGTTTTTTCAACAGTGTTCGGTAATGTTCATCTACACTCAAAGAAAAAGAATTTGGTTTACTTTCATAATCTATTTAATAGGAAAATTACACAACTTGCTGGGGACATGGTAGTACTTTCATACTTGGTTTTTTCATGGTTATCGATGAGTTCAGGGGTGTTTGGGTAGTTCTGTAATTTTTTGAGAATTTGTTAACCTAATGTTCACGAGTTCGAATCGCATCACCCTCATTCTATTTAATAAAAATCAAGCACAAGATACTATGGATTTGTGCAAGTTTCAAATCCAAAAAGTTTTTACTTGAGGAAGTGCGTTAGAGAATAGTATAAATCATATTCTAGAGTCTCACCAAACAGCTTAAGCTTTAGATGACATGGTTTCTTAACATGTAGGTCCTTAAGGTGAACTTTTCTTTGACTCTATTTCCTACCTTATTAGTCAATAAAGGCTATGGTTGTAGGAAGAACATGCCTTAAGGATGTTGGCACTCTAGAGAGGGTTGATACCTTTCAATAGATATCTCTAAAATGTTTGATGAAAGCTTCCATCATCATTTGGATTTAACTAGCCAAATGGCTTTAAGGACAAAACCTTTTGCTTTTTAGTTTTGGTTCTACTTTTAATATTCTTCAATGATAGACATGAGGTGTTGGGCTACCAAAAGAAGCTATATAGGAGGTGTGAATATAAATAGAAGAAATCAAGCAACCTTTGACTTCTTTTAGATGGAAAAATCAATGCGGAGGCTAAATGCAAAGCATTTAGGTGGTGTATTCCAAAATGAAGGACCAAACACAAGGTCCAAAAATAAATACAAGCTAGATTATGATGGTAAAAAAAAAAGATTTCATCAAAAGAAAAAAAATCTATAGAAAAAATATGAATTTTTAATCAACATAGTTAGCAAGTGAAAGGTGATGGAAGGATATGTTTCTCTCTTTTTTTTGGAAGATATATGAGAATAAATTATTACTTTAACTTCAAAAATGGCACGCTCAACTCATAAATAAATAGTGGTTCTTACAAAGACATAGTTTAACTACATTTTTGTATACCCAAGGGATCCTGGCGTGAGTGGTGAGGGCACTCTCGTCCCTTAAAAGAGGTCAGGGGTTCAACTCCTCCTCTTGTATGGAGCTGGCCATTTGGGGAGCACTTTCACCTCTTCGGGGCCCACCCAGTGCGAACGTGGATTAGTTTGGACCAGTGTCTAGGACACCGCGTGGTTTATACCCAAAAAAAAACTACATTTTTGTATTTAACGTTAGATTTGACAGAGCAATAAAATTATTGATGGAGCTCCCATTTGATCCAATGGCTTTCTTTGCGAGTTGTTCAAGTGCTCTTATATTCTCCCTCATTTTCTGGCCCCCCTCTTGCGAAAGAATTCTATTCAAGCTACTTACCATTCCATGCTTTGTAAAGACTCCATCTTCAACCTTGAGACCAACCTCCCACACATCCTCGATCATGCATCCATTGAGCCTCTGATCGCCGAAAAATGGCCTGCAAATCATCGGCACGCCTCCGGCTATACTCTCTAGCAATGAATTCCAGCCGCAATGAGTTACAAACACCGCAACTGCTCCGTGCGCCAAAACTTCCGATTGAGGACTCCATGGTACCACGAGCCCCTGTGCGGCGGTTCTGCCCAAGAATCCATGGGGCAAGTGTACCTTTGAGTTGTCCTTAAGTGACCAAATAAACGGTATCTCACTTGTTTCCAAGGCCTCGGCTACTGCCACAAGTTCATGTGGCGGTGGTGTTGCGACGGAGCCAAAGCTAACATATGCTACCGAAGCAAGTTTTTGCTTGTCAAGCCATGTTATGCAACCATATGTGTCTGCCACGGGAGGTGGTGCTGACATCAAATTGGAGGGTCCGATGTTGAGAAATCTCTTGAGTTTAGACTTCAAGCCCTCTGTTATGCCAGGGTCTAGCTCTTCAAACGAGTTTATGAAGACTGCAGCTGCTCGCGGTAAGGCTTTTCCCATTTTATGCAGCATGATTGAAAAGAATGATTCCGTGTTTCCAAACAGCACTCCTTCCGGCAAATCACAGGTTCGGATTTTGGACATTCCTTGAACTAAACTTAATGTTTCATCTTCACGCCCCACCATACCTAGATTTACACACAGAAATTGTAATCTCTCCCAGGAAATTGAGATCAATATTAATTATCCCTTTACTTTTGTACTTATTTCCAATGTTCTTGATTTGGCTCCAATTAAGGCAACTAGCACTAATTAAAACTCCATTTATGTTGACTCATGATCCAAGGGACAAGGATACAGGTCATGTATTGGAGAAAAATCATCATGAACAAGAACAAGCGCTATGAACAAAATTACTTGTTTTGATACTTCTAATATTATATTAAGGAATTATTTTAACTAAAAAGATTAAACTGTTTGGAGAGAACTGAAATGTGATTTTATATTAATCTAACAAATTTTGCAAGAAAAACAATTTAATTGAAATTATTATTATGGGACTGTACCTCCAGCTCCAAAAGTCTCCCTGATGAGATCAGTGTAAACATGAGCAGCGAGTGAGTTAGGTCCTGCGGTCCAAAAGGGCAGCCAAACCACCGCGATCTCCTCCGCCATCTCACAAGCGAACCAAAAGAAGGCATCACTCACCAGACAACTCACTTTCCTCCCTGTCTCCGACACAGCTACCTCCATGGCCTTCTCGAGGCTCTCACGAGCTGAACTCATGAACAGCTCGATGCGCTCCTGGGGATTCCCAGAAAACACGTGGTCCTCAGGGACACCATCCGACACGTCGTATGCTTTGATGTTGGACTGCATAAAATCCATGTTTTGCTTGTAAGCGGAGAAGATGGAGCTGTTGGATTGATGGGTGCTGAAGAAGGAGAAGTGTGTGCTTGGAGAGGAAGCGGCTAGGCGGCGGACGACGGCGAGTAATGGAGCGGCGTGGGTGCCGAAAGGGAAGGCAAAGACTGCTACATGATTGGACATTGTGAGGAGCAAATGAGGGTATAGAGAGAGAGAGAGAGATGGTGTTTGGGATAATTAATACTGTTTTATAGAATAAAAACGAGTTGGCTAGCCCGCGCGTTGTGCTGGGCTTTTTTGATATAATAAACTGATTAATTATTCAGTCTACAAAAAATTATTTAGTTGGTAGATAGCAAATTATAATCGTTAAATTATATTGTAGATTTTTTTTTCCTGTATCGAATTAGTTGGTTGCTGCTAGTAGTTTAAGTGCTCGGATAATAATTTAGTTGCAACTCTCAAAATTATAATCGATAAAATCTATTAAAGATGAGTGGATTGTATTTTATAGTCAATTCATTAATGGGTGAACTTGCTTAAATATTTTATCGATTTATGTAATTTGCATATTGTAAAACTATAATTGATTAATTGTTGGGCGTGTTTTAATTGTTCTGACAGTTATTTAATTGGTGGACGTGAATTTGCAATTAATAAAATGAATAAAAGATGAATTATTTTTTTCTTGTATCGAACTTGTTGATGGTTGAGTTTATTTTAACGGAAACGAAGGATTTAACCGGCAGATAGCAAAATTGCAACTGCTAAAATCTATCAGAAATGGATTATTTCTGGTTGATTGCTATTTTGTGTCGATTTATTTAATGCATAGATTGTAAAACTGCAATTGATTGATTGTTTGGTGTGTCTTAATTGTTTTGACAATTATATAATCGGTTGATGAAAAAAATGCAATCGATGAAATCAATTAGAGATGAATTACTTTATTTTTTGTAGTCAATTGGGCATTCGTTGGCAAGTGAGTGTGTTGTAATTGTTTGGCTTATTATTCTCTTTTTTCTTTTTTTCATTTTTATTTATTCTTCACGTCAAATAATTTTTTAAGATCTAATAATTTTTTTTTTTTGTTTTGTCATTTAATTTATTTTTTAATTGCTTTTTGTAAAAAAATATTATTAGGTGTTGAAATTTCTAATTATTGTAGATAAGGCATTCAAAATAATGACAATAATTATTCGTCAATTTTTTCCTTATAAATATGTTAGACTAATTATATATTTTGTTATTTATTTCATATTAGCGCCTTAAAAATAATGATAATAATTATTTGTAATTTTTTCTCTGATAAATATGTTAGACTAATAATATATTTTGCTATTTATTTCATATTAGCGCTTTAATATATATATATATATATATTCATCCCTTTTTGGAATTGCGATCTCCTTTAGATATTCTATAAGATAATAATAGTTGTGGTGCATGTAAGCTGATCCGGACACCTGATTATATAAAAAAAAATGTATAAGTGGGAAAAAAAATAAAAAATGTTAAGAAAAAATAAGTCTAGGGATTATTCGTGGCGCACTCAGTTGGTCAGGAACTAAAACAAATATACTTGGGAAAAAAAATCATGGTGCGCGTAAACTGACCCGGACACCTCGGTTGGAGAAAAAAACAAAAACAAATGTATAAGTGGCAAAACAAAACAGGAAAAAAAAAAGTTGATCCGGAGATTAGTTGTGGCACGTGTAACCTGGCCCGAACACCTTAGTTATTAAAAAAAATACCTCCTTTTTTTAAAAAAAAAAGAAAAAAAATCCAAAATCAGTTTTGCTGTCTGAGCGGTTCGAACTCTCGCGCGCCGAATCTGCCAATGCACAGACAACAACTCGGCCACAGCTACTCCTTTGTCATTTCTACTATACAAATTTAAAAAAATAAGCCCTGATAAAAAAAAAAAAAAACCGAGCTCACGTAGGCGCTAAGTAGTAGACCAAATGTTCAGTCCACAATAAGAAATAGTGAACGGGCTGAACTCCTTTAGCTCTTTAGCGAGCGAACTTGCACGCACGTTGTGCTGGGTTCTATTTATGTAAAAACTGATTGATTTTATGCATGTTATAATTGATGATTTTAATATTTAATTAGTAAAATTGTTGTATCGAACTTGTTGATGGTTGAGTTTATTTTAACAGCAACGAACTATTTACCGGTAGATAGCAAAATTGCAACCGCTAAAATCTATCAAAGATGGATTATTTCTGGTTGATTGCAAAACTGGAATTGATTGATTGTTTGGTGTATCTTAATTGTTGTGATAATTATATAATCGGTTGATTAAAAAAAAGCAATCGATAAAATCAATTAGAGATGAATTAATTATTTTTTTTGTAGTCAATTGGGCATTCGTTGGCGGTTGGGTGTGTCGTAATTGTTTGGTTTATTATTATCTTTTTTCTTTTTATTTATTCTTCACGTCAAATAATTTTTTAAGATCTAATAATAATTTTTTTTGTCATTTATTTTATTTTTTAATTGCTTTTTTTAAAAAAAATATTATTAGGTGTTGAAATTTCTAATTATTGTAGATAAGGCATTCAAAATAATGAGAATAATTATTCGTCAAATTTTTTCCTTATAAATATGTTAGACCAATTATATATTTTGTTATTTATTTCACATTAGCGCCTTAAAAACAATGATAATAATTAGTTGTAATTTTTTCTCTGATAAATATGTTAGACAAATTATATATTTTTCTATTTATTTCATATTAGCGTCTTAAAATATATATATATATATATTCATTACTTTTTGGAATTACGATCTCCTTTAGGTATTCTATAAAATAATAATAGTCATGGTGTGTGTAATCTGATCCGAACACCCTGAATATATATAAAAAAATATATATAAGTGGGGGGAAAAAACAGGAAAAAATGTTAAGAAAAAATGAGTCAAGGGATTATTCGTGGCGCGCTCAGTTGGCCAGAAACAAAAAAATATATACTTGGAAAGAAAAAATCATGGTGAGCATAAACGAGCCCGAATACCTCGGTTAAAAAAATAACAAAAAAACTATGTATAAGTGGCAAAACAAAATAGGGAAAAAATGTAAAAAAAAAAAAAGGTGGATTCGGGGATTAGTCGTGGTGCGTGTAAGGTGGCCTAGACACCTTAGTTATTAAAAAAATATATTTATTTTGTAAAAAAACAAACAACAACCAGTTATTAAAAAAAAATCCCTTTTTTAAAAAAACAAACCAGTTCTCTAAATAAATTAAAAAAAACCAAATCAATTTTGTTGTCTGAGCGGTTCAAACTCTCGCGCAGACAACTGCTCGGTCACAACCACTCCTTTGTCATTTCAACCATAAAAACTACAAAAAAAATCCTGTGTAAAAAAACAAACAAAGAGCACATGCGATTTCATGGAGCAAATGGTCCGTCAACAGTACACATAAGTGTACATGAAAGTGGCTGACCGAGCTACTTCAGATTCTTTGTAATATATATATATATATATTCAGCAGTAGTGACGTGCATTTGTGCATTATAATTTTTGACTTAAGCAGCCATTCATTCACAATCACATGGACACGCCAAAGCAGCAGATAATATATTCAATCTATAGTGAAAGTAGTCTGAGTAAACAGTAATAAACAGTAAATGACCGATCTATTTTAGTTTCTTTAGTAATTGGCATAAAATTAAATTTTCCGTACACCGACTATTGTAGGATCTCACCTGGTAGTTGAGAAGAGATCATGAACTTTTGGTGTCAGGCTACAGTTGGTAAATAACAATATAAAATATTTATTTATTTTATATTTTATAACTATTGGGGGAAGTAGCTAGTACATGTTCTGATGCTCAAAGTTTTGTTTTTTTTTGGAGGGAGATCATTGGGACATGAAGCACTAGTTTCCAATGATCAACCAGCTTGTCTCCACGTGGATCTTGTCTTCTTAACTGATGCTTATGGTCGAAAAGTAGTTAATGATGACAGCTGTTAGATTCTTTCATTGGCGGGTCAAGTCATCGAATAGTAAGATAAACTTGCGGGTTATTAAACGATTTTTGGCTTAACATTTTTGTTTTTGATTTTTTAAATTTCTAATTGGTTCGGTCAATCTAATAATTTAATGTTAAACCATTCCATCATCGTTCAAGGTTGACCGAGTGAATATTCTAAATAATTAAATGAATTAAGTTTAAGGTTATCATTCATTTGAATCAACATTGTCAATATCATTTTGATTGCTATTTCGATTTTCTATTAGTATGGAACATTTTGGTTTCGAAGCATTTTGACATGCCATTTCAGGATTCTACTGTTCATATATAATTAATTATGAATAAAAATAAGGCATAATTTGGTCGGTTCTATAAGCATTTTGACATTGTGTATATATATGAAAAAATTAAAATATTAATTTAACAAGCATAATTAAAATTCAAGATAAATTAATTTTAAATTATACAATATAAACACAAAGTCAAACAAACATAATCTCAAAATTAGAAACACAATCACAAGTTAATCAAAATAAGGCGGAACGGTACTAAGATGTTCCGGCCGAAATTTGGCCGGTATTTCCGGAACGGGCCAGAATTAAAACCGATACGAAAATGACTTTGTTTTGTCTCGGGTTTGTTAATAGCACAGAACGTTCCGGACGGAACAAAACGGTATTGACAACCCTGATTTGAATAGTCTGCTGAATTTAATAATTATATTAATAATTGTAACCTTTCAAATTTAAAAAAAAGGCCATATTAGTTTCTAAATAATCTGTTGAGATTATTTTTTAAAGTATTTTTTATTTAAAACATATAGAAAAATATTTTTTTTATTTTTAGAAAATTATTTTTAATATGGGCAAATCAAAATAAACTAAAAATTTTAATTTAAAATAAAAATAAACTCCGACCTGCCGGATTCGAACCAGCGACCTAAGGATGGCTATTAGGATTTCTTTCACCTACTACAGTCCTCCGCTCTACCAACTGAGCTAAGGTCGGTTTTTGCTAGCTATGGAAGACTACAATAATATATATTAATATATTTGAGAAAGCTTCCATTTTTGTCAGTCACGCCGTCATTGTGAATGGTTAGTTAATATCATAGAAGTATATATGTGCACAAATAAGTTGTGCTGTGCAACAGTTAAGCAAGGATATTTGAAAACGGCATATATTATCATTATCACTTTCTTGATTTTCTAGGCTTAAATTTAATGTCAACGGAAATACAAAAAGGATAACACCCAAAGAAAAAAATTGATTGGAATAGAAAAATATTTTCTATTTTATTTTATTTTATTTTTTACTAATTTTGAAGAGAGAAAAACTAAAAGGTGTTGGTGTTTTATTGTGTCCCTAAACACATATAGAGTCTCTTAGTCTGAAAATTTTAAACTTCGATACCATGGTTATTTTAGACATTTTTTTAGAGGACATATGTGGCATTTATAGATTGTTTGGGAGTGTATTGAACTTTTCCGTGTTTATTTGCATAATAAAACTACCTATTTACCCATATGCGCCAACAAAAGCACGAAGGTTAAATGAGGGTATTTTGGTTTTTTAACTTATATTAAACATTACAATTATGCTTTTGCCCTCAGGTGAGAAACGGACTGGGTGTTGGAGGAGATGGTAGTGTAGGTTTTACATGTTTTGTACACAGTGAAATTATTTAAATACCCTCAGAAACGACAAAAACAAAGGTCTGACACTACCATACTTGCTCTCCTAATTTTTTTGTGGTTATCACTTGGCACATGGGTGTTTAAGTAATTTGGTATTTTTCATTATTTTTCCTCAAGGTTATTATAGGCGCGTCCATCGGAAGCGCCGTAAGGTTTCATGCGTATGCACCTTTCAGGCGGCACATGTGGTGTCAATAGGTGGTTGAAAATGTTTGGTCTTCATGTCCCTAGGGGCGCGCCATGTGCTCTTCCTCCTGGTAGTGAGGGTGTCATTGTACAAAAATTGGAGGAGCAACGGTGGTCAGTTTTTCTTCTTTTTCTCATTTTCTCTCTCATGCAACGATAAAATATATGTCAGTCCTCTAAGTTGTTGCGTGTTTCATTTCGATCCCTATTTTTTATTTTATTTTTCTTCCTGGTTCCTTGAATAGAAGTTTTGATTGACCAAATAATACAAGTTCAAATATCAACACTTTTATTTCAAATGGAAAGAATCGGTGATTAGTTTATTTGAAAAACTTATTCAAGATTGACAATTTGGAAAATATTATTATTATTATTATTATTATTATTATTATTATAAAAAACATAAAAATGTCCATTAAAAACACGACCATCTTATTGAGACACAAGATTTCAGATTTTTTTTGTTTTCAAATCAGACAATCTTTCAATCACCGGTGGATTCTTGATCCTTCAACTCTTGTGTTTGATATTGTATTTTAAAAATATTTTAAAAAAATTAATTTAATTTATTTTTACTTTAAATTCAAAGTTTTTAGTGATTTTAGAACATTTTCATATGCTGATATGAAAAATATTTTTTTAAAAAAAAAACATTTCAATGTATTTCTAAACAAAAATCATTTAAAAAAAAACCTTAATAATACTTTCTAAACTGGCAATTAATACATAACTTTGTGCTGCTAGTGTATTTCTAAAAGTCCATTGATAATTAAACTGCTTAAGGGTAATGAGAAATCACAAATACACAAACACAAAAAATAAAATAAAAAAATCAGCTGAGAATTTTAACAAACATGTGATGGGCACAGTATAAGATTACAGAGATTAGTTAGACATGGGTTTTGCTTTTGTTTTTTAGTCTTGGCAATTACCGGCCCAGTTTAGTTATTTCGATGGGCTTATGATCACTGTAAGAGAAACCCATTTTTTCCACTCCCATGTCACTGTGGGATTTATTGCTTCCCAGACCAGTATGAACAGTTTGAAGTTTTTCACGACCTCATCACTTAGTTGAGTTAAAAACTAATTTTAATCATTGAGTTTATAATTTAAACTTGACCAAGTAAAAAAAAAGTCTGTAATTTAACAAATACTTTTGAATATTATCCATAGCTTCCAACTAAAATAAGATAAATAAGAAGCGTTAAGCTATTCTATGGGAATTAAGGGCCTGTTTGGGAAGGCGGTTGTGGTTGCTTTTGAAAGTGTTTTTCATTTAAAAATATATCAAAATAATATTTTTTTTATTTTTTAAAAATTATTTTTGACATCAACACATTAAAATGATTTAAAAACACTCAAAAATTCATTTAAAAAAAAACAAATTTTGAGAAAACAGCGGTACAACCACCCTTCCAAACAGCTTCTAATTATGAATTATCCGGTGATTAGGATTCTCTTGAAAAGCTTGTTCACGTTTGACATTTTAGGAAAAGGAAAGAGAAAAAATATATATATTATTAGCCGGAGCTTGACGTCTTGGATGATGTAAAATCTCTTACACCTCTCTATCATTGACCTTAAAACTCTCATTGAAATGGCATGAAATTGATGCATAGATTAAGGAATAATCACGAATAAAAGGAAGACGCATGCGAAGTATTGATATTAGGGTTAGAAAAAAATTGAAAAAAAACTAATCTATAAATAATAAATTATTAAAAAAATTGATTAAACCGGTTAAAATATTTTAAAAAATTTCCGATCTAATTTAGTTTAAGTTTTTTAAGGCTAAATCTTGTTAACTATAATCGAATCGGTATAAATTAAAAAAAAATATATACTATAAAAAATCCTTATACTCTAAAATTAATACGGGTTGGTTTAAAACGATTTCAGTTTAGTTCTATTTTTTTGTAATCATATTTTAATTTGATTAATTATATAAATAAAAACCAAATTTAATATAAAATGATCAACCATAACATCCTGCGACAAAGAAGGTTGCTTACGTAGTCAAAACATACCTAACCTAAGAAAGATTATTAGCAAATAAAACTGCAAGAACATGTGACACGATCCACCTATCGACCTTTTTATAGATTAAGTAGCCTAGAAGGATGAGAAGCGTAGGTTCGAGAGAAAATTGTTTCATTTGATGGCTTGAATCCAAGTTAATTATTGGAGAAAAGGTACGACAGCAGAATCTTTTTAATCAAAATCTACCCAACTTAAGTAGAAAACTTCAATCACAATGACTGAAAATATTATTTTTCTTATATTAGAAAATTTTATTCGCGGAAAATATATTTTGATCCAAATGAGCGAGTAAAACTCTTATTACTCGGGCTCTTACAATGAGTGCAAGTCTTAACTCGAACTTGAAATATATTGCACATATCATAAGCTCTCTGTCATCACGTCACGTCCTTTAGGGACGATTGAAAATATTACCCTTCAATGATATAATATGGAACATGTATCCTGTTGTTGGATACATTAAGTGTTTGATTGATCTTATTTTTTAAAGTGTTTTTCGTTCAAAAATATATCAAAAGAAATTAAAATTATTTTTCATATCAAAACATGAAAATGATCTAAAAACACCAAAAATTTTTAATCTAAAATAAAAATAAAAATAAATCATTTTTTTTAAAAAGCACAATGTCAAACAAAAAAAACAATTGACACCATCACATCATCAAGAGTCATGGGGCAACTAGAAATGTTTTTCACATTGTTAACTGTTTTTATCCAACTTGAGATATTATATATAGGAAAACGATCCAAGTTGAGCTTATTAATGGGATAAGATCCAATATATAGGAAAACGATACGGGTCCATTGTGTGTAATAAACAAGAAAAGTGGCTACCCCATCAAATTGAGCCTTTATTTTTGGACTCTTTTAATTATATCGATTTTGTGGGACGAATTCTATATATAATTTTACGATTTAATAACACTAGTTAGCTTTTATCATCATATATTATACGTTTGGTCATAGTGGTATCATGCCAAATTAAGTGGGACTGTGATATTTACGTATATGATGTACAAGTATAAGATGACTTCATTTTCCAAATATAATCTAAGTGACATACAACCAATCTGTTCCTTCCATTTTTTTTTACAGTAGAGGAAACCCTAGTGTACAAGCTAGTGATGTTGCTGGCAGGTGGCATTCCAGAGGGACCAAAACCCTAGCTTGTTGTTTATAAAATCTAAAATGGTTGCACTTTTGAGATCAATCGATGTTATTTGCGTGGATAAGTTATGAAAGCAACTATGACCACAAAGTGGATAACAAGTTGATAGCACTTGAAATCATAGAAGCTAGCTGCTATCCACATGGCAGCGTAGCAGAAAATAATATAAAATATATTTTAAATACTCACTTGATAATTTAAGTTTTTAAAGTGAAATATTGTTTAATATGGTATCAGAGTCTTATTGATATAATAATCACGAGTTCAAATCTCATCACACTCATTCTATTTGATAAAAATCAAGCACAAAATAATATAGTTTTGTGCAAATTTCAAACTTAAAGGACTTTCATTTGAAAAAATATTAAAAATTAATATAAATAATATTAAAAATTAATATATATTTATGAACAAAAAACACTTTAAAACCGTATTCTCAAACAGACTTGCAGTGAATTTTGTAGTGTGAAAATCATAGTTTTAAATAACATTGTATATAAATATAACAACAACAACAACAATAATAATTAAGATTGCAAAAGAGAATTTTCAATAGAAACCATACAAAATTATAATGTATTAATTAATCAAATACTTTTAAATTTATAATTAAAACAGAATACAAATTGCATCCATTGAGCCACAAACAAACAAACAGAGGTAAACACATCTACCTACCGAATTCCTTGTAAGAAAATGAAAATTTAAAACCTAAAATCCAAAATCCAACTAAATTCAACCTAGCCATTGATTGTCGAAAACATTGAGCTTGATTAGGTGTCCACTTAAATGGAGCACACAGAACAGAAGCATGCACAAAGCCACTGGTACAGGCATGTGATTATGGGCCATAAGGGTTTAGATCGATGGTTTTGGAAATTGCAACTGCCAAAAGTCAAAACAAACCACAATTATAGTGGGTGTGATGATTGATTTACGAGTGGTGTTTCACACTATATTTTAAAATATTTTAAAAAAAAAATTAAAAAAAAATTATTTTTTTATTTTAAATTAAAAAATAATATTTTTAAATTATTTTGATATTAAAAATATTTTTAAATAAAAAATATTTTTAAAATTAACATCAACCTTAATCTCTTGATGCAAGCACACAAAATTATAGTAACTCCCCCCTGGTTTGAGAACTAATCTTGGAATGGAATTTCGTAATTGTTATAAATAGGTGTGAGAACTTTTTTATTTTATTTTATTAATTTACATTAGCTATATGAAAAGGTTTTTAAGAAGGAAAGTATCATCATATTTAATGATATAATGATAATTACAAAATATATTGAGTGTTTTTCATTCAGAAAATGTATTAAAATAATATTTATTTATTTATTTTTTAAACATTATTTTTGATATTATTATATAAAAATGAATAAAAAAACATCAAATTTTTTTAATTTCAAGTAAAAACTAATTTTTTTTTTCAAAAATGTTTTTGAAATAGTATCAAACACACCCTAACTAATGAACCATGAATCATATGTTATTGTATCATTTAATAAAATAATTTTAATAAAAGAGTAAATATTTTTAAAGAATAGGGTTGTATGAATTTTCCAATATTTTATGGTGAACATGTCTGCTAATGAAAAAAATAAAGATTAATAATGATCCATAAAAAGATGATAATCTAAAAGCACATTCTCATATTCATGTGTTTTTAGTATTATAATTCAATTTGCTTTCTAAAATATCTTTTTATTGTAATTATATCATTTTAAGAGTTTATTGATGAATTTGATGTGTTGATATAAAATAAAATAAAAACTTGGAAAACAAATCATTTTAATATATTTCCAATCAATTGAAAATACTAAGCATCATATTACCAAATAGAATTATCTAGCAAGCTTGCAAAATTATCAGTAATTTCCTCATTTTCAATGATTTCATAATATTCAAGAGAAGTTTACACAATCTAAATGAAGATCAAAGTTGATGAGCCTCTAATCCTATACACCTCAAGGACCTCATCCATCCATCAGTCTACACAGAATGTCCCATTAACCACTTAAACAGCAGCAAGAACAAGAGAGGACTAACTCACATACTCTATTTTCTGATCAAACCACACTGACTGGCTAAAAATGAGCTTGGTTATGAGAAAAGAACTAGCTAGATTCCTCAGACACAATGCCCTGCCATCAAGCAGGAAACCCAACAAAAAATGGAGGATTTAGTGAGCAATCAATCCCTGTCAGCTGGAGATTCAAAGGGTCAAATCTTCAAGGTATGGTTTTAGCCACGCCTAATCCCAGTGAAGTAATTGAAGTCATGGTGCTGGACCATTAGCTGCTTCAGCCATGAATCTGCCACACTTAGAAGTGAGTCTAGCCTCTCTTGGTCCCGGCCGCAATTGCCTAAGACCCACAAATCCCCTTGCATCTTGTAAGTGGCCAGACCAAATGGAGATAGAGCGATGATCTCACCTTCCTTTCGCTTCTTTTCTGGGCTCTCGATGTCATCGTCTACATCCATATCTATGTACCGAAAACACGTACTGAATAAGCGAATCGATCAACATATACAGGTTCTGAATAAAGATCGGAAAGGGGCTAGAAAAGGTACCTTGAAAAGATGATGAAAGGGTGTGGTATGTCAAGAAACATGTGGACAGGTCCTTTATGGTTCTTCCCATTGGAATGTGATAGATTGGATACCTGCAAATAGTTGACCATAAATGATTCACTGTGTTTAATATAAACATGTTGATGAATAAGAATAAGAATAAGAATAAGAGAAGAATCGCTCGTTAAAGCTTATCAGGAATCCTGCCATGAAATTGAATACCAGGGAAAACAATCAGGCACCATGTTAAATCATGCCTTGCGTATGCTTTAATTAACTTGATTAGTTTGATTACTTGTGGTGTGAGTTCATGTAAGAGAGAGATTGAGAAACCAACCAAGCAACTGCCATCCAACTAGCTGGTGAAAGATCTACACTTCTCAGTGACAATAAGCCCGGAAATCGTCCAGCTAATTCATTAATCTGTAAGCAAAAGGCCAAGAAGGTGCGTTGGAATCCAAGCTTCTAAACAATGTGAAGGAAACAACAGTATCATCAATACTAAAAATCAGCTCAGATTTAAAAAGTCATTTTGCTGATGATATCTTTGATTCTTCTTCCAGATAACAGTATAAAGCTAAAGAGACAATATCCATCGAACTGTGCGAATATATGATCAAGAAACACTGTGATGAACTTAACAATGAAAGATCAGCTCAAGAACTTGTAGTTTCTTTTTTCAAAAGTCAAAAAGTTGCATTTCCTCTTTACTAGATGCCTATCATGAAAAGGATGTGGAATGATTCCCAACGAATCAATGGATTTTTCCTTTCCCTTGAGCAATCAAAAGAATATTGGGTTAATGAAGTTGAATAAAACGCTAGACGAAGTCAAGAACATTAGATTGAAAAAGGCTGCAGCAGTAAGATTTGCACAAGAGCCAAAAACACAAAAAAAAAAACACTAACCTTGTCCATCAAAGGAACTCTTCCATAAGGAGTTGATCTCTCAAAGTGCTGAAAATATGGGCGCCCCAATATACCATTTGAAGGCCAAGGATTGTCTTGCTCTGACCGTCCTTCCTCTGATGAGCATCCATCATACCTCCATAGCTTGTCACTCCCACTATCATCACTCCAAGAATCGCTGAAGGAGTCCCTCGTTTCTCCATCACCGGACTCGGTGTCTTCCCTAAAAACACCAATCAAAACCATTTCAAACACAAATTTCTCGGATTCATCTACTTAAAGATGAACACTCAAATATCACATAATTCACCATCCCAATTAGAAAGTTACAAACTTCCCACAACAGAAGGGGACTGGTTGCAACAGTTGGTCAGAAATAAATAAATAATGAACTGGAGCATCTGGGATTTTGAAGGATTTCTATGATCTCATAACATACAGTTCATTGGTTTCAAAAGGAACATAAAACCAAGACAATAAAGTGATACCTGAAACTGTTGACTGAAGAATCGCTTGTCAAAATTTGGATTGCAGAAAGATAAGGGACATAGTACTGAACCAAAGTTTCATCATTGTTCAAAACAATAGGAACTCCAGCCCCATAAGCACTCCATTCATCATAACAATTCCATAGATCACCCAATGTAAAATACTTCACTGTGTCTCTCTCCCATGGGTGCCATGACCTGTTTAGATTTCTAATCTCACTCTAAAACACAAAATAAACACAAACAAAACAATTAGTCAACAATCAAACACAGCTCAATTTGCACCAAAAAAAAAAAACTCATCAAAGGCAAAAAAAACAAACCTTTGTTAGGGATTGAGATTGGACTAGCGGAGTTGTGCAATGAAGGAAGCAATCGAGGTTTGAATGCATTGACCCCTTTTCAAAAAACATGATTCTAGACAAAAGGAGAGGAAATTTCAGAGTCAAGGCGTTTTCCTCTCGTCCCTGCGAGCAAAAACGGAGGAGAGGTAACAGAGAGAAAGGAAGAGAGAGTGAGAGATTGTCGGAATATGATTTCCCTATTGAATGAAAGAAGCAGAAATGTTAGGGGATTCTATTTTTGACGTTTGGACATCTAAATATAAGGCCAAAAAAAAAAAAACTTACTTTTTCCCTATCTTTATCGCACATAAACTAAATAAATAAAAACTCTTCGCTGGCAGAAAAAGGAAGAAATGGCAATGCTATAAAAATAAGATAAAATCTTTTTCAGGTCACCGGAGTCTAAAAATCCCAGTAAGAGTTTTATACTTCAAATCGGACACTAAAACATTCTCTCTCAAGTGGGAATTACTTCTCTGTTTTATATTGTCCTGTTTTTTCCTTCAAGTAAACTCGACCCTTACTCTAGAAAACAGGGACACTCTGCTTTGATCAATGTTGAAGAAACTAAATTACTTGTCTTGATAATCAAACAACAGAAAAACTCGACGTTAATTCTTCAAGTTAAATCAAAATGGTGATGCGTGTTAGAGAGGGGTGGGTGTCTGTATCAGGTAGGGTGTTGTCTGTCAGGAATATCCAATCGGACGAGAAACAGAGAGTTATTGGTTCCTGGAGAGGGCGGGGGGAGGGGCATATGGACCTCCGTCAATAATTAATAAGGAATCAGAATACCATCAATGGCTCGCATCTCTCTCATCGGAAAAAGGGTTTTTTTTTATTATTGTTGTTTTCTCTTTTTCAGGGGAGAATTTTTGTAAGAATTTTAGTTGGATTTGTTCGTTGGCTTTTGTGCCAAGCAGAAGGGGATATTTATTTATTTATTTATTTTGAATTAATCAAGAAATGCAACAAATGTTGAAAGAATAATAAGTCCGGTCAACAATAGCTCGTTTATATATATATATAAAAAAACAATAAACTTTTTTTCATGATGAAGGTGTTATTATTATAGGTTTGTTTATGCCGTCACGTTATATTTTTTTAAGAAAAATAAATATTTTTTATTTAATTTAATTTTTGAATTGTTTTGATACGCTAATATTAAAAATATTTCTTAAAAATATATATACTATTTTAATATAATTTTAAATAAAAAAATATTTTAAAAAATAATTATTACCACAATAATTTAGTATGGAATTCAAGAATTTCTTACAAAAAATGGTTCATTTATATTTAAACTATGTGGCATAAGATATAGGAATAATATCTGAAGATTTCATGGCATAAAAAATCTTATTTTACTCTTAAATATTATATACTATCTCTAATTCAATTCAATTCAATAATTTCCTAAAGTAAAAACACTTTTTTTTTCTTCCAACCCTTACCATGTCAACGTTATAGAATCTTGTTGACTATCCTATTCATATGACATGGCATGTGTTGACACGTTAACTCCAAATTACTAACAATATCTAAACCTTTTATATTATCTATTAAATAATTTATTAGCACGTGTTCCTCTTATACTAACTACAAGAAAATATTTTATCCCAAATTTCTAAAAATAATATTACGTGACTCTATTAATTAATCTATTTGGCACAACAAGTCTCAAGTTCAATTGGATCGTGCACTTTTCACAAAAGCCTAGAATAACCAGAATTTTACTCGTTGATCCAAACTTATAAAATATATTTTTCGAAAAATAAAATTTCCTCAAATCCAAATTATTGATTTAAGGAATCTACGTCAGAATTTCACTTAAACATATCATGGAAAGCATTAAAAATCAAAACTCATTTGTATTTTTTTTTTAAAGCATTTCCCTAATTGGATTTACAGTAATTAAAGCTATGTTCTATAGTATTAAAGGCATTATCTTAGCAAAAGATAGAGTAGATCTCATCATGCCATTCAAATCTGCCTGTATTTGCCAACGTATCTTACCAAAGTTAAAGCTAAAGTGTAGTGTGATTAAGTGCGATGCTTTGAATAATATTACATCAATTTTCTATTTTAGGAGGATTCCATTATATATATATATAGAATAGCACTCAAGCCAAGAGAACTGAAAAATTAAAAATAAGAAAGGAAGGAAATTTTGTTTTATTTATAAAAATATATTATAATTAAATATAATACAATCTGATATTTGCTAATGAAAAAAACTAATGATAAATACATATATAATATCGAAAGTGTTTTATTTATAAAAAAAAATAAAAAAAATCAAAAGATATGAAGCTCAATTGTTAATGAAGTTATAATACATTAGGGCTAAATTTCAATTGTGAATTTCGTTTTGTGGTGCAAAATATTTCTCATTGAAAATATTAGAGAATCTATCAATTTAATAAAAAAAATTTAAAAAAAAGAATCCAAAAATAAAAATTATAACCCTCGAAGCTCTCAATTATAACAATGAAAGGAAAATGGTATTCATGGAGCAGGCGTGGAGAGATTTATAGTGACAGATAGAAGCTTAATCTTTAATAGAATAATGGTGTGGGGTCCTTGCTTTGACTATTTCTGTGCTTCTTTATGGGTGGATCATGGATTAATGGCACGTCATGCATTTTCATCCACAACCTTTTCTATAAATTATATATATATATATATAATGGCACGTCATGCATTTTCATCCACAACCTTTTCTATAAATTATATATATATATATATAATGGCACGTCATGCATTTTCATCCACAACCTTTTCTATAAATTATATATATATATATAAGGAATATGGAGTTATTTTTGGAAAAATAGGTGGAGGCGGCTTTTAAAAATTTTAAATGTTGTAAAATGTATAATTTACCTCATAATTATTAAATTATGATTAACTTAAATTATGATTATTTCATTTCATTTTATTTTATGAAAAAAAAGGTATCACTGGTGGTTATCTTTAATTGAGAGATATTGACGACACTACATTAAATCAACATCTAAGAATAAAGTAATTGTCGCATTAATTAATTAGGTGCCCTAAACCAAGCTAGAGGTTGATTAGCTCGTAATGTTTTTCAAAGTTAATAAATTCCGTTTAATAAGAAAGTTGATCCAAAAGAATTTATGATTTGCAGTTCAACAAAATCTAAATTTTAAATTAAATAATACAAAACATTAACTCTTTAAAATCTATTTATTCTAATTGACTATAATAATCACTCAATCAATTTCAATATTTAAACTAATTATAATATTTTTTTAAATTAATTTTAATATAAATAATTAACTGTAACCATCCGTGACTCAATAAACTAGTGACCAAGTGTCTTTTTAAATATATTTTTTGGACAAGAAAAAATAGCAGTCTCCATTAATGGAAGAATGCACGAAATAATCTCCATTAGTAGAGCATGCTCGTGATAATCAGCATCGTTGAAGGCGATGCTCCACTCAAGGATTATTCCTAAGAATGCATAAAGAAATTTATGGCAGCAGAGTGGCACACATACATGAACTGTTTAAAATGAATATTACATTAATTAATAGTTACGTATTTACCTATATTTTAAATTTAAAAAAATAATGATTTTATATGTTTTTTTTATGCGACTAAATCTAACTCTCGAAAAACATATTTTATAATCCTAAATAAATGAATAAAATCTCGGTTCTCCCAGACTATATCCGGTCCATGTCTACATATCTCATTGCATATAATCTATCTTTAAAATGTTTTGCTGTCTTCTATAATTATTTTATTATTATAATCCATTCCACGCGTGATAAGTTTTGGGAAAAAATCTAGCATTTTATTTTTAATAATAATAATAATAATAAATTGATATGATAATTATTTTCTTGATCGTGCATGAATCTACAATTGATAAGGACATAAAAAATCAATTAAATGATTTTATTATCGATTTAAAAAAAAAGCCTGTCCAAAACTGTTTAGTTGAAACTCCACCAACAAAAACTATTATTTTTTAGATTAAGAAAACTATGAATTTGACAAATAGGAAAGAAAAACATATAAAAACAAAGGGAGGGTTAGAAATAAATTATATTGTTAATTTGGAGTTGATATGCAATTAGTAAGCTAACTTGTATTAGTTTGCTGCTCTTTATTTTAATCAAATTGATGTTGCAGTTAAGATATAGTTTGTTCTTAGGTGATGTGGAGCTTGGTCAGCTTGCATCGACAATTTTATATGATCCACACTTTTTTGACTAAAGTGTAATAAACTGTTGAGTTTGATCTTTAAGATATTTTTTATTTAAAAATAATTTATTTTTTTATTTTTAAAAAAATATTTTTAATATTAACACATCAAAATGATATGAAAATACCAAAAAAAAATTATTTTATATTAAAAAAAATATCTTTGAAACACAATACTAAACAAGACTTGATAATTATCACATATAGGGGGAAAAGCATCAATTTAATTTGTTGTATTTCTTTTTTTGAGGGAAAAAAATTGAAAGTAATGAATTTTCTCAATTGTAATTAATAGCAAAAAATGCTCCGGTTAATATGTCCTTAAAATCGATCCTAATTTCAGTTGAAATATAAATCGATTTAAAAATATTTTTTATCTATGTTATATATATATATATATATTATCACATGATTTGGAATTACATTTCAATCTATATCATTTTAAGCAACGGGTTTATAATATAAATTAATCATGTCATATCATATTATCACACACATTTTTTTGGTGCTTTTCGGATTTATAAAAATGAAATAATAAAGGATGAATTGACGATCACATAAAAAAATTGTAATTTAATTGATTTTAGATAAATGAGAATAACATTTGAAAACAAAAATAAAAATTTTATTACAAGTATTAGGATGTGTCTTTTCCAAATCTTGTTTTAAAATTATAACAATCAATTTTATAAACATTTATTATTATATTTTTATCTTTTATCGCTTTAATTAAACACATTTTTTCTCTCGAAACCAAATACTATCAACGACTTTATTTCCTCTTGAAGTTGATATATATCATTTAGCTAGCCCTAGATATCAACGTGCAAAAATTAGTTGAAATTTAAGTCAATAAACCATTTAATTTAAAAATTTAAGTTATTAGGTGAATTCCTAAAATATAATTTATATTATTTTTTAACATATCATTTCAACTGAAAACTTTTTGGGTTTGAAATTTGCACACAAATATATATTATATTTTATTTAATTACAAGATTTAAATTTATAATTGTTATGTCAACAATACTCTCATATTATATCAAAAAACTATCTCACCTAAAATTCAGCTGATAAATGAGATTTAAAAGTATAATTTATATTATTTTTAATACAATTAAGTTAATCATGGACGGTCTTAAATTTTTTTTGGCACGTAACTCGTTTTTTTTTTTTTTTTTGTGCAAGAACAAACATACAATAGGTTAGTAGCTAGGCTTCTATTGTTTAATAAAGAGAGGAAGAACATGTAACCAAAAACAACATAAAACTATAAAAGACCGAAGACTTCCCATTTGTAGTTCACAATTAACGTGCTTCAATTGTAGAATTTTGTTACCTTCTACATATGAGTGTTTCCCTCATTGAAAATGCAAACCACATTTAAATTTATTATTAATAAAATAGAAACTCCTGTCTCTAGACAAAATCCACGGCCAAATTTATGGATAACTTAATATATATATATATATATATGCCTTTCATTTTGACAATAAAATATTCCAACAGATTTAGCGAGATAAAGTTAGGTGTTTTCATTGAATATATATTGCTTTATTTACATCACAAGTTGTTTTACACAAATTTATCAATACTGTTTTGGTTGGTGTTTTCATTTTTTTAATTTGAATAAAATATTTTGATTTTAGAGTTTTTTGGCATGTCATTTTAGGGTTGTACTGTTTATATATATATATATATATATAATTAAATATATTAATTAAAAAAATAGTTCAAATTCAAAAATAAAATTATTTAGAATTGTGCAATTTCATGTTAATCTAATGGTCATATTAAGAGATATAATTGATATTGTAAAATTATTCATGATTAAAAAAAATATTATTTGGCCAAAACAGAACGGGTGCGTTTTGGCCGGTATTTGGCCGAAAAATCCTGAACAAGCCAAAATTTAAACCGAGATAAAAATAACATTGTTTTATCTTCTTTTTTTAACTGGTACAAAATATTTTGGCAATTTCGGCCTAAACAAAACGAAACCGACAACTATGATTTTACAATTTTTTTTTTACCTATTTAAAAGTATGATCAAAGTTATTTTTTAAAATATTTTTCGTTCCAAAAACTATTTTTAACACATCAAAACATCTAAGAACAAAAAAAATAATTCAGCACAAAAATAATTTTTATTTTATTTTTTTACTGAAACACAGTACCGATCTCTTCATCCTTAAACATCCGAATATACAAGCCCTGAATATAAAAGACATGCAAATTAAGCTTTAATGAGTCCCGACCAAACGAAGGCAATTAAGCATTAAATTTAAGCTTTATATATGATGATCCATAGCACGGGGGTCATGGCCCTCAAGGATCCTCTCATGTTGTTAATTAAATTTAATTTATTAAATTCTAAATTAATGCTAATGATTTAAGTCCATTTAACTCTTTATTATTTTTCTTTCTCGTGTATTAATTTTAGCACACGCAATGCAAAACTAATTGTGAGATTTAAAACATAATCGATCACATTTTCTTTGAAATATTAAAGGATTTGTTAGAGAATAACATAAATCATATTATGGGCCCTCACTTACAAGCTTAACCTTTTAGGCGAGATGGTTCCTTAACATGGTATCAGAGTCTTGTTGACCCAGCGGTCACGAGTTCGAATCTCACCCCCCTCATTCTATTTGATAAAAATCAAGCACAAGGTGATGTGGGCCTGTGCAAGTTTCAAGCTCAAAGAGCTTTCACTTGAGGGGACGTGTTAGAGAATAATATAAATCATATTATGGGACCTCACTTATAAGCTTAAACTTTTAGGTGAGATGATTTCTTAACAGGATTCAAGTCTTTTCTAATCACTTTTGTAACTCAATTGCAGGAAAACAAGATATAAAACAGAAAAGAAAAGGAAAGAGTGATTGATGGAAGAGAAGAAATTGTGATTTGTGGAAAAGAAGAGCAAGAAAAATGGAGTAGCAAAGGTAGTGATTGACTTCATTTGATGATGGCAGCCAAAAAAGATAGGCAGAAATGACATTTAGACTTTTAAGGACTATTTTTTCTTCCCCGCACAATGGAAGTCATGAGTCAAGAGCCTAAAAATACTGTGGCCAATACATTTTGTGGAGACTCTCGAAAGTTAAATGGGTGAAGGTCCTTTTCTTTTCCAGAGCATCTTTGAGATTGTTGGAGAAGTTATTTTAAAAATATATTTTATTTAAAAATATATTAAAACAAAATTTATTTTTTAAAAAAATAATTTTGAAACGTAATCCGAACATGTCATTTTACTCATTTTCTTATTTGAAAGGTATTATCAAACAGTAACCCAAAAAACATATTAACAAATTAAAAGGATAAATTTTGATCTATTATGTGCAAAATGCCCAATCAATTACCTCAACTACTTTATTAAATTATGATAGATGATGGTAGGTTGTAATTTATCACTTTTTTTAATTAAAAAAAACATTTTTTTTTATATCAAATTCCTTTACTCTTTGATTTCAACATGGTATTCAAATATTATTATAATTTTTTAAAATCTTAATAATATGTTTTTTTCAATTATGATATAATTATTCATGAGAATTCGTTTCAAATTGTTTTTTTATCCTTAAAACTTTTAAATAAATTCCGAACTTGATTTTATTCTTATCACATCTTACAACCAAATATATTATTATCCTTTCTGTATTTATCATTTTCATTTCGAGATACTAAGCAACTTGGAATATCTCTCTTTGAAAAAATGGAGGATATCACCACGGTCTCTGCAGATGGTGGGAGTCATATGTCAATAAATCAACAGCACTTCAATGAAAAAACACTTCAAAATCAAAGCAATAAATGCTATGAGAAGGATATCACCACCGCCTCTGTATACGGTGTTTTTATTTTTAAGGAACCATCTCATCTAAAAGCTTAAGTTGATAGGCGAGACTTTTAGAATATGATTATATTATACTCTAACACACATCCTCAAGTAAAAACCGTTTGAGCTTGAAACTTGCACAGGTCCACATTACCTTATGCTTGATTTTTTTCTCAAATAAAATAGGGGTGGTGAGATTCGAACTCGTGACCGTTGGGTCAACAAGGCTCTAATATCATGTTAAGAAACCATCTCACCTAAAAACTTAAGCTAATAAGCGAGACTCCAGAATATAATTATACTATACTCTAACACAGATCTTAGAACTTCAAAGGGCCGGATATGAGATGAAAATAAAAGAGAAATTATTTAGGTCATTTAAAATAAAAAGTTTTAAGAGGTTGTGCTAATATCAGTTCCATCGACAATGGGGGGAAAGACTGGTTGAGTTGGTGGTGGTGTAATGGTCGTCGATGGCGGTGCTATTATTGCTAGTGCCTGGCAATGGTTGGCAGCAATGGTGAGAGCCGGCGAGGGAGGGAGATCTTACCGGAGCTTGACTGCCACCGTAAAAGGATAATCTGGCGGTGACATTGGAGGTCGTCGCCCATGCTAATTCCACTGGTGATCGTCGAGTTAATGAGCATGATGAGTACTTTCAACCAAAATAAAACAATTGTCAAAGGGATTTATTATCGTCGAGCGTTGTGCTGCTATCAGTTGTCATGTCCGTAGA
Source organism: Salix udensis (assembly GCA_029204005.1). Classification (NCBI taxonomy): domain Eukaryota; kingdom Viridiplantae; phylum Streptophyta; class Magnoliopsida; order Malpighiales; family Salicaceae; genus Salix; species Salix udensis. The sequence continues at coordinate 1,376,110 of CM055031.1, read as the reverse complement.
GAATGAGTGATGACTATGAGCCTGTTTAGCTGTGCGTTCTCACTGGTGTTTTGTCGAAATTTAATTATTTTTTTTTGTATTTTAAATGAATATATTTTGGTGTTTTTAGATCATTTTGATGTGCTGATGTTAAAAATAATTTTTAAAAAATAAAAAAATATATTATTTTGATGTATTTCGGTATGAAAAACACTTTGATGTATATAGAAGGTTGTGAGGATGGTGATGACAGGGCTTGCATGTGTGGGTGTGGTAGGCTAGTTGATAGTTGTGGCCAGAAGTGGATGAGCTCCGTGTGGGGAAGAAGGCAGGTCAGGTGATGGTGAGTGTAGGTTCCTTTTTTGTGTGTTGGTGGTTGCACTTTTGAAAATAGAGGGTTAGGTTTTTTTTTTAATTTATGTCGATGTTTGACTAATTTATATGTATCTTGACTAATTTTATGAGTCCTTAAGTTAATGACTATATAAGTATCCAGTGATTATCATATTATCAATTACAGGACTCGAATATGAGATCACAAAATATTTTTAAAATAAAAATATAATATTATTATTTTAATGTATTTACAACTAAAAAAACTCTTGGAAAATTAATATCTATCACATTTATAAACATATTCTTAAAGCGTGTTGGTATTGTCAAAATATTATTTATATAAAATTTTATTAAAACTTTTATTTTTTTATTTTTAGCATCGAAATATTAAAATTATAAAAGATAAATAAATCAAAAGTGTAAGTACATCTAAAATAGAAGCTAAAACACTTTCAAACCCCATCAATAAAACATAATTCGTGTGGTTCTATAATTCTTATTTATTTAACCCGGACTCATAAAGAGTATCTATAAAAAATAGATCATCAAATTAACAACTATAACGCTCAAATTTAAAATTACCTTTAATTAACTTTAATTATTTGGTCTAACAAGCAACCTAGATTCATCTTCGTCTCTCTCTCTTTTTTTTTTCCTCTATAAAATATTTTTAGAAATTGGGTAACAACACTTATTATTTACTTTTTGAGGCAATTGGAAATATTTATAATCAATTAAAACTGGGTGTATGTGATCCCATAAAAGTCTATTGAGAGTGAGTGATAATCTATACATCCATCAAATAAATGAGCTAAAAGAGTCAATTTAGTATTCAACATTCTCTCAAGTCTAATTACTCTATTTTAAAAGTTAGAATTAAGCTTAAAGATTATATTTTAATCTTAAATCAATTTTTAAACTCATAATTAGTTTAAACAAATAGTTAGAAAAGTCCAATCAGAACATAGAATAACTTCTCTTGTACGGAGAAAATGAGCTTTCCTTTTAAACTGAATAGCGACTCTTATCGGTCTTTCAATTTTTATATTTAATTTTGCCGCGATATTAGTTGTGACATCACTCATCTCTTACAGTTATATGATTACATTGAAAATTGGATTGATTAGTGATTATTTTGGAATGTGGTTGTAGTTATTTTTAAAAATATTTTTATTAAAAATCGACAAAAGAATGGTTGTGCCAGCCAATAGTCATCTCCGACAAGGTGGTGGTTCCGCCGCTTTGATGACAGCCCGAAAAGAGGAAAATTTGTCAATTTCACATTGAATACTATTTTGCTTCTGCACTGAAAGTCAGCAGGAGTCCTCCATGAGTATTGTGACCTGTGGTGGCATTTGAGATTCGATAAAGTAGAAGACACCTCTAAAAATATTTTAAAATAACATTTTAGATAGTTAAGTTTATCTTGCTATTTAACATAATTCTACGAGAAGTGTGATACAGTGATAAAGAATTTGAAATTTACCTTGGAGGTCTCAGAATTTGAGTCAAGATGTGCTTAACTTATAAGAATCTGGGACAATATAGATTTTACTTGTTCAATCCGATCTCGCAGAGAATGTCTAAAAAAAAAAAAGGATTTCCTTGATTCCAAATAAAAAAGTTATTCAACATAAGAATAACTCAATAACCATGAAAATCAATCCAAAATATAAGAGATGTATGTTAGAGAATAATATAAATTATATTTGCGGTCTCATCTAACTATTTAAATTTTTAGGTGAGATGGTTCTTTGACATGATATCAGAGCTTTAATGACTTGGCAGTCACGAGTTTGAATCTCACTACCCTAATTTTATCTGATAAAAACCAAGCACTAATAGTATAGGCTTGTGTATAAGTTTCAAGTTCAAATGACTTTCAATTAAGAAGGTGTGTTAGAGAATAATATAAATCATATTCTAAGATTTCACCTAACAACTTAATATTTTAAATAAGATGGTTCTTTGACAGTGTGCACGATATTTATTTTCAGGTATGCACAGATAAACTTCAAATTCTGCAATATGCTTTCACTTATAGCAGAAGTTAAAATGATGGTGATAAAGTGGGATTGATGATCAATTCCTTATAAAAATCTAATACATAGACGACAGCACTCAACGTAGTTGATTCGTATGTCAATGGCCATATCCTAACAACTAAATCCGCAAATAATTGAATAATTAGGGTTTAAGCGATGCTGATTGCTGAAGATGGAACAAGTTTCTCCAATGAATGACATGAGACACCTTCTTCCTGTTGATTTCTGACTTCTTCGCAAATAATTAGGATTTTTACTTTGAATGGAGATGTCCTGGGCTAGGTTGTGCTTTTCCATTTGTATCGCATTCTCCATGCAAGCTTGTGTGTTTCAGGAGTATAAAAAACCCATATCTTTATCTTCTTTATTTACTAGAAATTTAAGTTTTAAGGTCTTCTGCATAGTACAAAAGACTTGTTTTTTTTTTTTTGTTTTTGGGCTACCAACTAGACTCTTGTTTGTTAGCTGACGAAGCACATCATCAGTCTATAATAAATATAAAGATATCTCCTGAGATTTATTCCAAACTAGTCAAAACATTCATTTATTATTAATCGATGACATCTCGTAATTTATAGCTAATCTTAATTATAATCAAGATTATCAATTTTGTTTCGGTAGGTATTCTATTTTTTCAATTGAAACGAAATGTTTTGATTTTGGAGCGTTTCGGCTTGTCGTTTCGGAACTGTACTGTGTGTGTGTGTGTGTGTGTGTGTGTAATTAAATACATTAATTTTAAAAAAATAGTTCAAATCCAAACATAAAATTATTTAGAATTATGTAATTTAATATAAAAAAACACAATAAATTGATTTTTCTGAATAAAATTATGAACATATATAATATTACGAGAATGTTATTATAAATCTCGAAAGGTCATTATATTCTCTGATTGCTCTAAAATTTTAACATAATATATATAAATATGTCAAGAGACTCCTTGTAAAATTTCATCTCAATCTAACGATCGGATTAAGAGATATGATTGATATTGTAAAATTATTTATTATTTTAAAAAAATACTATCTAACCGAAATAGAACAGACGGGATGAAACCAGAACATTCCGGCTGAAATTTGGGTGGAATTCCCGAAATGGGCTGAAATTTTAAACGAGGTAAAAACTGCACCGTTTTATCTCGTATTTTTAACTAGTACAAAACATTTTGATCATTTCTATCAAAACAAAACAAAATTAACAACACTGATTAGAATAGCCTCTTTCTTTATCCCGAGGATCTACAAATCCTATGAAAATCAATGATAAAAAAAAGCATAAATTGATCTTTCCGGAGGTATGAAATCATGTCAAAGATGGGGAATTTATCCTTGATTATCATACTAGAGAACTTGTTTTCCTGTGAACTTTTTTATCGCAAGGCCAGGAATAATGTTAATATATATCAATTAGCTTAACTATAAATAAATTAAGTGGTCGTGAATGCCCTAGCTAAAACAAGAAGGGTGCATTTTCCACAACTTGTTCATCTAGCATTAATCCCCATGAAAGAATTGCTGAGCGGGATAATTTTTTACTCATGTTTTCTATATTAAACATGGACCATCCAACATAACTAGGATGAACTAATTATTTTATATCTATGAAGGTATTTTGGATTAATTTTTGTACATTGAGATTGGATTTTTCTTTTCTAATATAGAAGAAAAAATAAATTATCCATATAAAAATTAAAGATTGTATAAAAACTTATTTTAAAGAAAGTGTTTGTACAACTCAACCCTTAATTTCAAACTAATTTATCACCGGAGGATATTTATATAACTCAATGCATATAAGTAGATAGCATGGGAATATGACCAAATTATTCAAAGTCCTGAGCCATATTCTTTGACCTCTTAGTTTTGGCCTTCAATTAGCAATGAAGTTGGGATTCTAGATATAATACATGTTTAATATTGTGGTGCAAAATGTTTTCTAAATATTTTATTTTTAGACTTTAATATATCAAATTAAAGTCATTGAAAAGTATTAAAATAAACATATATTCAATATATATCCAAAGTAAATGCATTTTTAAAACACACGTAAATACAAATACTAAACAAGCACATATTTTTACGATAACTAGATATAGTACCAGTTAAAATCTTTTAAGGGCATATTCCAATCATGTTAATGTCCTCTGTTATGGGATTCTTAGAGTCTGTTTGGAAGTATAGTTAAATTTACCTTTTAAAGTGTTTTTTTTCTTAAATATTAGAATAATAATTTTTTATTTTTTAAAATTTATTTTTAATATCAGTACATTAAAATGATCTAAAAACTTCTAATTTAAAATAATTTTTTTTTTAAAAAAAAAAACAATACTAAACAGGAACTTAGATATCGGCCGGTCCATTACCCTATGAGAAAATCATTTTATAACATAGCTTAAAGATAAAATAACCAAAGATTAAAGGGTTTGGTAACAAGTGAAAGGCACATAATTCTTCGTGAAGGCCTTGTAAACCATGGCTATTTGCAATTTGATCTCACAAAATTGAACGGTGCTCCAATCACTTGAACGTTGATCCTATTTGGATTTCATTTCAATAATATCTTTGTTAGATAAGTCGTAAGTGATATTAATATACAGATAATTTAGAGATTAAGATGTTTTACCAACTTTGATTTTTGTTATTTATTAAAATAATAATAAAATGAGTTTTATTATTATTATTATTATTATTTTTAAAAAAAGCATGTTCTTTCTATTTTTATCGTTTCTCTCTCTTCATTATCCATGTTAAGATAATAACAAAACCTTATCTAAAATCCATCAAATTGTTTGGTTTTCTCCTAAGAAGAGAAGGAGAAAAAAGGAGCAGACAAATTTTTGAAAGGATCGGCTGAGACTGAGGTTTGTTGTCGGGATGGATGAGGAAATCTCGAAAGGAAATTTTCAATCTGTTTGGAAGATTTGATTGATAAAGAAACAATTTTTTTTTGTTTTTTTTCTAATTATCATGAAATGCCCTAGGATCAGCTCATTGGCAAGCCTGTGACGAGGATAATTATCTGCTCAGGTTGTCTGGGTCAAATATGACAGGGATAAGGTCGGCGATTAGGGTTTTGGAAGATAAAATGGCAGTCTACTTCTTCTTTTTTCCACATTTTCCACTCTTTTCTGCCACAATTACCGGCAAGAAACCGGAAAAGAGCATCGTCTCCGGTTAGGACCGAGGTTGTTTGGTCTTCCTGTCAAGCCATGTTTATCTGCAATGATTTGGGGTTGAATCGTTGAATGAGGACGTTATGATCAGAAGCTAACGTTATCGCTGCATGACCCAAAATCACACGCATCAAGGTGAATATTTCGTCTACCTTATTGAGTTCAGTTTCACATTGCGTGTTTAATGATGTTTTTTTATTTAAAAATATATAAAAATTATTTTTAATATCAGCATATAAAATTATTTAAAATTATTAAAATAATTAATTTAAAATAAAAAAATAAAAACAAAAATATAAGATTTTTTTTAAAAAAATACTTTTAAAATATAGTGTCAAACGATCGAATCATCAAAAAGATAAATCATACCTCAAAGATAAAGTGCTATTTAGGACTTAGAGTGTGGTTAAAAAGATAAAGTATTTTTTTTCAAAAAAAAATGGTTTATATTAGGACATTAAAATTATTGGAAAAACATCTAAAAAAACATTTACTTCAGGTTAAACCACAAAATAAAAACTCTACAAGCCTATCATCTCGATATACTTTTCTAACTCTTGGGAAGAATATAAAGAACAAAAACTCTCTTTGTGTGTGTAATGTTGACTAAAACCATGTAGAATTGTTTAAAGGTACTACAGTAGTATGTGTATTTATTTACTATTTTTTAAAAAAAAAATTGCGTGTTTTTTATTGTGTTGATTTATTGATGTAAAAAATATATATTTTTTAATATATTTTAATAAAAAAATCACTTTAAAAAGCATCTATTAATACACATTAAATCAAGGGTCCTGCTTTTATTATCTCCTTTTAAGAAGTTAGAGGCTATATTTTCTTTTACCATTTTAGTAATATTCAGTAATTTTCTATAAAAAAAAACAAATACTTAATATCCTTTTAAGAATATACTTTCTACAACAAAAATAAATATATTAAAAAAAAACAAATTTCTCGAATGTGGTGGAGTTGCAAACGTAATTTTCGTCCCAAAGAGGCCCATTTCAGAATTACCTTGGAGTTAGAGAGCTTTTGGGCTGTCAGAAGTGGTCATAGCAAATGCGGTCGAGTAGTCCATTAAAGCCCACTAATACCATTGTATCGTTTCTTTGGGCCTAGCAGCAACCCAATGTACACAGCTTCTTAACACCCTCTCAGTTTCATACTCTAAGAGCCCGTTTAGGACGGTGTTTCAAATGTCATTTCTAAAAAATTTAATTTTTATTTTTATTTTTATTTTTAATGAATATGTTTTGATGTTTTTAGATCATTTTGATGTGCTGATATTAAAAATGATTTTTAAAAAATAAAAATACATCATTTTGATGTATTTCGGCACGAAAAGCACTTTAAAAAGCTACCGCAAACAACTCTCCCAAACAGGCCCTAAATTGATGTTAAAAAAACAGTTTTCCTTTTATTCGTTAATATTTTTAACTAATCTGTACAGATTATTTTTTTAATAAACAAAGTACAATTTTATTTTTATTCTAAATTATATATATATATATATATATATATATATATAATTAAATGGAATCTAAAAACACATCAATCATTCATAATAATATTTTGATATATTTAAATGATTTTAATAATTATTTATTTATTACCATCAATGTTTAGATGTATTTTGTAAGAAATGTAATTTAAGATGATAACAGTATACGAAATAAATAATATTCATGGATTTAAAAGAGAAAAAAAAAAACAACCACATCCCTAAGAATTGTAATTTCCCTCGTCAAGCAAAGTACAACTTATAGAATTCATCTTTTCTTTTCTTGATGATGGACATAAGATACAAAAAAGCTCTAATCATGATTATTTTTTCGTTTTTAAACATGATTTTTTTTAAAATTGAAATCATTTTTTAATATGGAATTGGGGAAAGAATTATTAGCTAGGACCCCAGATCCCCGTTGACCACAACTTGGATCCGTTCAACTTCCATAATGTATTGTAATCCATGACGTGTTGCCCATACTTTTAAAAAATATTTATTTAAAATATTGAAAATAAAGTTTTTTGCTTTGTAAAGAAGATAAGGTTAAAGCTTTGTCACCCCTTTTAATCATGGTGTTTTGTACTAGTGAATTATATATCTTTTTGACTTGAAAAATAAAAATAAATAAAAAAGAGAGAGGGACTGTAGTTTTTTCTTCTGCTAGCTGCCAAGTAGACTTATTATTAATTAGGACTCAAATGTATCATTTAATCATCATTACCAAGTAAAAATTTAGTTATTCAAGAACAATAAAAGAGACTCTATGAGATTAGCTGAAGGAGAAAATAGCATCAAGGATAATAAAATCAAATCAAATCAAATCAAATCAAATCAAACATTATATATATATACATGGAAATTAAACAAACACAAAGTATATATTATATTCTTATAAAATTTAACAATTATTTTAGAGAAAACATTAATAAATACAAGGAGTACAATCGTGCATGGGCACAAATGATTATGGCGTTGGCTAGGTAGGGAGGGCATGTTAGTAAGATAAGAAATATTATCTTCAAGAAGGCCCATATAAGGCCCATCAACTTTCCCCCACCAATCCACCTAAAAACAATTAAAGCATTCATGTAATATTTTTTACCATTTGTAAACGCCTTTTTCATGGCCCAGCATTTATTTTTTATTTTGATTTCCTTTACACTGCCACGTCAGTGTCCTAAAATATGTGTCAGTGTTTTGCATGCCCTTTTAAACCTTGAGCGTGTTGCCTTTCACACGCTCAACCTTACGTGTAGGGAACTCGCGCTTAGCCTTGACAGCAGACCCGTCGGATGATGACTAGGTTTTTGTCTTGAAGCTGAATAGACAAGCACTAGTTTGCCTGCGTTCCTACGTGAATAACGAATTCGAGGTGTCGGCAATGTTTATGCAGTTATATCTTTTTAAGCCATGAATATTAATTTTTAATACATGAAATATATTTTTATTATTGTAATAATGATTACTTTTTTAAAATATTTTTATTTGATATACATTGAAATCACAAAATGATTATTTAAATAATATATATTTAAATAAAAAATCATTTTAAAAAAGAATTTAAATCACAATCCAAATTTTTTTTTTTTGGTATAAACCACGCGGTGTCCTAGACATTGGTCCAGACTAATCCACGTTCACACCGGGTGGGCCTCGAAGAGGTGAAAGTGCTCCCCAAATGACCAGGTCCATACAAGAGGAGGGATTGAACCTCTGATCTCGTTTAAGGGACGAGAGCGTTCTCACCACTCACGCCAGAACTCCATGAGTCCAAATTTTCTTCATAAATCTCTGCTATAAACTTTCGCTTAACAGATGCGAGTGTTGGTTTCTTTTCAACAACAAATTATCTAAAATAAAAAAGAAATCATGATTTGGGTTTTGTGCTTACTGTTTGGGAGGGTGATTTAAAAATATTTAATATAAAATAAAAATAAAAAATACGGAATGAAAAACACGGTCACGCAACAGTCTCTCGTCTGCTTTTACTTGCTTTTGCAATTAATGCATACACACAAACCAACCTTCCCTTCTCTCTCTCTCTCTCTCTCTGAGTTTTTTTGTATATGTTCGAAACTTGTTTCTATCTGAATTTTGCTTTGTTCTTCTGATCCTAAACTCTGAAGTTGTTTCAGTTCTAAAAAATATTTGAAGGTATTGTAGCTGTTTAAGTGTTGACTGTCTTTTTTCAGGATTTTTGCATGTCTTTTGATGACAACTGTGTTTTTCTTTGTTTGTTAAAGATAATGTTAGCACCTAATGCATGATGTTTAATGATCAGACACATGGAAGTTAAAGTGTTCGTCAACAAACTTTGTTTCGTTACTGAGAAAACTGAGGAAACCGAAAGAGAAAAGAAAGATGCTTGCTTTATGGATTACGGGGTGTTTTTGTTTTCAAAAATCGAAACTTTCTGCTCTCTGGTATACTATACCAAATGTTTTTTTTTAAAAAAAAAGAGAAGGAAAATCTTAATTTAGGGTCTTTGTTTTTTGGTTTCTTTTTTTATCTTCTGTGGGTGGCCAAAGAAGCTTGAGTTGAGTTAGAGTCTAGTACTGGTACATTTTGTGTGTTTGTGTTAAAGATAATCATAACAGTTACTCGATATCTTTATTACATTCTCTTTTTAAGGCCATATTTTGATTCTGTTTTGACAAATCGTACCTTTTTTTCGTCCTTTTCTACTTTTCTGTTTCTGCTTTATCGCTTCTTGGTTTTCTCTAACGTGGGAATTCAAAGTTCTACATTATCTCTCTCCCTCTCTTTACTTTGAAATAATGGTCTTTTCTTAATTCTGAATTGCTTTTTATAAAGTGAAAACTGATTACCAAAGAATGTGTAGTTTGTTCTATATTTAAGCCTTTGATGGACAATCTACCAGAAATATGAGGGTTTTAATTAAGATTGTGCCAAACAATATGCTACTTGTTGTCAACTATTTGTGTCGAACTGTTCTTTGGTGTTCTTGTGATACTCAAACATAAAAGGTAAACATATAAGACTCATGAAAATATTCCATTTTATTGTTTTGATTGTAGTATATTTTGATGCATTTTACAAGGTAGGACAGACAGGTTTCTTGTTTTCTGGTTTGTTCTTGAATTTTATGCTCCCTATTCTCCTCTATTTGTCGGCTTTAATCTTTTTAATTAGAAGTTTGTGGATTATTAAATAACATGTTTATATCTCTCAAGTAGTGTGACAATTATGTGAGTCCTTATGATACTAGGACAGCGTTTTAAGAGTATTCTATTCCAAGGCCACATGGAAGATTATTAAATTTGGTTTTGTTTGACTTGTTGGGAGTTAAGTTACTTGCAGTCATCTCTGGTTTCTAGCAAGGTATTTAATTAACAATCAATTAACTGTTGTCTTCTTGCTCGTGCTCAGCTGGTTCCGTCGTTGATTAAAAGTAATCGCCTATGGATTGTATGTGACCAAGATTAAAAAGACCATGCTTTTCTACATCAAGGTGTAAACTGACTCATGGGGGGATCTTTAGTGTTTTGGATAGCCTTTTTCTTGTTTGACTAGCTAGCAAATCTCGGATTTTTGTGTGAGATCTGTTCTGGCAATCGGAGGAAACTTATCAATTATTTACACCACGGATGTCTTCTTTGTTCCGCGGTTGAACAAATGGGGACTTGTGTTTCAACTAGTCGGAGTTCTTGCAGCAGCAAGAGCAGTGGGGAGCCAGTTACTCCCCCTTGCCTGGGGATTGGTTTTTGCGGGCAAAAGAGACCTAAAAGGACATTCTCTGATCATTTAGTTACATTTCAGCATTTACCATCCATACCTAACAGGATTTTCACCAATGGAAAGAGCCGAACTTCTTGTATATTCACACAGCAGGGTCGCAAGGGAATAAACCAGGATGCAATGATTGTGTGGGAAGTAAGTTGTATTCTTTCCGTTGAGATTAACTTCTAATGACACTTGGAGGTTTTTTGCTTAGTCACACTTTGGTTCTTTGTAGGATTTCATGTCTGAAGATGTGACCTTCTGTGGTGTCTTTGATGGTCATGGTCCACATGGCCATCTTGTTGCCCGCAAGGTGAGGGATGCCCTGCCAGTAAAATTACAATCACTCTTGAACTCTAGTCAATCAAGGCAAAGTGGACCAGGTCAAACCTGTTTCATGGGGAATTCAAAGAAATCAGATGTTGGGGATTTGGACAAGGATGGCTCCGTCGAGGATAAATTGAGTTCTTTATGGAGAGAAGCATTTCTGAAGTCATATAAGGCCATGGATAAAGAGCTGAAATCCCATCCCAACTTGGACTGCTTCTGCAGTGGGAGCACAGCTATCACTATTGTGAAACAGGTATTGTGGGATTAAAGCTCATTCTTGATATCGCATCCATTTAGCTTTGGTAGGAAGTATAGCTTACTCATCATGTCCCATTTATTTAGATTTAGCTTTATCAAATATGTTTGTTTGTAAATTTAAAGGGATCAAATCTGTTCATGGGATATATTGGGGATTCCCGTGCCATCATGGGATCTAAGGACAGCAATGATTCCATGGTGGCAGTCCAGTTGACTGTTGATCTGAAGCCTGATTTGCCAAGTAGGTCATTGCATTATAATTCGTATGTTTTTGATGTTATACTAATCTTTGCAAACCCAATAGTTGATTTGAAACATAATTGCTGCAGGAGAGGCTGAAAGGATTAAGCGGTGTAAAGGTAGAGTCTTTGCATTGCAAGATGAACCTGAAGTGCCAAGAGTTTGGTTACCATTTGATGATGCCCCTGGCCTGGCAATGGCGCGGGCATTTGGGGATTTCTGTTTGAAGGAATATGGAGTGATCTCAATACCTGAGTTTTCACACCGGACACTTACAGACAAGGATCAGTTCATTGTACTTGCCTCAGATGGTGTATGTTTTCTCCTCTGAAATTTTTCTCCAAGCAATTCCTTTTCCATCTGTTAATATTGAATCTGATTTTCTTTTATTTTATGATTCTCAGTTGATGGATCATTTTAATTTGATATTGATATTTCCAAGGCCCTATGTTTGTTGACTAAAAATTTATGGATTGTGGTTAAATATGTCAATGCCTTTGTCATTGTTCCATATCCTGTCTACTGCGAAGCAGAGAGGAAAGCTTGTAGAGGATTGTTGAGTGTATTCATATACCAATCAAGCAATAGCACTTTTTGAAAGGCAAATAAGAACAAAAGCTCATTATGGTTGGTGATCCATTTTGCAATGTGGATTATGGATCGCTATGATAGTATTTTGAATTGTAGGTTTCTTCAAATCCAAGTAGCAAATAGATTGATCCATCTAAATGTATTTTGAATGGCCAGCCATGTTTTGCTTTAAATATTGTTGTGCCATGCCTAAGTATTGGAGTGAAAATGAGTTCAGGATGTGCCAAATCTGTTCTCCATCTCATTATAATTGTGTCACATGTAAGCTTTTCCAAATTTATTTCTCACATATATGTAGGTTCTGACTGTGAAACATGTGCATTATGCTTGATTGTATGGCCAAATTCCTTTTTGATTATTCGGTACATTGTGACTACTCTTCTGTTGTCTCATCCATGTTATTGGATTTATTTGTATAACCGGAGAACCCATTCAATTCCTAAAACATCTAAATGGGCTATTAGGAAATATATCACAGCTGTAGTGCAACTCCCACATGCTGTCAAGAACATCAAATTCATCAAGATTAACAGTAATGCAATATTGAAGCAAATGATGCCAAGGCGATTTTGGAATGCTAGAATTATAACCTTGTTTGGATTGCTTCAGGTTTGGGATGTCTTGAGCAACGATGAGGTGGTTGAGATTGTATCCTCTGCTCCAACACGGGCATCGGCTGCAAGAATTCTTGTGGACTCAGCTGCTCGTGAATGGAAGCTCAAATACCCAACTTCAAAGATGGATGACTGCGCTGTTGTTTGCTTATTTTTGGATGGGAAAATGGACTCAGAATCTGATTATGATGAGCAAGGTTTTTCTTCAGCCACTCTTGATCAGAGCAATCATTCTGGTAATGCTGCTGAATCAGATGATGGGCAGAAATCCGAGCCATGTTTGCAAAGAAACTTCACTGTCAGGTCAGCTGAAGAAAACGATACTTGTGGAAGACTAGCAGTTGAAGTTGATGGAGTTGGCGAAACAGTGAGTGCTGAAGATCATAGTTGGTCAGGTTTGGAAGGTGTCACGCGAGTTAACTCACTCGTTCAACTTCCAAGATTTTCCGAGGAGAGACCAGGCCCATAATTTTTGTGGTATCTACGTAAATGAAATGAGGCTGCTGCCATCATTGTAATATTTTAGCTCAGGGGCCCTGTTATATTCAAAGAACGTCCTCCTGTTCTGATGGCAAAATGTTTTGAAAATTTACCCTGGTAAATAACTTCCACCCTGGTCGAAGTTAGGACGTTGTATTTGCTTTGGTGCGGGTTATAGTACTAAGAGCAGTCATTTCATGCAGAGCACGTGTAAAGTGGAACACCCTCTTCAGATTCCAATCCTCCATGTTCAATTCTGTAACTTGGAGATTTGGCTCAGATTGTAAATTAATGGGGGGCTGCGACAAAGCATTCTTGGTAACACGTCAATCTGAAAGTAGATGTTCTGTCTAATACAGTAATCCTCACTTTGAAGAGATTAATCTGATAGAGAATTCTATTTCCACAAGGAGTGAGTTGCGGTAATAATGCATGAAATACAAGTTGACAGCAAGAGAATTAAATGCAGTATAGCTAGGAAAATCGTAGCATATGAACTGCCACAGGATGGGGAGACACGCCATTAATAGGATCATCCTCACCCTCTCACCATTCACATAAGAACAGAGATGTAGCCGGAGAGAGAAGAGGCCAATTTAATGGCCGCCAGGCTTGGTGATGAAAAACAAGATTCAAAAATTAGGTAGAAAAGGTTAGCTCTGCAAGTTTTCAACAAACCACCTTACAATGCACTTCTAAGATCCTCCCATGCAATTCTTCGAGGAAAATTCCGTTGCCCTTTAGAGGAAAACAGCAATAGCATATCTTAACTAATCACAAATGAACCAAACTCGTGGAACCCAGAAAAGTATACGCTTACCCTTTCTTCATGCGGTACGGATTTAACCAAATATAAACGGCTACTTAAGTCACCTCCCAAAATTCACCTAACTCCCTCGAATACTGGCTATAAGAAGAGCAACACTCTTCTCAGCTCTTCATCAATCACGGTTAACATATCTCATCTGCTAGCTTTGTAGTCCTAAAATGGCTTCCAAATCACAGCTCTCTCTGTTTGCTCTCGTTGCCCTGCTTGCAATATCCGGGCAAGCACTTGCCGGGCGTCAGATTCCGAACAATGCCGATGTGAAACAGCCTGATTTCCTGATATCTGACAGCAGTTTTCTCATTCCAGGCATTGGACGGGTGCTGATTCCACCAACTCCCCACTTTCATTCTTCTGATCCACATATGGGCACCGGTAGCTATATTCCAGGTGGAGACGATACATTCCCTCCAATTCCTGAAGGTGGTGTTTCAGCTGTAAACCACCCTTGAGAGCAGTACGCGGGCTGCTGATTTTTAATAAAAAGCTATGCTAGCTGCATTTTTCTTTTATCTTTTAATCAAGTATCCTAGATGCATGAATTTATGTAATGTTGTTGCAAGGAAGCTGGGGTCTGTTAAGCTTCCTTCCATGGAGGCAAGAGTGCTGCATGTGCCGGTCCAAGGTTGTCCCTAGCATGTAATGATCAATTTATTCTGTCTTCTTTATTGCTTTGCTTTCAATGTTGTCTTACTCGTGTGGTTTTAATGAAGACTGAGATTCTTAGCTGTTGAATTGAGCTTATTAAGGTTCTGCGGGTAAACGCCCTACCAGACAATAATGACAGATCAATCTCAATGCATTATTACTACTGATCTTAAACGCCCTACCAGACAATAATGACAGATCAATCTCAATGAATTATTACTACTGATCTTTCCGGGAATTCCCTTGCCATTTTTATGGTTCTTCACCTTGATTTTACATAGCCAGTTCATCAATGGAGAGACTTTGCTCTTGTAGTTCACTGGTAGTGTAAGACTTTCAGTTGCTGGACAAATCAAGAAGCCTGTTCATCGGTGTAATTTAGTGTTTACTCTTCAATACAAGTAAATGCAGATGATGCAGGAAGAGCTTCTAATGACAAAAAGGAAATTAAGGGACTCATTTCACCCCTTTTCTCAGGAAAGTATAATGACAAGGACCTAATTTATTAGATAGCACACAGTCTATTTCATAAAATTCGTCCTTGATTGATTAAAACTACTTGAATTTGCCCACACCGAATCTTTACATGCCCATCACCACTAATGATCTAAATGATTTTGTTTTTCCATTTTAAGAAGTCTTATTCGAAACCAAACTTAATGAGGGTGGTTTGATGTAACCATCAGCAACATTTACAATGATATCTTCCTTCTATGAGCTATCCATGTCTTTTCATATAATTACTCAAACTATCATTAATTGCAAGCAAAATCAGTAACGTATTTACACCTTGCTGGAAAACCATCTTCAATCATAAACATCAAAAACAGACAAAACTTTCAATAAATAGACACCTTAATAGGCCAATCAACGCATACAAATCACATTCAACAAAGCAAGTTTCCAGTGCAGCATTGGTTACGAGGATTTTATTGCAAATTAAGTTCATTTCTCATTGTAAACCAATGTTAGAAATCCATTAGTATATAAAGACAGTGAGAAGAAGATGAAGAGTAACACAAGATTCCAAATAGTATTTTTCATTCAAAAAAGAATGCTAGGTTCTACCTCAAAACATTAAAGGCAAAATGCAAATAATCAACCATCCTGATTTCACTTTTTTCATAGTATAGTTTTTCATTACAGAAGCACGCACGTCTCTCCTCACCATCAAGAAAGATATCAAAAAACAACTCCTGCAAATGCTCTCTGAATTTGGAACTTCCAAAATGGAGAAGTGGTAGTTTCACAAAGAATAATCTGCAGCAAAGATTAGAATATCCCTGGGTAAGTAAATAAAAGCAGGTGGGAAAAGAAATTCACCAAAGAGAGCAGCATACAAGTGGGATAGTATATAGTATGTAAATCCTTCTGTTGGAGTTTAATCTCTAGCATAATATCATTGGATAAAAAGTGAACGAAAAAGATAAAAATAACAATGTCAGTCCTTCAGATCGATCATGCAATACAGTAATTTCTTAGTCACAGTGGGCACTTCTTCTCCAAAAAAGAAGGCAATAAGTATTGTAGCAAATCACTTTCAGAGAAACTTTCCCAAGACAGTGATGATGGAACTAATTAGCATACTACCTCCCAAACATGGTGTGCACTAGACTTCGTCATAACTTATCTTAATTATAACCACACATGATTTCCATCAAAAAACCATAAATCAAGAATCTGCCTCCTCGTAAAGGTCTCAGATATCAAGTCACCTACATCTTGTAATTATAAAAGTGGGAATTCTCTTATTTAGTGCCATATTTTGATTCAGGACAAGAGACATAATTGAAGAACCAAACATCATCATTACTTGAGCTGCCCATTTGAAAGCTGTATTTCATGTTTAAGTATTGTCTCTAACCTTCGCAATAAATCACTATCATTTGAATTAACAGATCTTCAAAGTCATCTACATCCAAGTATCACTCCAATTATTAGACCAAAATCAGCCCTTTAAAAATTCTCACCGCTTCTTCTTCCCCTCTTGAGTGGCAATAAGCTACCAACTCATAATCATTGCACCTCAAAACAATTTGCAATCTTTCACTTCGAAACTGAAAGAAATTCGAAAAGATTCACAATTCTTTCTCTCATTCATGATTAACATGAAAGTATATATGAACTCTCATATCAAAGACTTGTGCTAATCAAAATCCATCAAAATGAGAATTCACAAATGAGAATTCAAGCCCTTAAGCCATCACAAGAACAATTATCTACTCTAACAACCATTAAAAACTTGTAAACAACTAAAAGTTACAAACTTCCGATTCTCTCGAGGGTATTAGCTTCTCCAAATAAAACCCATCAATTATAAAAATAGACCATGCTCACATATATCAATTCCACCAAGCCAAAAGGGGAAGAAAAAATAAGGGAGTTTAATGGGGTTTTGGAGAATTACCTGAGAAATGCAAAAGGTGGGGTCTTTGCTAGAGAGATGAGAAATTAGAGACCAACAATCTTGAAAACAATGAATCCAAGGAAAACCAAAAAGATGCATAAGAATAAGTAATCCACAAAAACAAAAAACTTGGTTGACCCATGATTTCTTTTCTTTTTATCATTGTTGTAGTTAACATTGTTGTTGGTTTGGGTTGGTTCCGCGACATCAAGCGATTCAAGTTTTGCCATTGTTGTTTTACAACAACAATTGCTGGGTTTGCAGAGAGATCTACAGCGGAGTTTCGATTTGGGGATCTGATTTATGTTTGTGTGGCTTTTAATGTTTTCTAATTTGGGTCGTTTGCGTCCCGCGCAATTTTGTCTCACCAAAATGATTTGTGGACTGTAGGCCCACTACTTCTGCCCACAGCAGCAATCCATATGGTGTGAAGGGCCCATAAATCTTTACACACTCTAATTGTATGGAATCACAGGTATAAAACTTGATCTTATGCTGATTTTTTTTTTATAATCGGGGTGTTTGGGTAAGCTTACGTGTATTACAATTAATTCCCGGATTTACTGAACATTCTACAAACCTAGTGAACATATAAGGTACCGCGGGGGTGACAGATATGCATGGTGGGACTTGAATCCTGGTGCAGAGGAAGGAAACAAGTCCCTTCAACAGTTAGGCCAAGACCCCACTTGCACTGATTTAATTGCATAGATAAGACTCTGTCGTTTTGTAAAAAAAAACCTTCCAAAAATAATTTAATTATAGATTCCTTCACATCTAGAGGCTTGAATGAACTCTTTTTTGGGATTAGAAGCAGAAGGGATGGTTAATTTCTAATTAAATCAGAAAGGAGCATTGTTAATTAAAAAGAACTAATTGAGGAGGGGAAATAATTGTCCCCTCCTCGCAAAGTAACAGTTACTTTATTTTTTTTATTTTTTAATATTATATTTATTGATAATTGAACTTCATGCTATGTACTTACCATAGAGTTTAGATTTTTGTATCTAAAAGAAGAATCTGATTTTTCTAAAATTTTAGTCCTAATTTTGAGCAAAATGAAGTGTGAAAAATGTTAATTCTATTTCCTTGAAAATAAGTTTCAATTTCCAATAATTTAGCGATCGTGATTTACTTAATCACAAGAAATAACTATCTTAATAGTTTAATAATTAATATAATATCAATTGTCCTTTAAATAAATAAAATAATAGCTATTATAGCACAAGAAATAACTATTTTAATAGTTTAATTTAAAATCAATTTTCCTTTAAATAAATTAAATAATAGCTATTATAATAAACAATTTAAAAAACGGTTCGACTACATCACCAAATTTAAAAAGAAAAACAATTAAGGTCCCACCGAGATTTGAACTCGGGTTACTGGATTCAGAGTCCAATGTCCTGACCACTAGACCATGGGACCATTTCTGTTCATGAAAACATATTTTACAAGATATTCTTGTACTAAGAATCTCCGTTTCTTCCTCTGATCGTTTCTCACTCAACAGTCAACAACCACAACCTTGATGAGAAAAACCCTATCGATCGAGACCTTCTCCTCTCTACAACAACCCTGCACTCCTTTCCACCTCTCCTACCCTACAACAATGGCGGATCTTCATCAAAACCTCCAGAGAAAAATGCCCCCATACCAATTTTCACTTCCAATCCTAATATACTTATAATCTTCCATCAAAACCTTAAACCATGTCCTTGGATCATGTCAGGTGAACACAGTCTACTGTTTTTGTGTGGTCCTTTGGATATTTCATGAGCGCTGGTAGTATAACCTACCGTACCTTGCTGAGCAATCTTTAAAGCCATGGACTTCTGATATGTTCTCCAACTGTCAAGGTTTATTTAACGTCATTAATTAACCATCTGCAATATAGTATTCCAGTGTGGTTCCTTGAGTCGATCGCTCTTCCAAGTAGCTGATGAATCTTCTATCTCACCTCATTCTTGGCCATAAAAATCTAGTAATATCGTGAAACTTTGCTGTATTTCTTACCCTGTGGCTGTGATGTTGCTATACTTGTCAATAATTAATCCCGCATGATGTTACCGGCAAAAGCCAGGAGCGCAAATAAGTTGGCCCTGGGGACCTTATCCAAGTGGATTCGATCAGTTATAGGTCCGCAGAAACATCGTTTTAAGACAGTTAGTGTTGGAATCTAGACAGTGTTGTCTTATTCTTTTCATGCTAGCTAGCAAATGTTGCTGTGTTTTAGAGCCTGATTTATTTCAGTGATTGATAACAATACCCTACCTGCAGGCATCCACGCAAGTAATAGCTTAATCTTCACATGCATAGAAAGTGATAGCAGATAAGCACCAGTAAAGCACAAGCGATGAGTTTACAAGTCTCGAGTTCAAGTCTGAACGTACACACTTTGTATGAGATTAGGACAACCGGGATTTTATTCTTTCATCTGAGCTCACAAACTATATTTTCCGGGAGATGGAATTGAGTATGGAGTATTTGGTGGGCTTCTCTTTTTATTATCGTGCTTTATCGTGGCATCAAATATTCCATTCCCATCCAATTCAAAGCCACGCCTTATTTGTTTTGTTGTTAATGGTGGAAGGACCTGACTAGCACTAATGCGGAACAAGTTGTTTGCAATATTGTCAATAGCTCCAATCACATGGCAGATATATAAAGCCTGGTTGGTTCTCCTCCTGTCAATATTTGAGATTCTTGCAGCAGCATTTACGTATACAGAGTTGCAAAAAAGACTGATAGCTGATTGATTAGCTTTACTTGTCCCCTCAGTGCAAAGATTGGTTATTTTCTCTGAAATGGTCCCCTTCAACAAGTACTTTTATATGTTTTGAGTCGTTCCTTTGAGTCCGTGGCAATGCCCATCAACGTAGCCAATCAATTCCAGTGCCAATTTGCAGCGGTTCATTCTCTTTCAATGGCAATGGTTGGTGGTGTACCTCTGATGAAGAAAGAGTCGGGAATCTGCATTTGATGATGGCTTAAATGAACAGAAACCCCTATGGACTTTAAATCAATCCTGAAAACTAAACGATTCCTCAACTCACCCCCTTGAACTTTCAAGATTTTTGTACTCAGTCCTCGTGTTAGGGAACAATCCAAATCCCAGCTGGTCCATCTGACCTCTTAAATCATTCTTAACCCTGCCAAAACCAAGTAAACAGACCCCGATTCCTTCGCATTCCCTTCAAAACATAATATTCAATTCCACCCCAAACTTCCATTTTTTACAGCCATGTTACGAAAATATTTTGTTGAGAAACCGGAGTATATCTTCCATTTTACAGTTGAAACCCTCCTTTTTTTTTTAATACCAAGACCTGATCCTTGAGATGTCTTCCTCCTCAATACATCCCCATCAACTCCTCAGGAAGGTCTAGGCAGGAAGCTACCTTATTCTGTTTGGGAGTTGGATGGTTCCTGAAAAGAAGGGCTGAGTCAGAAGTTTTGAAAGGTCACGGGGCCATTTATTTATTTTCAGCTCACTAAAGTATGTCTGGAATCTGATAGTCAATGGCAGGTTTAGGGCAAGTCTCGCAATCCTGAGAAAAAAAGAAGGTGGCTTTGATGAGCATGTGAGAATTCTTGGCGCATGCAGATGACCTTTGTGGCATATTGGATGCTGTTGAAAGAAATCCAATATGTTTGTTTAGTCCTTCAAGAAGGTGTTCTTACAGCCAAACTAGGTTAAATCCAGTTTCATTTTTACACTTGCAAGATAATATTCATGAAACACATCTCACTGAAGATGTTTTTTACAATTGGAATTTGATTCCAGTCTATTGTTAGTTTTTTTTTTATAATCCGAATTAGTTTACCTGCATCACAACTAATTCTCGACTCCACTGATCACCTTGCAAGTCCAATAAACAAAAAAAACATTGCGGGATGACAAGTATACACAGAAAGAATCAAACCCAATACAGAGAAGAGAAAGGGAACAACTCTAGGCCACCACCTCAAGGGCAGTGCATTGTTAGTGGATCACATAAACCCTAATGGAACTTATATGTGCCCCACTTTATTTAACCACTAGAGTTGGTTTTGCGTTTTTCCTCTACGGAAAAAAAATGCTTCCCGGACCAGGTGAAGTTGCAGAAATTTCCTCCGAGGTGCTTCCATTTTAACCGGTGTGGTTAAAATCGATTAAAGGGATTAGATCTTGAGGAAAAAAATATATTTATGTTACCAAACTCATTTGTATTCATTCAATTTAATAGAGCTGGTGTATGCTATGAACAAAATCGATCCATTATATGAACAAAATATTTGTGGAGACATCTTTCACTCGGGACAGCAGAATATTTTCTTTTGCTGAGACCCTTCGATGAAAATCAACAGACATGTCAATGTGGCTCTACGCAATATCTAGATGAGTGGCTCAAACAAAGCCACCATGATCATCATTTCGGACCTGGAGATCTTGAAAAAAAGTTGAGTTTTGAACACTACAATACATGGGTAGTGTGACTTAGCTTAAACCAGCATGTGGCCACTTCATTATCCATCAAATATATCGCTTAATCAACTCTAAGATAGAAACATTCTGTTTTCATTGTTAAGGAACCATCTCGTCTAAAAACTTAAGCTGTTAGGTGAGATTTTAAAATATGAGTTATATTATTCTCTAATATACCCTCTCAAGTGAAAGCTCTTTGAACTTGAAACTTGCACAGACCCACACTGCCTTGTACTTGATTTTTATCAAATAAAATAGAGTGCTAAAATTCAAACTCGTGAATACTGGATCAACAAGACTCTGATACCATGTTAAAGAGTTATCACACCTAAAAATTTAAACTATTAAATAAAATTCTAAAATATAATTTATATTATTTTATAACATTAAAAAAGAGATCATCAAATCAAGATATTCTGATGAAAAGGGGATGACTGGCTTACAAGATAGCCTATATTGTTCTACTTATTCTCTGTTCTCCCTCTTAATTAAGAAATACACTTTACTGTATGTACTCCATTGTGACACTGAAAGTAGGAAAATGTTAACAGCCATTAAAGATTGGGGGACCTTGCTGCAGGTGGTGATCGAGAAAAAGGACCCTACAAAATATGATCAAAATTAATATAGGGAGGCTGGAGAAAATGAAATAGGATCACTGAAGTGATGGTCCAGCCCTTCGTACTACGAATAGAGACACTGTCATCTACATGGGCCATTTAATCAGTGAGTTTTAAATATTTTTTTGTCCTTTTCTCTCTATTACTATTTTGATATATATCATTTTTTTCTCATGTTTCATTATAATTTTATAAGATTTTTTTATTATAATTTAAAAGGAGTAAAATAATAAATCATTGCAAAAAATTTAAATTGTTATTAGATTTTTGAGTGATTTTTAAATAATATTATTGTGGTAACATACAAAATTGCTTGTTTCATTATTATATACCAAATCTGCAAATGTATTTTTAGAGCCAGCATAATAATTTAATATATATTTAGTAATGCATCGGCATTAAATCTTTTTTTATATAAAATGTTAATATCCTTGTATCAAAATTATAAAAAAAAATCCAAAAAATATATATATAACCACTAAAAATACAATTGCATTTCATTCTATAGATATCTTGCACAAACAGCCGAATGTGTTTAACATCTGACTATCTAACAATGATATTTAGGCCCATTTCATATTTCATTTTAAAAGCATTTTAAAAAAATAAATTTTTTTTATTTTTATTTTTTATTTTTTATTTTAAATTAATTTTTTTTAATGTTTTTAAGATTATTTTTAATATGTATGATGTCAAAAATATTTTAAAAAAAAATAAAAAAGTTATTTTAATATATTTCTAAACAAAAATTATTAACATGTTTGGATTTTTCCAAAAGAACAAAAATAAAAGGGAAGGCCACCATGGGAAATTGATGTGAAGTTAGTGTATTACCCATGTAGAACACAATAATCCATTCATCACACTCAGAAGGTGGCTTGCAAATTGGTGAGAAAGAAGAAACATGCATGATGCCAAGCTATATATATATATATATATATATATATATATATATATATATATATATATATATATATATATATATATATATATAATTTAAAACAAAATAATACATGATGTAGATAAATATAATAATACGAACATGTTTTTGAAAGAAAAAAAAAATTGTTTTGTCCTTTGTTTTAAGTTTAATTTTTTTATGTTTTGATATATATTTTAATGTTATTATATCAAAATTAATTTTGGTTTTTTAAATAAAAAATCTTCTACCTTAAATACTCACACCCCTCGTCACATTCTTGTCAGTACATCTATCAATTTGAATGAAGAATCTCTCTCTCTCTCTCTCTCTGCATAGTCATATTTATAACATGGCCATGTCTTGTGGTCTCTAACGTATCGTACACTTGCAAGATGGAGTTTCTATATATATATGCAATATTTAGAGAATAGTTTTTCAAGCTTTTTTAACGAAGGGACCAACCTCAAGATTAAATTTTCATAATTTAGAAAACAATGTTTCAGATTTTCATGATCTAGAGAAAGATCTTTCAATGTACGTGGGCTCTTTTCTGCTTCTGTCTATCTTACATAAGAGCGTCTCCTCCACTCCTAGCTCCATACCTACTTCTTGCTTCGAGCCTAGCTAGCTAGCATTGATCATCACCTTCATGGAACCAAAAAACATCAACGGGTCGTCAAGAATCTATGAGCACGACATTATCGGCTGGTTTGAGGACGTATCAGAGAAAGCCGGCCAGGTTCAGACGGAGACTCTTCGCCGGATTCTCGAGCTCAACTGGGGCGTGGAGTATCTCAAAAAATGGTTCGGGAATAGAAATATTCAAGACATGGATGCGACTGCATTGGAATCTCTTTACAAATCTCTGGTACCTCTTTCTTCCCATGCAGATTTAGAGCCTTACATTAGCAGAATTGCTGATGGGGATACTGCTCCGTTACTCACTCGACAACCTATAAAACTTCTATCTTTAAGGTGTGGCCTCTTCTCCTCTCATCATACTTTTTTTCCTGAATTATAAGAAAAGAAAAGAAAACTGTCATGGCAAAAGCTTATCTTTGTAGATATCATGTGGAAAATGGGACCAGAATATTGACAGAATTATGAGTTATGGGCTCTATTTTGGCTCTTTTTCAGTTTTCTGAACTTTTATGATTTCATGGAATACACACACACACACCTTAAAGGTTGTCCAAGGATTGGTTGAAGTCTACAAAAGCTCGGCCTTTTTACCTTGATTTGAAAGGAGGATTCGATTAGCCCATGTTTCCACCATTTGAAAGAGAATATTTTCAGATTTATCTCCACTTTTTTGATGATTCTAATTTGGTTCATGGTTACAATTTTCTGAAGCTCTGGAACCACAGAAGGAAGGCAGAAGCTTGTTCCTTTCACTGACCATAGTGCTCGAACTACTCTTCAAATCTTCAGCTTGGCAGCAGCTTATAGATCAAGGTTTGACCAATCTCTCTCCCTTTTGGCCACACATAATCCAAGTTTGTATATATGGTCTCTAATTAAGAAGACAGTGAAGTTGAGAAAAGATGGATAACTACACTTTAAATAATGTATTGAACAGTTAAAAAAAATCTGTCCAAGTATTTATAAATTAATTTCTTCTTCTGATCTCTCTTTATTTTATGTGATGGGTGTAGGGTTTATCCAACAAGGGAAGGAGGAAGGATCCTTGAGTTCATATACAGCAGCAAACAATTCAAAACAAAAGGAGGGGTAACAGCAGGAACAGCTACAACCCATTATTATGAAAGTGAAGAGTTCAAGATCAAGCAAGAAAAAACAAAGTGCTTCACTTGTAGCCCACAAGAAGTCATTTCTGGTGGAGACTACAGGCAATCCACTTACTGTCATCTTCTTCTCGGCCTCTTCTTCTGCGATCAGGTGGAGTTCATAACCTCTACTTTTGCTTATAGCATAGTTCAAGCCTTCAGAGAATTTGAAGTTGTGTGGAGAGAAATATGCGATGACATTAAAAAAGGTACGCTTAGTGAAAGAATCAGCTTGCCAAAGATGAGAAAGGCTGTGCTGTCTGTCATCTCTCCCAATCCAAGCCTAGCTTCGAAGATAGAAGAAAGCTGTGAGGAGCTGGAAAATCAAAATTGGGCTGGTTTAATTACTAAGTTTTGGCCAAATTCCAAGTATGTTTACTCCATAATGACAGGCTCGATGCAACCTTACTTGCAAAAACTAAGGCATTATGCTGGGGGCTTGCCATTAGTGAGTGCTGATTATGGATCGACAGAGAGTTGGATTGGAGCTAATGTGGATCCTTATTTGCCTCCTGAAGATGCTACTTTTGCAGTAATACCAACCTTTTCATATTATGAGTTCATGCCACTTTATAGACAGAATCAAGATTGTGGCTCCGCCATTGATGACTTCATTGAAGATGAACCAGTACCACTCTCAAAAGTCAAGGAAGGACAAGAGTATGACATTGTCCTCACCACTTTTACTGGTATGTTTAATCTTTGCTGCCCTCCAGCTGCGATTCCATTTTCCATTAATATCTTCGTGAATCTCTCCAACCCCATTTCTTGCAGGTTGATATTTTCATCATCTTGACCATGGTAATTAAATTTGGCAAATAGAAACTATATTATCTTTCATGGGAATGGACCAATTGTTAACATCAGTGCATTATATTGTTTATTTTTGTGTCACCATTGATGCATTAATTTCTCGATTAGTCAAGCATCGATTCTGACATGGATGTCGACGATTCACGAAACAAAAAATCTTGCATGAATCTAATCCCTTTACATGGTTGTAAGGCACTTAACAAGTTTCAGGAAAGTTGGTTCCAAAAACTTAAAAAGTAAGGTTTCTATGTGGTCACAGTTACTGCTCATGATCAGTTTCTTGCTTGTAATATCTCGTTGCCAGGTGTATACGCTCTACTGGCTCAACCGGTTCAAAATCAAGGTTCTATTTGATTTTCAAGGTTTATATATGTTATTTCATTAGCAAGAGATAGATGATAATCTCGTTAGAGAATGATATAAATTATATTTTATAGTCTTATCTAACAATTTTAATTATTAGATGAGGTGATTCCTTAACATGATATCAGAGCTTTGTTGACCCACTGTCACGAGTTCAAATTTTACTACCTCATTATATTTGATAAAAATCAAGCACAAGATAGTGTGAGTCTGTGCAAGTTTTAAGTCCAAATGGCTTTCATTTGAAGGGGTGTTATAGAGAATAATATAAATTATATTCTTGGATCTCATTTAATAGCTTAATTTTTTAGGTGGGATGAATCTTTAACAAACTTAGAGTTTTCATTAGGAATTGAGAATGACTAAATGGTCAAGAATTCTGAAGAAAAAAAAGAATCCATGCGATTCTTTTTCTATTTTTCGTGCGGGACAAAGAATAACATATCATAATCTGATGAGGATTTCTTCTTTTTATTTGCTCAGGACTTTATAGGTGCAAGCTAGGGGATGTGGTGGAGGTGACTGGTTTTCACAACGGGACGCCAAAATTGAACTTCATATGCAGGAGAAAGCTAATTTTAACCATAAACATTGACAAGAACACTGAGAAAGATTTACAGATGGTGGTGGAGAAGGGGTCTGAGCTACTCGTGAGCAAGGCTAGGGCAGAGCTCGTGGATTTTACGAGCCATGCCGAGTTAGAAACTCAGCCAGGTCACTACATAATTTACTGGGAAATCAAAGGAGATGTTGGAGAAGATGTTCTTGGCGAGTGTTGCAGGAAAATGGATGCATCTTTCGTTGACCATGGCTATGTCGTGTCAAGAAGAACGAATTCAATCGGTCCTCTCGAGCTTTGCATCGTCAAGATCGGGACTTTCAAGAAAATCTTGGAATATTTCATAGGAAATGGGGCGGCGTTGAGCCAGTTCAAGACTCCTCGGTGCACTAGCAACCATGGACTCTTGAAAATTCTCAGTGGCAGCACCATTAAAAGGATCTACAGCACTGCGTATAGTTAATGATGATCAATATATATAATCCCAATAGTTTTTGTTTCGTGACTTTAATTATTAGTCCTATTCAATATATTATTTTTATTGTTTGATCACTTTGTCAAGAGATTTGTTAAACCAGTCCCCAAGAAAAGTGACATGATGATAAAGAGTTTGAGATCTACACAACAGGTCTTGAATTTAAGTCATGACGTGCATCTCTTGTAAAAATGTGGGACAATCGAGATTTTAGTCGCTCATCTAGACCCACAAAGTGCACTTTCAAGGTGGATTTCCTAGAATAAAAAAAATATGTTTACACATAGATGAAGTGTCAATTACTTGTGTGAATTATTGGTTACATATATAAATGGTAATGATATTGTTTAATTAGAAAAAGGTTGTACGTAAATTCAATAGGATAAAAATAATTGGTTACTAAATAGGTGTTTGTTCTGTGAAAAAATAAGGACGATGAGAAGATAATAATTATATTAATAATAAAATATACCGGTGGTAAAGTGAGATTGGTGATATTAATAAAACTTGCTAATTTCGTATAGAAATGAGTTAACTCGAGATAACCAACTAAATATATAGTTCAAGAAATTTGATTAAAACAAAAGATGTATATAAAAAACCATAAAAATAAAATAAGTTAAAAAATCATCTCCACTCACATTTTCTCATGGAAAGGGTAAATCAAATAAGATTTCTGTCTTTTGTAATTCTGAATAGATCATCGTGCAACGTATGTTCAACACCAAACATGCATAATAAAAGAAAAGGAAAATTACAAGGATTTTTTGTATTTTTTTTAGATTTTCTTCATTTCAAGAACTCCCACCCCATCTTGTTTTACATGAGACGTTGTGGTCAGATTCCAAACACAAACAACTGGGATGCCGGTCCCTTGAAAACTACTCGAGTTTTAACTTGGGATGTATGGTTAGAAGTCTTCGATTCTTAAATTATGGACCTGTCGGAAGGGGAGAACCAATCGGGATCACATAAAATGATAACAATATTTTTTATCTAAAATAATCAAATATATTTTTTGTCTTTTTGTCTATCTCATTTATTTTTTAAATGAATTAGATAAAATATTTAATATGTCAATTAACTTGAAGATTTAAAATGTTTGGTGAAATCGAAGAGTGAAACAATTTACATGTAAAAATTATAAAACTAAACTACAAAACATGTGAACAATCCCAAGCCCTGTAATAAAGGGTGGTTATAGGTCAATGGATTATAGAATTTGAAATTAGTAGGTTTATATTGTTATCTTATTCAAATCCAATTATTGTGATTTATTTATTTTCCAAGGTATGAAATTAGTATATTTATTTTGTTATTTTATTCAAATCCAGTGATTAAGAAATTATGTTTTTTTTTACAAGGTATGAAATTAGCATATTTATTTTTTAAATTTATTCAAATCCAATAATTAAACATTTGTATTTTACTAATTAAGTATTTAAGATCGGTTTTTTTTCTCACAAAATCTGAAATTACCATGATAGCTGATCATTTTCCTTGGCTAGTTTACTTGAACAAAAGGGTCTTGCTTGCTTTTAGGTTTTTTTTAAAAAAAAAAAAAAAAAAAAAAAAACTTGAAGTTATGGTAACAACGAAAGGGACGGTTTCAGCTGAAAAGTTTTCATGTCCTATGTTTGAACTTTTAACTTGACGATTGGCATAAACAGTGGAGTGCAGCATGTCAGATAAAGGGGAATTTAATTTAGCACATGTTGTTACTTTTTTATACGTTATTGCTATGTCGTTGATTGGATTAATATTTCTTAATTTAAAAAAATATAAAAATGATAATAGGTGATGTATATTAGTTTAAATACATTCGAAATGAAATGCATCAATCATGGTTAAAATGCAAAACTCATGGTTTAGAATATGAAATTATGATAAAATAATAGAATTCATACCGAAATAAATTACAAAGTTCATTTACAGGAATCAAATATTGAAGGTGAAAAGAAAAAAAACAATTAATTTAAAATAAAAAAAATCTAGAAAAAATTATTTGAGTGAACTTATATCAGTGGTCGGTGTAACATCATAAGATGGGTCTATTTTTTTCTGAACATAAGAAGAAAAAAGTCTAAACCACATGAGGATTACTAAAGAGGATAAGAAAATTCAAGACTTTGTTCATTGAGTTAACTTGATTAATAAGTTTAATTAATTTAATAATATCAAAAATAAAAGGTATCCTTAATTTAATAATATGATAAATAGTGCAAACTCGAGCAAATCTCTTAAACATAAGTTTATCTTTCAAAATCACAACTCTTGAAAATATGATACCTGAACTCAATCAAAAATTTCAATTATCGACCAATTTAGTATTTGTTTGGGGGAATGTGATTGAGTTTGATTTTGAGAGTATTTTTCATTTAAAAATGCATTAAAATAATTTATTTTTTAAAAAATTATTTTTGACATAGCATATGAAAATGATATAAAAATATAAAAAAATATTAAGAAAAAAAATCATTTTTTTTCAAAAAACACTCTTAAAATACAATATATCAAACAAGATGAAAATGGAAACAAAGTAACCCGGCAACAAATATGGGCTTACTAATCCCATTACCTCATTTACATCTATGATCCAACCAGACAGCAATTATCCAAATGAAATATTAATGGGCTCATGGGCCTTGATTTTGGGCCAGTGGACTCCAATCTTTATTTTCATTTTAGGGTTATCATCTCATCAATTTCTTCTTAAAAACTTATTTAGCCTAGTTATTTTTTATTTCAAAAACACTTTTTAAAAAAGTATTTTTAAATGGTTTTAATATCTGATGCTAAGAATAAATCTAAAAAAAATAAAATATATATATATTAAAAAACAATCTCACGTAACTTGAAAAAATTCGTCGTACATGGCCCCACCAGGTGGGCCATTTTTCATGAAACTAAACAAAAGTGGGCCCACGCTGTTGTGAATCAAAGGATCATACAGCCCACTCCACAGCCTGTACTGTTATAGAGATCATCAAAAGACGAGAAATAAATCAGTAAAAGAGTCCTTCACGTGAGGCCCGAATTTGCACGGGCCACCTGTGACTTGGTCCCACTGCTTGTCAAAAGTCAAAACTAGCCCCTACACCACCTGTTGCACGTGCCATTGACTTCTACTTTGACATTTCAACAAAAACGACGGTTCTGATTTAAAATTATTGTGGTGATCATCTCAGTTCTTGGGAAGGATCGGGTTCTTTCTGTTTTGCCACGTGGTCATATGTGAGACACCAGCTTAGGGATCTGTGACGAGAGGCACGTGAAGGTGGGATTATCCTTCAGCTAACTTGTATTGATTGATATTAATTTCAATTGATATTATTATAAGAAAATAAAAAACAGTAATATTTTTTAAAAATTAATCTGAGTTTTCAATTAATAAATTGAGTTATGAGTTGATTTTCAAGATTGATTATGTTAATTTTTACTTGATTTTAAAAAAAATTGATCATACTCCAAGATCAAGTTTTTTTTTTTGGTATAAACCATCCGGTAATCCGGCCACTGCCGACTAATCCGGATTCGAGCCGGGTAGGACCCTTAAGGGAGGCAAAGCTCTCCCAAGCAAGTTTTAAAGCAGCTGCATACCCAAGGCTCGAACTCGAGATCTTGGTTAAGCTGGGACGACCCCCTACCAGTCGACCCACGCCCCCGTTGGTACTCCAAGATCAAGTTGATTTGCTAGACTATGTGTCTATTTAGAAATTGTGATTACAATTGTTTTTTAAAAGTATTTTTTTCTTCAAAAAATAAATTCAAATGATATTTTTTATTTTTAAAAAAAATATTTTTGACATCAACACATCAAAATGATTTAAAAACATTAAATTCTTTTTAATTTAAATTTAAAAATAAAAATAAAATATTTTTTTTCAAAAACACTTTTGAAAACGCAGTGTCAAACACTCCCCTTTATCGGGTTTAATAATATTGGTTTATAGCTTGTTATAAATTTCATATAATTTAATTTTAAACTTGGATTATGCAAAAAAAATAATCAAACTTGAAGATTTCAAAGTTAATCCATGGAGGAGGCAATAACAATGGTAAATGAGTATTTGCTGCCTAAACAATTTCTATTCTTCATTCAATTTGCAGCATGAAACGTGGCAGTATGCTAATATGGTTATCATTTTTTTTTTATCGTTAAACTATTAATTTTTTAATATATACTCTTCAACAAATAATGTTTTTCCCCTGTAGTATCACATGATTAGTAACTGTGTTATTAAACTAGCCAATATCAACTTGGTGTTTATCATAAGAGAGATCATGTTTCAAATTAAATTGAGTAAAAATTTAATTGACCTCGTTCATTTGTAATGGTATTGTTTGATATTACATTGTTGTTTGGTATTGCATTCCAAATAAAGTTTATGAAGGAAAAGCTATTTTTGAGTCGTTTAGTAATGAAAAAAAACACAATTTAAATTATTATGGGACTCATCAAAAAAATATTTGAAACCATGATTTAGAAGAAGCAGAATTATGAAGCTTTTGCTTGTGTTTCATTTCTACACAATGACTAAACCACGAAGTATAATATCAATATGAAACAGCTCCTAGAGAACACTAATCACAGGCACACCACAGATGGTCTCTCTCTCTCCACAGTCGGGAGCAGCTCCCAGAGAACACCATCATCATCCCCCCTTAGCACCAATATCCTTTTCTCCACGCCAAAAGCTCCTTTGTAACCTCCAGCGACAGCAGAAAGCCCTACGTAAAAGCGGAGGCGATGACATCAAGCTTCTGATGCTCCTCCCGGCCACCACAAACCATCATTTACGACGTTGTCATCACAGGATGAACCACCTCGGCCCTCCTTTACCCATCGACATCGGCATGTGAGCCTCTCATTACCATCAGCCGACCATGTGAAACAATATATGAGTGGTGCACTGTTCACGCCTTTGTGTGAACAGTGTGGCACATTGTTTTCTCTTTTGTTTAAAATCTTGGGTTGGGTTGGATATACTCTTAACCCAGCCCAAGTCCAGCAAAGTGAAGTTTTTTGACCCAATTAGGCTGGCCCGACCCATTTAATGATATTTTACCAGATATTGTTCCTCGATCAAATAACAAGAGATCACAAAAGCATTCATGTGTTAATTTAGTTCATGATCAAATTGCAAGTAGTTTGATGAGAGGATAAAAATAAATGTCTAATTTACTTAAAGTATTAATTACATTTTATTGTTATGATAATTAATCTACAATATTTAAAAAATAACATGTGTGTATCCTTTAAATTAATTTTACAAGTTGACAACAATATAAAAAGCATGGTAACCAAACACACGAAACTGTTTTTCATTAAATCTCAAACTTTACTACAATTTTAACCAAGCACTTCAATTTCAGTTATAAATCGCAGCTAAAAGTATTTTTTATGAAATTATTTTTAAAAAAATCTCAACTACAACAATAACCGCAATGTCAAACACACCCACATTTTAGAAACAATTTTTGAAAAAAAAATTTATATTTTTTATTATTATTTTATCTTTAAATTATATATTTTTAGTGTTTTTAAATCATTTTCATGTGTTGATAAAAAAATAATTAAAAAAACAAAAAAATAATCATTATTATATATTTTAAATAAAAAAAATATTTTCAAAAATAATCTTAACTATATTTTCAAAGTTTAAACTTAAATTGATTTTTCTTAAACAAATAAACTGTTGTCAATTTACCTGTTTTTAAAAATAAAATAATATTATTTTTGAAATTAATTCAAGTTAATTGTCTAACTAATAAACCAAAACCTTAAAATAAGGAATGAGATTAATAAATTTGATTAGAAAATAATTAATTAATAATGTTGAATTAACTTGTTTGTTTTTATGTTTTAATAAAAAATAATTATTATACTAACATACGAAAAGCAATATTAAATTTCTTTAACAAGCCACTGACCCAAGCCATTTTATATAAGAAAGAAAACAATTTTGGCATACAAAAATGCTCACCTTAATAGAAACTCAATGTCCTGTACTCTCCCTCCCCATCTCTCTCCCCGTGTGCCCGTGAATTGTAATAAGACTTTGCTTTAGAAGCACGAAGCACGAGTCCATTCTTACTATCATAAAAAGTCTTGATCTTTGCACTCGTCAGTAACCCACCTCTATCTTTCTCTCCCAAAGCTCTTCCCTGAAACAATTTTCTACAATCTTTACTAGCTACAAACCCATTTCCATGCTTAGCAGAGCAAGTGTTAAAACCCCATGACACCCTGAAAGAAACAGGCAACGGGGTTTGCTTTGGTTTCTCTTTTTCTTTAAAGAGAGAGGAGAAGGTAGAGAACGAGTGAGTTTCGCTCATCATTTTGGTTCTAATGGGTGTAGGAGATAGTTGGGATACAGTAGTGTCACTACCACCAACAACAGTGGTGCCTTTGGATTTAGAAAGAAATGATCATTGGAGACATTTTGATAACTCAATGAATGCTGTGTCTTTTGGGTTTGTAGCAACTGCTATATTGATATCTATGTTCCTTGTAATAGCCATCTTTGAAAGGTTTTTAAGGCCCAGATCATTGTCTTCCTCAGCTGTTGTTAATGGCAGTTCTTCTCCTAATGATCTTGAAGCACAAGTTGTTTTCCATGGCAAGCTTGATTTCCCATCTCCGAAAGTACTGTCCCTCCCTCCCTCCCTCCCTCTCTCTCTCTCTCACACACACACACACTCACACAATTTGATTACATTTTTTTTTTTTGGATTCTGAGAAGGAAGGGATGCTATTTTCTTTTTATTTATTAAGAGATTGGAAATTAGTTGTTGTGGTTACAAAAGAAGCATTAATTTTGCATTCTTTTTCTTGTTCTGTTTATATTTTCGTTCTTTATGGGATGACCTGCAAAGTGTAATGAGTGTACCTGCAAGCATGACTATGACTGCTCCTTTTGCTTTCTTTTTGTTTGTGATGATAATTAATCTTTAGCAGTTTGAATGGCCAATATGCAAATGGCATTTTTTGTATTTATGTGTTAAAAGCTTCTTCTCTTTTATGATTTCTTGAACTTGTCTTTCTGAAATCACTTTTTAGTTTTGGTTTAATGTAGTAACCATTGAGATATCTCTTACTAGTGTTTAACGTCTCAAACTTTGTATATATTTACTTCTTTTGACAGTGATTAACATGAAAGATTAGGTCTTTATGCATAGATAAAGTATCATTTTTTTCACTTGCTCCTTGTTTCATCAGCATTTGAGGGAGTTCCTGTTTGAAAGAATATTTTACCAGGTCACATGAGACAGAGGGTGATAGCTGGGACGTATTGATATTCATATCCACCGTCCAATTGATAGCTCTATCTATGTCAGGACTGCCCATGTGTTGGCATGTCGTTCAGGTTCTTGCTGATTGAATGATCCTTTTCAACTTTTGATACCTGAGATTTTTCTCTTCCACTCAATGATAGGAGCCATTGGTTTTCAATATGTAATTACCTTTCAATCATTATTTAGCCTGCCAGTAAGTTTTCATTTTAGTCTAACTTGACCTCAAATAGTAAATTGTCTTTAGTTTCTAGTATCAGTGAGTAATTTTCAAAACCATGATTACATATGGCATATGTGATTTTAGATAATGATTAAAGATGATCATTGCGAAAAATAAGCTTTAGCTAATTGAAGTTTGGTGGCTTAATTTGTGGACAAATCATACAAATTTGGAAGATTAGTGGAATTATATGGGAGCTTCTGTAGTGGGCTGCCTTATGTTAAATAATTCATCATTTGCATTATAATATAGTATTACGACGGCTCTTTAACGCAACCTCATTTTATTATAAACATATTAGAATAATAGATATTATTGCCCTAATGCATCTGTATTGTCATTTAAGTGTAATAATATTATTACTTTTATACCATTCTTATTTCGTTATTTACAACTTAGAAAGTTTTACTTTCCTTGTTCATGTGTTCACTATAGAGGATTTGATACAGTTAACAGCATCTTGGCCAGAAACAACCATGTTTATGCTCCAAATCTACTGCACCCAAGTCTAAATCTAATCCTCTAGATTTGTTATTTATGAGCAGCGAATGTTGTTGATATGGCTGTGTCTGCTATATAATTGATCAATTTAGGTGTCTATTAAACAGCCTGATGCTCATTCTGCATGGTTAATTATGTTTGAAGCACACATGGGAAGACATTAATTACATAAATATGTTTATCCATGCTAGTTTATCAGGCTAATGGGTCCATTATATCTTGCCAGTATGTGATTTTTGTCTGTATTGCTTTAGACCATTATAGTATCAATGAGTGCTGAAGATTGAATCATGCAAGAAAATGATCTTGCCTTTGTTTACTTACAGAAAAGAACATGGGAAATGATGTATGAAAAAATCTAATATGCATGGAGAGTTGTGTGAAGCCCTGTTAGAAGATCTCTAGAGATTAGGGTGGCCTGAAGCTGTGAAAGAAAAATAGTATCATTGAAAATCTCCCATTTTTGCCATCCCAAGATTTGTCCTATGCCATTAAGGCAACCAAACATGTCTAGACACAATGGTCAAGTTTTTCCTGTCTGAATTTGTTGTTTAGCTTCAACTTGAAGTAGGCCAACATATTATCACATTCACCTGATGTGATGCTGTGAGTGAGAAAATGTCTTTTTGAAACATGCCTGGTATTCTATATTATGCGCCCATTGTTTTGCCATGTCTCATTTATCCTTTCCTTCTACAGCTAAGACATGGCAAACCAGCTTTCTTTTGCCTTGTTCGAGTGGTGGTCCAAGATAGTATCGTGGCATAGCTACCTATTTATTTACCTCTCATATATCAAAATGTTTCATTGATTTCGCATTTTTTCCACACTAAACGTTAACACAGTAATTGATTGTTAATTGAGACCCTTGATTTATGGAAAAGAGGTGTGAAATCCGGAGACAATGGGGATGATG
Source organism: Salix udensis (assembly GCA_029204005.1). Classification (NCBI taxonomy): domain Eukaryota; kingdom Viridiplantae; phylum Streptophyta; class Magnoliopsida; order Malpighiales; family Salicaceae; genus Salix; species Salix udensis. The sequence goes on along the minus strand of CM055031.1, from coordinate 1,339,990 downwards.
TGGTAGGTATTATTGCTTGTTAAGAAATCATTCTACTCCACTAGTTCATGTCTTTATACTAGTACCTTAAGAATGATTAAAGTAAACCCTTTTGTCTCTTCTTGCATGGCTTCTGTTTTCAGCTCCCCCCAGCTTGAACTTTTTTTGAAAAATATTAACTTGCATTGATTGCTGGACCCGCTACACTTTCCATGGCTGGAAAATTCCTGTACACTTGTTTACAGTAATGTCTTCGAACTTGCACGCGACACCTTCCACTAATATCTTGTTTGTTTTTTCTGATGATTGAAAATATCTGATGCCTGAGAAGTGATTCTTCAGCAATCTGTGCTGAAGCTCTGTCAAAACATGATTGTCTGCAAATGTTTTCTTTGTTGACTTCTTGATTCGTATGCAGATGACAGTTTATGCGGAAGGGGTATCGGTCCTGATGCCGGGTGAAGATGTTCCTACCTTCCTCGCACGCCCAGCTCCTGGCCCCCAGTGCGCATCATAGCCCATGCCACAGCTTCACCTCGACTAACATGACCTCAAAAAAACTAACCAGAACAGCTGATTTTTCCAAAACTTTTTCAATCATTACTGATCATGAGTTAGTGTACATTTGAATTCAATGATTAAATGCGAGCTGTCTTCGCTTCTGTAATGTCTAAATCAACACAGCAAAGTGTGCCACTCCCTTGTAAACTCTTGTTTTCTTGCGAAACCTGAATCCTTAAAAGTATGCTTTTCTGGAAAATGGGTTTCTTTTCGCATTCAAAAAGAAGAATCTTTCTGCAAGCTTTCTCACATGGAGACTAAGAGGTGTTTGAGAGTGCGATTGAAAAGTGTTTTAATTTTATGTTTTACTTTAAATTAATTTTTTTGGTGTTTTTAGATTATTTTGATGTGTTGATGTTAAAAATGTATCTTGTTGATAAAAACATCCTTCTCTTATTCATGTTTTTTATAGAATAATGTTTTTTTATTAGTAAAAACATTTTTTTAAGTAAAATTTATTATCATTATGAAAACAAGTTTCAATGAAATAAAATAAAAAATGAATTGATCATTTTTAAGCACATGCATTAATAAATATAAGAACAATAAATTTTTTTTTAAAAAAATATATATGAAAGGATAAATTGAAAAATATATTTTATTCTTGTTGAATATTAATGCATAAAAATGCATGTTGATGTTGGATGGCCCAGAAAACTTTTTGTCTATCCAGAATTGTTTCGATAGACGCTGAATTCGAAGGGCTTAATGGGCCTGTGTGGCCCAAATCACTCTGCCCATATTGTTTCAACTTCCAGCCATCTCAAGTCATACGTTGATGTTGGATATCACTGTTTAGTTGTTTTATTTAAAATAAATTAGTTTTTTTTTCTACATGATTTATTCTAAAATAAAATTAGATTTAGTTCCTCGCTTCTTTAATTAAGAGTGATTAACTTCCATTTTTTTATATATAATTAGTGATTAATTAAAATAGATAAATAAGATTACTTTGTAAAAGTTGATAAATTATGGAAGCAAAGTTAACATGAAAAAAAACCCTTTTTTTTTATCTTCATGGAGACATATAGAAAATACTACAAGGTGTTTATGAGTGTGATTGGTAAAATGCTTTTGAAAAAAAATTAAAAAATATATTTTGGTATATTTTTTAATAAAAATTATTTTAAAAAATAGTATTTTAGATCATTTTGATGTACTGATATTAAAAAATAACTTTTAAAAATAAAAAAAAATATTATTTTGATATATTTTTAAATAAAAATTATTTTAAAAAACAATATAAACCATACTCTAAAAGATATTATATAATGATTTTACATGAATAATGTGGATGAGATGAGGAAGTGCTCTGTCGCTCTCTCTCTCCATCTATATTATTATAATGATTCTCTCTCTTTATTAAATTTATATATTTTTTATTTTTTTATAAATTCATTTTTATATCAACACATCAATTTTAAAATATATAAAAAAACTATTAATTTAAAACAAAACACAAAATTCATTTCTTTTTTTTTAAATGATTTTTCCATACAGCCCATGACACGACAGACTCTTGAAATTATGAAGTCATAAGAAAAATAAGGCAGTCGAAGGTTTAATCAAAGGATGTGACTGATGCCTATAAAACCCAATTAATGAAGTTTATAGTGAACGATGAAGACATTGACAGAGCCCTGTTTTGTTGTTGACTTTTTTTATTTTGTTGACGGCAGCTGTGACCCAAACGAGCCCGCTGTGCCCTACCACACAAAGGGAGTCGATGGTCCCACGTGGCACAGAGTGGCCCCAAATTTCTTGTTCAGGAATTTTTGTGCATCGTGATACTGCAGCAAGCTCAATTTAGTATTTTGTTTGTTTGTTAATACGATGTTTATTAAAAGTTATTTTTTAATTTTAATTTTAAGATTTATAAAATTAATTAAGGTATGTGTAAGTTGATCCGGATAACTATATTAATAAAAAAATTAATTTTTTTAATGAATTTTTTTAAAAAAATGTTTTTGAATAAAAAATATTTTATTATTTACTATTTTAAATTAATTATTTTGGTATTTTTTTATTATTTTAAAGTATTAATACTAAATATATTTAAAATGGAATCTGTGTTTCCAATGTATCTTTCCCTGGGGATCTAATGACAATGTCTATGAATGGTGATCGTGATCTCATTAAAAAATATTTTTGAGATTTTTTTTTTATTTTTTATATGATTTTGAATTATTTTTATATATTAAACACTACCGATATTTAATTATTTATTGTGTTGCCACTTAAAATATAACTATATTTTGAAAATATAAAATGCATGAAAATGAGACACCAACCAAACACTATTTTAAAATTTAATTTTCTTTTCACATTTTACTCAAGTCATATCTATCTAAATTGTCCTTTGCTCTCCTAATTAATCCCCTAAGAATTATTTTAAGTGTTTCTGTATTTTGTGAGTCTCAAATTCGCATGAATATAGGGCAATATATTGTATTTTGTTTTAAATATTGAGAAATAAATTTGAATGTAATTTTTTTTATATAAATCTTGAAGTGTGTAGCCTCCTATGTTTCACACAAGAAGAGATCATGCCTTTAATTTTGTTTGAAAATGGTGGACATGACATTGATTTCAAATTTTATCACCAAACCATTTTTTGTCGCTTGTTATACAATAATGTTTAAAATTTAAATTATTTATTAGGGTATGTTTGTTTCTGCGGTTGTACGTTGTTTGCTCAAAATTTGAAAAAAAAAATATTTTAAATGATTTTTTTTGGTGTTTTTAAATTATTTTGATGCGCTGATGTCAAAAATAATTTTGAAAAATAAAAAAAAATATCATTTGATGTATTTCTAAAAAAAAAAAAGCATTTTCAATAGCAACCGTAACTGCACTCCCAAACATGCCCTTAGTATAGTTAAGATACGTCATGATCTTGAGAAAAAGAATAGAGAATAAATATATCCAAAACGTTTGCATCTTCATCTATGTTTTGGAGTGTGGTTGAGTTTATTTTTGAAAATATTTTTCATTTAAAAATACATCAAAGTGATATTTTTTTATTTTTTAAAAATAATTTTTAACATTAACATATAAAAATGATATAAAAATAATTAAAACATTTAATTTAAAAAAAAATAAAAAATATTTTTGAAACTCATACGAAACATCCCTTTTGTCTTCCGTGGTCCTAGTGAGAGTGACTTGGCACAGTCCTTGTTGATTTTTAAACCCCGTTACCATTGGCAGCTTGCTATCTGAATTTCCAGGAAAAGTCTAAATATTCATCAGAGACATATATTTCAAGTGTATATTCGCTGTGAAACACTGATTTTTTTATTTTTTTAATATATATATATATATAAAGACTAAAATTATCTTTTTATTTATTTATTTATTTATTTATTATATATGTGTATATATATATATATTATCCCCCCCAAAAAACACACAACGAAATAGATAAAATTAGGTCATAGAAAAGTCTTGACTATACAAAATTAGATTTTAAAAAGAATTACAGGCACATTAGTTTTAAGAATCTATAAATAAATAAGCGTGCCTGTGTAATTTGAGTAACTTAGAAATAAAATTTGGACAACTCTTCAAATTACATATTTTTCAAAAAAAAAAAAAATAACATTATTATACATGTCTTCAAAGCATGAGTTTGACTAATTTACTCATGTTACATTTTTTTTTATCAATATTTTGATATTTTTTCAATATCATCTTTCAACGTTAAATTAATTAAAAAATTAAACTTCATTATCTATTTTGATTTGTATTTTATGAAGTTATCTCAGTTACATAAACCAAAAATGCAATTTTAACATGTTAACCTGAGTTATTTATTTTTTTGTCTCATATTTTGATTATTTGTTTTTTCAATTTTATCATTCATTATTGTTTAATTTGTTTTTGTAGAGTTATTCTAATCTCATGATTTGGATAATGAATTTGGCTAACTAACCCTGATCTATCAAATATATTTTTATCTCAATAAACTCTTTTTTTTATAAAAAAAAACATGTCATGTTTGATTTTCTTAGTCCAAATACATTTTTAACTCAGGTTATTTTTGAATTTATTAAGTTGATTGGGGTCATATCAAGTCTATTTCTATACCATTTAAATTTTTCTCTACTATAAAACATATTAATAATACTTATGTTTTTTTTAAAAAAAAACCACTTAAAATAATTTAGTTTAAATCATATCTCATGATTAATTGACTCTCTTAGATCAAGCCAAAATCAATTACTAGAGATTGACTAGTCAACAACTCTTTGATCTTATTTCCATCCTATCTAGGTCAAGCACTCAAGCTCTCACCAAGTCATTTTATAATACTAAATTACAAGTCAAAAAGTGAAAGTAATTACTTAATTATTTAATTATTTAATTTGGTGGTGATGGTGATAACGAAATATAACGAATAAGAAATTGAAGTCACCATCCTTAACAAGGTCGGTGGCTGTCATATAGATTCTTGATAAATGACACCTTTGCTAGGGCTCCAATAAGGATATCTGCTTTTATTATTATTATTATTATTATTATTATTATTATTATTATTATACACACGAAAATCTCTCAATACTTTTATCTATTTGCCTGTTGAAAGACATAAAAAAAAAAATAAAGGATAGTGGGACATACTTTTTTTTTGTTGGGTATTATTTGACTAATTTTTTTTAAAAATTTAATGGGTGTACAAAAATAAAACGATCACTTGCAAGTTACTTCAAGTTGTCACCCCCGACCCCCTCAGTATTTGTTGACTTGTTCGAGGTGTATAGGCAAATAAAGGCTAGTTTTCATTATAAAAATAAATAAAAAATATGAAAATAATCTAATCTTTGCATATAAAAAATGTTCCAAATACATTTAAGTATTAAAAATTTGTACCTTTCATTTTACCAAAAAGAAAATCCATTCCAGGCTCTTACAAAATTCAATATTTTAGATACTATTTAGTTGTTGTCTAAAAAAAAAGAGATAAAAATAGTACAAGAGTAAAATATATAAAATAAAATTTGCTAATGTAATAAATTTTTATACATAAAGTACGTGAAGGTGGGTGAGGTTTGCCTTGTCACCTTCATTTGATGAGCTGGCTGCAGATTGTAATTGGGAAGGTTGAATGTTGAAAACATGGTCATGCATTTATTTTTTCTCTTTTTTTTTTCAAACATTAAATAATTGTCATGGAAAAATATCCATAAACTTTATGTTTTTGTAATAATAATTGTATTTTAAAAAATATTTTTATTATTAAATAATATTTTATTATCAAAAAAAAACAGTTTCTGATAAAAAAAAATTGGTTGTAATGGATAGAGTTGCCACGTAAGACTAATGTCCATATAATCAAACACAACATTCTTCCCTGGAATTGGCATGCGAGGAATTATGCGAAAAGAAATTGACCTTCTTTCCATGGCCCATGCATGTTCAAATAAAATAGAGTGGTGTGCCCAAACTATTATCTTTTAAAATCATGATTGAAATGTTGAATTGAAACTTGAAAGAAGGTATGCATCATCATAAATGAAGAATATCACAATTTAATATTTAATTCCACAAATTTAATTATTTTGCTTGGATAATTTTTGTATGAAACAATATGTTTGAGAAAAAACATGATTTTGTATGAGAATTAAATTTTTTTAAATTATAAAATATTTTTTAATTAGATTGCAAGCGTTGTTGGATTTTTTTAAACTTTCACATTGCAATTATTATTCTATATCATATCCCGGTAACCTAGCAAATAGTAGTATTTTCCTATTTTTCTTGGAAAAAAAAAGCATTTTCAATCATTTACAAGTAAAATTAAACAGGTTATTGAAAACTATGTTTTAATTTAAAAAATTATAAAAAATAATGTATTTTTAAATTAAATATAACTTGAAACATAACATTTGCATATAGACAACTCAACATTTGGGTTTTTTTCATTAAAAGAGAATCTCCATTTTTCTTTTTATAAAAGTAGCTTGGCGTGTACGTAATTTTTGGGGATTTTCTACCAAAATCATAAATAGAAACACCATGTACACGCGCAAATAAAGCGCGTGAGTCAATATTAAGATGCCTTGTCTATAGACTATAGTTCTAATCACCATTCACCACCGCAAGACATGGATAATGGTGAGTTTGGGTCCTTCTACTCTCAATTTTATCTTGTTTGGCATCTCTATTGTTTTTTGTTTCAATATCACCCCTTTTGTTTATTTACTACAAGAAATTGCATTAAAACCATCATGAATTAATTTGGTAATTTTTCAAGCCAAACACATGTTTGAAAAAGCATTTCCAAATGTAAAAACAAAGACAAACCTTCTTAATCCAATCCCTTGGATTTAGAACTTGTTTAGGAATGCATTTGAGAAATGCTTTTAAAAACAAATGATTTTTTTATATTTTTACTTGAAAATAAATTTTTTTTTGATGTATTTAAATCAGTTTTGATATTTTAATATCAAATATAATTTTTTAAAAAATAAAAATACTATTTTAATAAATTTTTAAATAAAAAACATTTTAAAAAATAATTTCTAACACGTATCATGTATCATCGAATATGAGAGGATCCGAGACATAAGAATTTGAAATAAAGGGATGATATTAGAACACAGAAAAGGTGGGCAAGCCAAACTAGGATAAGTCCAAGAAGTTCCCGTATGAAAGTGTCTTACACTCTCCCTCTCCCACCAGAGACTGTTCAACTTCAAGTCATGGGAAGACTCCACTACTACTACTCTTCCTAATTGCCTAGTTTATAGTTTTTTCACAGAAAGAAAAGCAAGAAAAGAAAATAGCTTCTCTCTCTCTCTCTCGTGGAGTAGTTTTTTCTCTTTACATTTCATGGTCAAAAGCCTCTCTTTCTACAACTCTCTCTACTGTTCCTTACAGAAGTAAGTTGGTTCTTTTTATTTTTTGGTCCCGTAAACATTGTGATGTAATATTTGCTGACGTCCATTTCTTGTTCCCTATATCCTAATTCACTGATTCTTAGCACCTAAGTTTCCCTGTTTTACTTCTAAAAAGAGCTACAAAAAGGTAAAAAAGAAACTTCCTTTCGTTTGTAAATGACAGCAATTTGCTTCATTTAAGCTCGACATTCGTCAAGCTTGTGTTTTTTGGTGCTCATTACGTTTTTCTTTGTTGGGATTTTATGCTGTTGAGTTCTCGAGCTCTGGTAAGATCATTAACTGTGTTTCTGTGATATTCTTTTGTGGGGTTTGGTTGTTTTTTTCAGATTGGAAGTGGGTTTATGGTTGGTGGTGTATAGAAAGAAAAAAGATATTTGAGTTCGAGAGGTCAATGGGAGTCAAGACATCTGATAGAAGAGCGTGCCTGAATTTGGCGATCTATGGAATATTCTTTGCAGGGTTTGTTTTGATTTGCACAGCAAGAATTTCAGATGCTGTTACTAATCCAAGTGATGGTAATCAAGCTTGACTCTTTTTTTTATATAAATTTTTTTTTGCTCTTTCTTGTTTTGGGTTTCTCTCAGCTTTTTGGTCTGTGAGAAAATGTGGGATATAAAAGTAAAGTTATCAGTTAAAATTAAAACGATATAAGCTATCACATCTAGGTGGAAGAAATGCTTGGTTGGTTTTGTAAATTTCCTTTGTTGTTTTAACTTTTCTTTTTCAGCAACCAAATAGGACTATTACTATTTGTTATTGTATATTTTTAAGCTGGAATCGTAGTGTTATTAATTTTGTTTCATAGTACATGGAGCTTTGAATCTTATCACCTGCATTGTTTTGATTGACTTAGTTACTGCAATTAATAACCTATACATTTCACTGGGCTCTCCTGCACTGCCTGGGTGGGTTGGCACCGGGGGAGATCCATGCGGCGAAAGGTGGCAAGGCATTGTATGTAATGTTTCAGAAATTCAAGCCATGTATGGAGCTCTGCTGTGGTCTCATCATATTTATTGCCATTTGTTGGCATTGATAATGGAAAACCTTTTAAAACGTGCTGTTTTGCAGAGTTCTTAATGGTGCGAATTTGCGAGGAGAACTTGGTGATAATCTGGGAATGTTTGCTTCTATCATAACAATGTAAGTGGTAGTCTCTCAATCTTTCCATCTCTCCCCTCCCCGTCTCAAATTTGTGTATATGTCCATGGGGGTGAGCATGTGAATGGTGTTTACATGGTTGACTAATGGAAATATGTCTCCTTCCTTCCTAAAGAACTTTTTCACCTATTCCTTTGCTGCCATTAGAGTCGCTGTTTTGGTTTAATTTCATGTGAGAGGAACAGAATTTGCATTCTATGTGTTTTGCCTTTTGACGGTTATTGACTACAAGAGGCATTGAAAAAATTACACGGGAATGTTTTATATTTACAGGGCTTTTAGAAAGTGAGACACTGTTGCTCCAGCCAACTTGGAAGACACTGCATTGTTTGAGTAAAATGCCAATGATATGTTGCTTTGATCTGGGACATGATTTTGAAAATGTCATTTATCTACCCTTAAATGAATGGTCTAAATTGCTTGATACCCCAAGTATCAATTTCTAGTTGTGTCCTTTACAGTTTACACATTAGATGAAATAGGAGGAAGCATAACCAAAAGTGCATAAACTGCATTTGTTTGGATATTAGGAAACAATCTTTCTTGTGATTTTTGTGGATTCTGACATTAATTTTTGTGCACTTATTCTTTTCTCTTCTTGTTTTTGTTTAGAGATCTGAGCAATAACCACATAGGGGGGAGTATTCCATCCAATCTGCCTGTTACTATGCAAAACCTGTATGATTCCTGTTACATGATATAATCTTCGGGTTTGCCCCCCCTCCATATATTCTATTCTGGATATTTTTTTATGGAACAGCTTATAATAGTCTTTACCTTTGACAGTTTCCTTTCAGACAATAACTTCACTGGAAGCATCCCTGATTCTCTGTCCTCTTTAACCTTATTGAAAGCCATGTAAGTTTAGGCTCCTCTTTTGCTGGTGTTGATGCCTGCTTAATCTCATTTTTATAATTTTATGCTTATATCTTGACTTTGTATGCCTTGTAGGTCTCTTAATGAAAATTTATTAAGTGGAGAGATACCAGATGCCTTTCAAGCTCTTCCTGGGTTGATCAACTTGTAGGTTATATTTTCAAAGCTGGCATACTTTTCCAGTTCCATTAATGTTGCATTATGGTTAGTGTAACAACTTATGCTTTTTGCAGAGACCTGTCCAGTAACAATTTGAGTGGGCAGTTGCCTTCTTCTTTCATAGATTTAGCTAGTCTTACAACCCTGTAAGTTGTCACAGCAAGTCGATTTATATTGCATTCGCTTCATCTCCATGTATAATGCTAACCACTTAGTTGGCAGACGTTTGCAGGACAATCAGCTATCTGGGACCCTTGATGTACTAGAAGATCTTCCCCTGAGAGATTTGTACTATTCCATACCATGTCTCTTTCAATTTTAAATGATAGAACCTCAATTCTTATTCATGTTTTTCTATCTAGTTTTGTGGTCTGAAGTTTGTCGAATGATTCATTCCCTTGTTTTGCTGTCCTTTTTACTTCTCATAAAACAGGAATATAGAGAATAACCTCTTCTCAGGACCCATACCTGACAAGCTGCTGGCCATCCCAAAATTCAGGTAGGAATCAAAATGTATTTCATTTGAAATGGAACTTGATGCTTTTCAAAAGCATTCATATATCTCTATGAGTTATGCTGTCATAATGACTTAAATTGATGAATATTGTGTCAATTATACATCATGTTCCCTCAATTTAGGAATTTCTGGTATTTAACAGTTCCTGAAAGTTGTATGAAAACTCCATTAAGCTTAAATATTTGAATAGATTATTAAAGGATGATGATAATTATTTATGCATTTCTATTGTGTTATTCTGATCAGAGCATGAGCAACTATTTGTAGTGTCCTTAAAAACAAGCAGGTCTTGGAAATCATACCATGTTGATGTGTCCAAATGATTCAGACCAATCATGTTCTTGAAGGGTTCTATTAAGAATGCATGGATTTCTTTAAGCTGGGATTTTTTCTGGATATAATATACATGTGAAGAAACCTGCAATCCACTGTTGGAACTTATGGGGAAGAATACATCCAATTCGTGCTAAATGTGACGAAGCACATAATTATATAGACATTTATACCTTGCTGAAATCGGAGCTTAATAATTTCTTGAATGCAAGCTAGGACTTTACTCAATAGCATGGAAATCATTCTATGGGGACTTTCTGATCTCCACATTCTGATGCACCGAGTTAATAACACCATGTGGTTACTATGACTCCTGCCAGCAAAAAAATCAAATATTCTTAAATAGGATGGATGCATTTTCTTTTACCCGCTTCTACTCTGTTTGGCATCTAAATCCATAGAACTTTGCAATATGTGTTTGAAATGAATGGGAAGAACTGTTCTTTCTAGTTTGGAAGATTTAGTTGCACTTCTGTCATTTATTTGCTAACATTGATACTTGTTGCAGAAATGATGGCAATCCGTTCAATACTTCCCCTGCTCCATTACCTGCACCCACATCCCCATCCCCACCAACACCTTCACCGCCGCTTCCTCCAACACCACCACTTTCCAGGGCTCCACCATCACCGTCTTCTTGGAGAAAACACGGGAAGCAGGCTGATGGGCCGTCTTCATCAGATAAATCAAGCTCTGGAGGAAAAAATAAAAGAGTAGTTTGGATATCCATTGCTGGTGTATTCTTGTTTGTAATACTGGCATTAGCACTTGTGCTTTTGATTCCAAGATGTAACAGAAGAAGGAAGGAGGATAGCAGAATTTTCAAGCGGCATCAAGTTGGAGAGAACCCAAGGGACAATGGATCCTTGGTCCAATCAACTAATCAAAATGAAAAAGGCAAACAACTATTTAAATTGAATCATCTGCTTCCATGCAAGATTTCAATTATTTTGATCACTGACATGTTCTAAAAATTTTTTTTTAAACAGTTCCAAAGGAGACCACACAGAAGCCCAAAGAGGACCATCCAAAGCCATGGAATATGCATATGAGAAATGAACCCAAAATGAACCCAATACCAAAGAGGAAACAATCACTTAATGGACATGGACAGAGCAGATATAGATTTCATGGATCCTCCTCCTCCTCCACCTCCACCCCCACCACCTCCTCCTCCACCCCCTGTTGAGAATGTCATTGTTGAGCCAATTGTGCGTGCTGAAGCAAGCTCAAGAAAGCCTTCTCGCATAACTCAGATCCCCCCCACTTCTGCTAGGTCCTTTGATATTGCATCACTTCAGCAATACACAAACAGCTTTTCTCAAGAAAATCTTATAGGAGAAGGCATGCTGGGAAGTGTTTATAGGGCACAGCTTCCTGATGGAAAGGTACGATCTCTTACCATGATTGCTGTTAATTTTGACAATTTATTTATGGTGATTTATGAGCCACAATATTCTATCTGGAGATTTCATAGCTTTGTTTCTGCCCTCTCAAGTCACTGATAATTGACTTCCTTGTGTGCTCCTTTCCACAATTGTCCAAAACGCTGGTTTTTAATTGTTGACACCATTACTGCAAATCCTTAAACAGAATATATCAGTGAGCTTTAAAAGGTTAAAACTTAAGGTGGTTCAGTGCATTATTTCAAACCTCCCTATTAAATGATGCCATCTATCTAATCAAGCAAGTCAATTTTGTTGTAAGAAAAACATATAGTAGAATGTCTGGCTTCTGATATTGGTTGTATTTGGTTGCTTTTTTAGCTTGCTGCTGTCAAGAAACTTGATAGTAGGACTGCAGAGAAGCAGAAGGACCGTGAGTTTATTGAACTGGTTAACAATATTGATCGGATCCGACATGCTAATGTTGTTGAGCTCATGGGATACTGTGCAGAGCATGGTCAGAGGCTTCTGATCTATGAGTATTACAGTAATGGCTCTTTGGAAGGTGCACTACACTCAGACGATGAATTTAAAAAGAAACTTTCTTGGAATGCCCGCATTAGGATGGCCCTTGGAGCCGCTAAAGCCTTAATGTAAGTGAACTAGCCACTGGGATAGAATCACTTTTCCCAACTTAAAAAGAACTCCAATACAAAGAGTGTGTGCATGTATGAAGAGAGATTTGAATAGCCAACAAATACAAGTTTTCCAAAGGTATATGGGTAAAAAAGATACAACTAGGTATCCAATATGCTAGAAATGGATTGTGGATTCAGGTCTATAAAATGGTCAATAATTCACCAAAATATTTCGATGGTTTGAAGGTGGGCGGCATGCTCGCCCCCCACCCCTTTTCTGCATACTGATTTTGTTGTTCTGTGTGTGAAGGTTTTTGCACGAGGTCTGTCAGCCACCTGTTATACATAGAAATTTCAAGTCCGCCAATGTTCTTCTTGATGATGATCTTGGTGCTCATGTCTCAGATTGTGGTTTGGCTTCATTAATATCATCAAGGTCTGCAAGTCAGGTAAGTAATGATCATACAATCAGGCAGTGACCCAGGTTGAAATATGAATCATCTTGGGAGTTGACTTTCAGATGTGTTAGATTGAGTTATTGACTGCAATCTATTGACTCTCGAAGAAAGGAATTCTGTTGAGAGCTAGTTGGCTGATTGATTAGACTTCTTTCAGTATTAGGAAAAAGTACTTCAGCTGGTGTAGTGATGTATATAGCCTTCTTGTTCTTGTTTCCATTCCGCTTGCTTCTCTAAAATTACTCCCCTTATTTCAGTTATCAGCCCAGCTGCTAACAGCTTATCGTTACGGGGCTCCAGAATTTGAATCAGGAATTTATACCATCCAGAGTGATGTCTACAGCTTTGGTGTGGTCATGCTAGAACTCTTAACTGGCCGGAAGTCTTATGACAGGTAAAACTGTTATCCTAATTGCAAAAGCATATGGTGTTTGCTATCCCAAGGCAAATTTTTTACTTATTTAATGATGTCTTCTTTACAAAATTTTCGAAGGACACGGAATCGGGGGGAGCATTTTCTAGTGACATGGGCAATGCCCCAGCTCCATGACATCGACACATTGTCAAAGATGGTTGACCCTGCCCTCAATGGAGAATACTCTGCTAAATCTTTATCAAACTTTGCTGATATCATTTCTCGATGTGTTCAGGTGAGAATTATATTGTTGGTTTCTGTTATGATTTCCTCAAAGACTTGGTACATTATTAACAAGTGAATGCCATCTAGCTGCAGTCCAAGATTTTGTTTTCTGCCAAATAAAGGATGATTACCTTTGCCTAACCTTAAGGTTACCTTGCAGTCTGAACCAAAATTCAGGCCACAAATGTCTGAGGTTGTGCAGGATCTAACAGGCATGATAAAGAGAGACCGCCCCAGCAATGAATCAATCGGCGACTAAATGAAAATCAGTACATAGAACTTATGATTCAACTTGTGAATGTGAAGCTGCAAAATCGTAATCTCCCGGATGAAAATCAGTGCATAGAACTTATGATTCAACTCGTGAATGTGAAGCTGGAAAATTGTGATCTCTCAGAATGTCAACACTAGATGATGCATAATATATTCTGTAAATAACTGTTACTAGCATAAAGGCATATGTTTAGGGATTTCATACGGCTGCTAGTCACAATATTAGGCTTATATTATAGAACAATATTCTATTTAATGAAAAGGACTCTAACAATGAGAGGCATTCAGCAAAATTGAAATGGTACCCTACTTTTGCTATCCGATTCTTTGGATTTCTTGGCCTTTTCTTGTGTCTATAACTACATCATGTCTATAAGCAACAATGATTCATTCAATATTCAATTCACTGGTAAGAACAATTTCTCCTGGGAATTTCAGCATTTTCAATTATATGTCACAAGGAAGGACTTTGTGGGGCCTAATAGATAGAAGAGATCCAGTCCCTACAGATCCTACAAAGCTTTGGTTGCTTGGAATGTTAAAAATGCACGTATGATTTCATGAATGTTAGAGTTTGTTGATCCTCTTATTGTCCTCAATTCGAGGCCATATAAAACTGCAAAATCCATATTTATCACCAGGACAATCCAGCTAGATGTTTTTACTTTTCAGAATGTTAGAGGATAAGATTGCTTGTTAGTCTCATGACAAATCTCTCCATTCAAGATTTCTTCTTTGGTTTTCAGAATTTATGAGCGTAGTTTCACTGACATTGTTTATGCTACGGTACCCTCTGCATCTCTTGCTGATGTTTCAAAAGTTCATGAGCAAATTAAGAGCTCACAGAAAGTAAAAATGCATCAGAAGGGGAGTGTTCTTGCGCAGAGAAACACTCGCACCAGCAAAGATGGAAAGAGTGAAAGTGAGAATGTGGGATTAGATAGCAAGAATATTGGTGAGAATCCAACGCACTCCACCCTGGCTTGTCATTAACTCTTTACAGCGATAGACAATTAACAACTAATTATGCCAAGTGATCAGGAAAAAAAGAAAAAACGTGAACAGCAAGATTAGAATCTGCGCAGGCACGTCTACCTTGTCTGCAGGCGTTCAGATTTGCGTATAATCAATCTTTAAGGGAACATGCATGACCCTATTTTCAAGACTAAAATAGTCTTGATGAACATTGTTTTAATCCTAGATTTGTGGCCTGGAATGGTGGCCCTTAGATTTGATTGATCTACATTTTTTAGTCTGATCCAAAGCTTCAAGTGATAGTGTTTCAGGGACTGACACAATCTTTTTTTTTTTTTTATATTCGTGGAAACTCCACTCTTGTATATATTCTTTGCAGGTTTGAGTTAAACGAGTAAAACTCTGGTTGTTCTAAATTTTTATAAGTTAAACATGTTCTAACACGAACCCGAGACCTGCAATGCAAATCTCAAACACTTTACCATCGTATTACGTTAAGAATGCCTATGTCACGTTAAAAATGCCTGACTCAATATGATTATACCCTATCTATATCTCTAGGTATACAAGTCTTATCACTCATTAATGTTAATATCTATGTAATAAATATTTATCTTTCATTAATATCTATGTAATAAATATTTATCTTTCATTAATATCTTTGCAAATAATATTTAACCATCTTTAATATATGTGAAAAAAGTATTTTTAGAATAATAAAGATCGCTAAAGCGTGCCTAGAGAATACCTTAGCAAAAGGGTGTGACAAGAAGAATTACTGTCAGCAAGATCTTCATGACAGTGATAAAATTAAAATTAAAATTAAAATTAAAATTAAAATTAAAATCGCAGTTGAAGAACCAAGAAAAAGTTTTAGTATAAGAATAATGGTTTGGATTTTTTATTTTATTTTTAAAAAGGATCAAATCTGTGATCTTCTACTAAGCACACCTTCCCCTGCAATGCATGCCGGCATTTGAAAAAGAAAAAAGAAAAAAGAAAAAGTAACCTAACCTCTGCAAAGGGGTGGTGTTCATGAAAACGAAACCTTTGACTACGATGACAAGCATTGGGCCATGGAGCTTTGTGACATCGTGTCAAATTATGGGGTCCTAATCAACTATTTTTATTGAATCGATAATTATTTTTTTATGTTGATCCAACTATATTTGATGCGGATTGTTTTTACATTTTAAAAGTATATTTTAAAAAAATTTAAAAATTATTATTTTTTTGATTCCATATTGTTTTGATAAATTAATATAAAATTATAAATTTAAAAAAATAAAAAATATTATTTTGATAAATTTCAAAATATAAAATATTTTAAAAAACAGCAACTCCCACAATACCAAATAGTGATGTTTAAGAACCTAATAGTAGTTGTTCTTCAAAGTATTTCTAGCTCTGAAATGCATTTGATTTTTTAAAAAAATATTTTTAATATAAATACATTAAAATAAATAAAAAAATATCATTTGAAACGTGATATGGGGATGAATTAATAAGTTTTTTTGGGCTAATATCCTATCCACTTCAATTAAAAATCTAATTTTAATTAGGTTTAAATTCCAGGTTTTTCAGATCAATTAACAACACAAACCCAAGTTTTAATAGCTATGGATCATGGTGAGTTCTTCCCACACATTTTTGTTCATGTAAACATGTATTTTAACTTAGAAAATAAAACAAAATAAATTACAGGGTGACCCGCATGGCAAATTGTTAAATAAATAGGTTCGAGCTGACTATAAGACTAAATTGATGCAGATCATGCATACCATTCAATTTTATTTTATTATTTGAAAAAAAAATATATTTATAAATCAATAGCTTCTGGAAGAAAGAATTCTGGTGACTGTGGTTACCACCTGATTCATGTCGTTTTCCCTTTCAAAGGCCATTTTCTCAGAGGAGAAGACTCCTCTCATGTATTTGTCTGCAAGTCACACTGAGAAGGTTTTGGTTGAGAATAAATAATTATAATAATTGACAGATTCTCTTATTAATTAAGACTTGAGAGATCATTACAGGAAGAGAAAGGTCAGGTTTTCCTAATTAATTAGGGAAAATGATACGTGTCACTCAAACAAGAAGGTTGAAATTATCCTCTCATGGATATTATTTACTTAGAAGCTAAAAATAATAATAATAATTGTGTATGGAAAATGTTTTGCAAACTAATTATTCTAATTAAAATTTCATCTACACCGATGTATTAACTCATAAGTGATAAAATGTATTTTTCATTAAGATTCTTAAGGTTTTTCCATTAATTAATCTCATAATTTCATGGTAAGTACTATGTTATGAGCTGGATTAATTTTTATTCTTAAGGTGTTAGAAGCACAACTCCAGAGTCAAGCCGAGTTGACACCGAGTCAAGCACACCTATATAAGCCTCAGCAGCTCCCTCTCTTTCTCTCTCTCCCCGTTAATATCCTTTTTCTCTCCTCATTTGCACCGCTTTAAATTTTTTATTCCCTGTTTCTCTCCGTAAAATCCAATCGCTGATCAATCAATCCCTCGCATTTCTCTCAATTTCCCGGATCTAGATTTTGTTAAGATTTGGTGATTTTTCACTAGAAAATGAGTCGGTACGATTCGAATCCGTTCGATGAAGAAGAGGTCAATCCTTTCGCGGTATGTGGAAGTTATACGTATCATATTTATTAGATCTGCGTAAGATCTGCGTATGATCTGCGTATGTACATTGTTCGCGCATTTCGTTTCTGATTTTTAGATTCTTTTGTGATTTTGATTGTGTTGTTTGGTTGCTGAGAAAACGCGGAGGATTTTGAGAGAGAAATTTAACAAGTTTGGATCTTGTTTAGACTATAAAGTTTTTTTTTTAATATATATTTGCTTAATCTAGAGTTGGATTATTAGTACTTAGTTTAGCAATATTAATTATAGATTATTATTAATTTTGAGTTGAGATGAAGAAATGAAGCTTTTATTTTCTCTTTGTTTGTTTGTTTGGTGATGGAAGGATCAAGGAGGAAAGGGGAAAAGATCAGGGCAGTCAAATTATGGAGGAGGCGCGTTTTATATGCCTGTAAGTTTTTGTTTTCTCTTAATTTTTCAGCTTG